>ML978713.1:529300-652220 GCA_010015785.1 Saccharata proteae CBS 121410 | reverse complement strand
ACCTGGGCAGTGTTCCAAGGCACAGTCAACAATGGGGTGCGCAGTCTACCACCCCCATGAGCAGCACCCACGGAATCCAACAACTAACTTACTTACTGTATACCGTACACCGTACACCGTACACCGTACACCATACACCTAACGTTACCCACGAAGGGAGGCTATCGTCCGTGCCAGTGGCTGTGGAAATGCGCGTCCAACAACTGTGCGACGAGCATGTACCATCCGCCTTGTGCTCACACCCCATACACTGACTGCCATGGCCCTTGTTGTCACCACTCCCACTTCCCATTCCCACACTGCCATGCACTGTTTTTGCATGCGGCGTGTCGCACCCAGATAATGATGCCGTATCGGTATGCGACTACGCGCCGGTCACTTGCGGGCCGGCGGTTTTAGATTGCGCGCTCGCTCATCCGCCATCACCCTTCAGCCTTCCAACAGCCCTTCCAATCCTCAGCCTTCATTCAATTCAGCCTTCTTCTTCTTCTTCTGCCTTTAGCCATCCGCCGTCCGCTCAGACATCGCTACATCATCCCTCACCCGACCTCCACTAGCTGCCGCCCGTCGCCGCCTACTCACACTCTCTCCCTCTCCTCCACCTCGCTTTGTGCCCGCCATGCCCTAGACCAAGCCAGCCACCCCATCGCCACTCTGTGCTCTCATCCCCACCTGCATCCTCCGTCTCCAGTCTCCCGACCGCCTCGGCCACCGTTCGCGAATCGACCGAATCCCCACCCCGCTGCCGCCCTTCAAGCCGATCATCCGCCGCCGCCGTCAAGCTGGCAGAGTAAGACATTCACCCTCGCCTCGCGCTGCCCGTTGGCGCTGACATCGCAGGCACTATAGCTACTTCTTCGTCGGCGGTTGGGGTCATGGCGGCTCTGGCCTGACGACGCCGCCCACGAGACTCTCGTCGCAACGCCGCTCCTTGACGCCGACGCCCCGGACCACGACCATGAAGTCGCTCACAAAGTCCATCTCCACTCCACAACTGCTTCGAGGGTCCTCTGCCGCAAACAACTCCAGGCCCGACTCCGGAATTCTCAACACCATTCCTGACCCCCGAACGCCAAGCCCATCCTTTCTGTCTCCGCGCAAAGGCTCTGCCGGTGAACCGCCTTCGACGCCGCCCCAGCATCCTGATCTGAGTAACGAGGTCGCGCTGCTAAGCACCAAGCTCATCAATGCCATCAACCACCAAACCACCCTCGACGATTCCCTCCAAACATCCAGACATGAGCTCGAGGCTGCGAAGAAGCGCATCGCGCAGCTGGAGGCCGCCGCGGCCGAGGATGCCCAGATGATGGCCATGATGGTTCCCAAGGACGACTATGAGAGGATGGAATCGCAACTGCGCAGGGAATTGGCGGAGGAGAGAAGGCAGCGGCTCGCAGTGGACAAGGAGAAGAAGCGCATCGAGTCCGAGCTTGAGAATCTAACTACAGCTCTGTTTGAGGAAGCAAATACTGTATGTCATGGTCGTTGGTCGCTACACGGTGTTCCCGCTAACACATCTAGATGGTGGCTGCTGCGCGGAAAGATCGCGAAGCATCGGAAAAGCGAAACGATCAGCTCAAGACTCAACTTAACGACGCCGAACTTTTGTTAGCCTCCCACCAGGAACAGCTCCATGACCTCAAGGCTGTCATGCAGCAGATGAGCTCTGACCAAGATGACAACGAGATGACCGCCCACACCACGACCGCGCCCTCCACTCCCGGATTAGTGCCTTACGATAAGGATAATCGCGCGTTCGAGCAGGTTAATTCGCGTCCAACCACCCCCAATCCCGAAGACACAGTACCAGACCACCCTTTACATTTCTCCCATCTCATCAGTCCCGTTCTTCGGCATGATCTGCAAGCGTTCAGAGACTTCCAGGATCTGCTTAAAAGCGCCAAGACTCCCTCTGCTCCAGCATCTCGCGTTGGAAGTGGAAACTATGGCGGCCTAAACGTGATGGGCCTCGGCAACCTCGCAAATCTCTCCAGTGCTAGTATTCACAGTCAACTCAGTGCACAAGCTAACGGGACCGAATCCTCACTGCCAGTCAGTGGCGCCAACTCTCCTCGTGACCCCATGGCCTCTTTGCCGCCTTTGAAGGAGATGAGATTCTACAAACGTGCTCTAGCAGAAGACATTGAGCCGACGTTGCGCCTTGATTGTGCTCCGGGTATATCATGGCTTGCGCGACGCACCGTCCTGAACAGTATGACAGCAGGAACCCTGACCATCGAACCTCATCCGCCGGTCTCCAAATTCAGAGGTCCAATTTATCCGTGCAGTCTCTGTGGGGAGAATCGAGTCGCGCCCAGAGGAGCCTCAAAGGACAACCGACACACACCTGACCCTTGGGCGCGAAAGCACCGCTTCAGAACATCAGACGAGAAGGACGCCCAGAGATATCCCCTTTGCGACTACTGCCTGGCCAGAGTGAGGAGTTGCTGTGATTACATTGGCTTCTTGCGCCTGTGTCGCGATGGTCACTGGCGGGCAGAAAGCGGCGACGAAGAAAAGAGTGCCTGGGAAGAGAGTGTACGTCTGCGGGAGCGCATGTTCTGGGCTAGACTTGGCGGCGGCGTCGTCCCTGCATACATCCAGGCGCACAATCAAGTCTCGGTCCCGAAAAGCCCGGCGCTTACGATAGACAAGCGGAGAAGTGGCAACAGCAACCTTAGCCCAAGCGATGCATTATCCAGACCCAGTATAGAGAGTGAGAGCAAGCTGGACGGGGAAGCGAAGGATGAAGAGAAAGATCATGCGAACAACGACGAGATGGCTGAGAATGGGACTGCAGATCGTGACGTGGATGAGCGTCAACAAAGATTGATCAACGCTCGGCGGTCGATGGCAGCGCAGCCGGAAGCTGAAGTGATTGATGCTTCGGAAGGCAAACAAGACAGCGCTGTGGCGCTGGACTCGGATGATGAGAAGCGCGCCGAAGAACAGGCGGCTGAGCAGTTGCAAAGCGAGACTGAAAAGAGCTTCCCGCTGCTGCTGAGAGGACCGGCGGAGGAGCAGCAGTACCAACCAGCTGAGACTGTTGACTTTCCCGCCACTGAGAGGCAGTCTGTCTCCATGCCGGGGGGGTTCGATTGAAACAGCCTTGGGCGCATACTGACCTTCCGCTTGACGTTCTGGAATGGCGTTCGATCCATCCAAGTCAAGTGTCGCGGACAATATCGCTCAATTGTGATCATTCACAAGAAACACCTAGCATCAGCTTTCAAGAGATGGGCCATACATTCCATACAGCTCTACCCTCGTGGAGTGTCCTACGGGCGGACTCTACAATGCCAAAGGGCTGCACCGGCAGATCGAAGCAAGTGCAACCGATAGCCGCTTTATGTGCCACCGCACCATCCTGGCGCGCGCTTTATTTCGAGGAGCCTTTCTCAAGATGATTCTGTTCCTCGTTGACACCGACGACGTATTACCTGCAACCTTCTTCGGGAGTAAGTGGTGGCGTCTTTCAGCGATTCTGTAACGCCGCCATTAGGCCTACACGGGCATGATCCGTCGTTATCTGGTGTTACTATTTTCCTAGCGCAATCGTTCTACGACAGATGGACACGGTGACGTGGCCAGGAATCTCTTTCTGTCGTCCTTAAGAAACGTGATCTAGCTTTCTATTACTAAGGTCGTTGGGGTTGCGATCGCGGTAAAGGCTCAATTCGCTCTTTTTCCTTCCATCTTTTCCCTTTTCATCATTTCTTCCTTTTGTTCTGTTTCCCGCCCTCTTAACACAGACGCATACACACAAAGTGGCGGGAGGTACACGCGGCATGGGACGGGAATTACCAGGTAACGGCGCAGAACGGAATGAAAATGGATAGGACCGGACCGAAACAGTGGGCAAAGAAGGAAGCAAACGAAAAAGGACTATTCCTCCCTTGTCGTTGTCATCGAAGACGGTGAAGATCGTCTAAAATAAGTCCTTTTCCGGTTTGGTTTGCGTCGGACGGGAATGGGGGGCTAATCACATTGTCGTAAAAAATTAGCAGATAATTTAGTCATAGTCGTAATTCGTAGTAATAGTCATGGGCCGCCCAATGGAAGAAGGGGTGGATGAATGGAGGGAATTGGGGGATTGATATCCGGGTGACGATGGTGATGACTGGTGCGGACAGCAAGGGTGAAGGAAAGTATTGATTTAACACCGCGATTTCGGATGTGCCTTCTTCCCTTCCTCGTCGTGGGCATCTTCACGGGACCGTACTTGATCAGACGCCCAATGTTAGGGCTTTGGAGCGAAGTGCAATCAGGGCTGACCTTGGTATGGCATCTTGCTCTAGAGGAATTTTGAACCAGGACTTCGATCAGTCATCGGATCGAAAGTGTTTTGGAGATCCATGACCATAGACTCAATCGTAAATGAGACTTGTTTTTTCTGTCCCCTGCTGGACACCAACAGCAGTCCAACAATACATTCAATCCACTGTCCACCTACCCAATCCAGGTGATGTTCCGTAATTTTGCCCACCTTGAAGGCACTTGCAACCTCTCGCTCAACCTCTGCACCTGTAACTTTGACATCCTCCTTTGCACCTCTTCGCGCTCTACATCCCACCCGGTCTTCCTATCTTCCGCGCTCACATCGTGCTCATCTACTCTTTCTCCTTTCAACCACGCTCTCCACCCCTGTGCTGCTTCCGCCCTGCGCACCCGCTCCTCCCGCGCCAGCACTGCCGCCATCTTCTCCCAGTTCTCCAGCGCTGTCTCGAGACACTGAACGCACATAATCCTGTCCTGACGGGCCAGTTGGGGGTCGTCAATCCCGCCTTCGGCTAGCTGTGCCGCTTTGCGGGTCCAAGCCAGCCCCGTCTCGCGTGATGGAGGCGATGTCGCGAATAAGATTTCTCCAATGTACATCATCAGGACTGCTTCTTTGTATTGCGAGTCTGCAGTGCGGCGTAGGGGCAGATCAAGGCTGGGCGGGGGAGGCGGATACGGCGGCTGGACGAGAAGACGAAGCATTTTGTCCATAATGTTGTCCGAGGGTGCACTTGAGGCAGAGGGGTAGTCATCTGAGGGAGGAGCGGCGCGGCGGGCGCGGAGGATGGACAGGAAGATTGGAAGGGCGGCGTCGACGTTAGCACTGCGAGCGTAGTGGGTGGCCAGCGCGGTGGCAGCATTGACTATGTTTGTGGAGACGGCGGTGGACGCCCCTTCCGAGTGAATCACACTGGTCCTGGTGTCGATGATAGCTCCAACATTGGGGATGGCGGACGTTGCGATGTCGAGCCCCCACCTATACGCTTCCTCGGCTTCCGAGGACAGGTTTTCGCTGTTCAGCCAGTCACCGTATGCAATGGCCGCCTCGAGTCGCTGTTCCGTGTTGAAGCCTTTGGATGTGAGAATCTTGACATAAAACTTCTCAGGTCTGTCGAAAGTCGGCACGCAATGCTCCTCTAGTGGCGGCGGATCATCAACATTTGGAGGGACAGGCCGAGGATTCGGGTTTGAGGGCCCGACCATGCATACTTTCGGCCAGCAGATATGCGTCGTAATGTCGAGTATGGACTCTGTTAGATTCTGGGCGCTGCGTGCGCAGCCCATGAGCACCTCGAAGTATCCTCGTCGCCACGGCTCGCTCTTGTCCGTCAGGTCAAAGCACGTACTGTCGACGTTGGAGGCGAAGCTGGGGCGCGTCTGGTGCTCCCTCAACTCCTTTCCCTCCTCGAGCAATGTACTTTCGAGCTCGCGCATCACTGTGCGCCACAAAGGCCCCACAACCACCCAGTCAGTGAAACCTCTTGCGTCGAAAGCCGGGTCCTCGGCCGCTTGAGCGCTGCGGTAGAACGACCGGCAAAAGAGGCTCCATTCGTGGGGCGTGGGCGTATCCCACTCCTGCAACTGTTGCCAAACTCCGTATGAGGCGACGAACAGCATGAAGCCGCCAATCCAGATGAACACCGTGTACTTGCCCGCCAGCCAAACCGTATCTTTGACCCGCCGCCTTTGCTCAGTTGTCAGCAACCTTGCTATTTGCCACTGGCCACCAGTCGGACCATATTTGAGAGCGCGTGTGGTAGAATGCAGGAAGGGGAGCTGTGGCCGCGGCGCGGAGGGAGAGACGACGAGACGGAGCTGTGAGTTGTGGGTGAAGGGGCGGATTATGGGGCATGTGTGGGCACGGCTCGGTGGACGAGGAGGTCGTAACGAAGGATGTATTCTACGGACTGGATTGAATGCGGACTGCATGTCACGAGCTTCTGACAAACTGAATTGATGTTGTTGCTCGGTGTTGTCGTCGGCGGATACTCGTACCCAAGTTACCTGAGGTGGTAAGCGCGCTGATGTCCGAGGCGGTGACAAGGACCCCATCCATCTGCCGGCAGTATCTTTGGAATTTCTCCATCGCGACGCGCTAACGTTACTAGCATCACCTCGCACACTGCGACTTTGTGCCAAATTAAAATGTCCAACACTGCCGTCACCGAGAAGAGGAGCGAGAAGAGGAGCAAGAAGGACAGGGACCCCGACCGCAAGAAGTCCAAGAAGTCCAAGAAGGAGGAGGGTAGCCCCGACATCGAGCTGGCTGCGCCGGTCGACCAAAGCGATGGGACCACCGACGAGCAGCAGAGGGAGTTGATGAAGCGGGACAAGAAGGCGAAGAAGGAGCGGAAGGAGAAGAAGAAGCAGGACAAGAAAGAGGCCAAGGAAAGCAAGGCCAAGGAAAGCAAGGCCAAGGACGCATCTGAGGATGCACCAATCGTGGACGCTGCGTCAATTGAACCCACAGCAACCGCCGAGGAAGACGTAGCTGAAGCGAAGAAGAGCAAGAAGTCGAAGAAGAGGAAACATGACGAGACCAACGACGCGCCTGGGCCCGTGGATCCCGCAGTCTCCGCGGCCACGGACGGCGAGGTCAAGGACAGAAAAGAGAAGAAGCACAAGAAGCAGAAGAAGAAGGCCAACGAAGACGCGGCCACGCAAGAAGCGCAGTCCAAGACTATCGAGGCACGGCAAACGGACGAGCACAAGGTTGAGGTGAACGACGAGCAATCGGCAGGCCACGACAAATCGGCACGCTTTATTGTCTTCATAGGTTCGCCATACGGGCTTTGCCACAACACTTCATCGCACTGACGCCGGCTTCGCAGGAAATCTCCCTTTCACTGCCAACCAAGAAACAGTGACAAAGCACTTCGAGAAGATTAGCCCTGTCTCAGTGCGGGTACCGACCGAAAAAGGTAGCGGAAAGGGAAAAGGCTTTGCTTTCTTGGAATTCGAGCAATACGACCGCATGAAAACGTGTCTCAAGCTCTACCACCACTCCAGTTTCGATGACGGGAAGAGCAAAGCCCGTAAAATAAACGTCGAATTGACGTGAGTGTTTTGTCCCATCCTTCCCGCCAACATTCCTAATCGACTGGATCGCCTGTTCATCTTACTAATCTGCCTCTTTCCAGTGCTGGTGGTGGCGGTTCCAAGTCACAGGCGCGTAAGGAGAAGCTTCAGTACAAAAACGAGAAATTGAACGAGCAGCGGAAACGGCGTATGGAAGAGGAAGAGAAGAAGAGGAAGCGGGCCGAGAAAAAGGGCAAGACGTATGGAGCTGCACAGGAAGAAGCCGAGCCGCAAGAAGCGCCTGCTGCCACGAGTACGGACGACAATGCAGGCATACATCCCAGTCGCCTGGCGAGGATGCAAAGGTAGTGGCATTATCGACGGCGAGACGTTGTGATTGAAGATATCGGCATGCCTTGGTAGAGCTTGCATAAGTTGAACGACTTCGACGGCTTGCGCTGCTTTAGATGATCCTGAGTCCTCAAAAGTGGTTTTCTCGAGACAAAGTCCCAAGCGGAATGCAAAGACTTATTAGGCTGCTTGGACAGTAGCCTACAAACTCTGGGCTAATAATCCTATCCATGGATCCGTGATGTCTTGCTGCACTGTTCTGGTTACACTTGTTCAAGTCAAGAAAGGCCTCTTCAACAACATTCTTCGATCGCCGTTTGAAGCCCTGATGTCTGCCAAGTACCCTTTCAAACGAGCCTCGACTCCGCCACACCAGGACCCTCCCCTCTTGTCCCACCGTGTAGTTCCGGTACTTTCCCGGTGCTTCACTGATCTCTCGGTACCATTCTTCCGGATCAGCCCCACAACCGCTGTGATTGTCAATCTGAACCAAATTTTTCACATGTCTTAAACGGTGTAGGCAGGCTGATTTTTCAACGTGCATTGCAACGGTCGCATAGCGTAAGTTATTTCCGCACCCATGTGCTTTGTCACTTTTCACCCGAGCACTTACTAACAGTGTTGCTACAGTCAGTTGGTTAGAGCGTGGTGCTAATAGGCTTTGCTGTCAACGCCAAGGTCGCGAGTTCGACCCTCGTTGTGACCAGTGAACGTTGGGATGCAAATTAATCCCCTTTCTTTTGCGTCTGGAAAATCACGGAGGTCTTTTTGGCATCGGCAATAGCCAGGCTGAGGGGCTGGCTGATATGTCATTCTGGTGTTATGGCGAGTCCTGTTATATCGATGCCTTCATTATATATCGAAGTCTCTGCGGTCGCTGGCGAGTGATAACAAGACTGTAAAGATACTTCCGACCTTCACTACTTGCTGTAGTGGTCGTTGGATGATTTTGCTGAATCTCGTAGACAGCTCCTACTGACACGTTACTGTCCAAAGCATACCCGGAGCCAAGAATCCTCCCATCATGACTGGAGAAATTAGGAGTGTAGCCATGGCGATGAAACATAAAAATTTGATGAACAGGATGACGAAAACCGGACAGTAAGGAAAGGCCTAAGTATTCCATCTTTAAGGGCACCCTGAGGCAGATAGTCTTTCCTTACACCCGTGAAATTTATGAGTAGACAGTCCAGTGTAGTGTTCCGGGAGTGCTCTGGTAGAGAAGCATCGGCCGCTGCGTGGAACAATCATCTGAAGCAGTCGTGAGCAGTCGTTCAAGTCATGAAGGTCGTTAGCCAATGCTATGCAGTCACACTGCGGGCGTGTGTCGAAGAGTGCGAATTTGGTTACAATTTTGGACTGATCTCGGAGATTCCAGTGCACAACGGCGAGATCTGGGGGACGCTGGAAAGCTACTGTGAGGTAGACTTGTGGCGGGACCGATTGTGGGGGACACATTCTGCGTCAGGCGTCCATTCCTCTGGTTGAAAGTCAGGATTCAGGAAGTGCGCGGTGTTGTAATGTGAGCTGTCAATGTGTTAGTCTTCGCTCGCCTCGGAAACCAAGATCATGCTTACTTCTTGAAGATCGAAGTCTGGAAGGGGACAGAGTGGGTGGACCCTTTGGAGAAATCCGGCGTTAATTCATATTGCGATGGTCTGAAAGGACCTCTGCGCTCGACCGATCCAATGACATCCATCGGTACACCACCAGATGTTTCGAATGGTAGACTCTGTGGTCCAAAGCCCGGAGGGGCATGCGAATTCGGCAAAGGCGTGTAAACTGGCGGGGCTGTGTTGCGGGCTGGCTGTTCGGACGTCGAAGGGAAGCCAAATGGAGCCGACAAGTAGCCTGAGGGTGCCAGAGAAGGCAATATGCTTGACATGGGAATGGATGTAAGCGCATCGTTGACCTGGAACCTATCGTGAAGCGAGTCGACGTCATAGTTTGAGATATGGGGGGCTAGGTTGACGGCGACCTGCGTGGTTGTAGGATGTCGCATATCTTCGGCCTTGTACAATATGTCATAGTGGCCCCTGAACAGTCAGTTTCTGGTTCGACTGAGATCAGCGCCACTGAACTCACGGTCGGTACAGCAGCCTGATGGTTGGAGCATCCAGCAACGGTAAACCATCATGGCCGGATGCATCGAAGCGATACATGTTGCCTTCCTCGCCCGCACTGCGATCCAAGTAGAGGATTTCAAGAGCAAGCCCAGCGGGTTTAAGGAGCACTTGAAACAAGGCAGTCAAGCCCACGTGCTCAATCTCTGCCACGGAAGCTTCGATAGATTGGGCGCAGTACTGGCGAATATCAGTTCCGAGGAGATAAGGTTCGAAATCGGCTCGGTGCGTTTGCATCCACGCACTGGTCAGAAGCTATGAAGCAGAAGTGGTCAGCGTCGGTCATCGGACGGGGCCCGACATGATGTAGACAGATCATGTTCGGCTAGGCCACCCACCTTGAGGTGTGTGATGATGCTCAAAGACACCATCTCATCGTTGAAAGCGTTCATCAACGCAGGCTCGTCGGCGTTGGGGAGACTCTCGCGAAGATCACGGAGCAGGTCGAACGTCGCTTCAGCAAAGTCTTCCCACAAGTCCTGCTGGTGACCGGTCTGATTCAGCAGATTCGCAAGAGAGCCAAGCCGGGTCTGCTCCTCAAGCAGTTTGTTGCTGTCTCCGAGACGCTGGAGGGCCTCGAAGTAGCCGAAGGCGATGGCTAGCAAAGACGTCAGTGACAAGTGCGCGAGCGGGAGGCGGGACGCGTGCCTCTCCAGCCGCAGTGGCCATCGCCGCGGCAGGTACGATATTGGGAGTATTTGTAGGGCAGAGCCTGCGTCTTGGCCTGGTAAACGGGATCACCGTTGGCATACTCGGTCGTGATGGCGGCAGTCGACTGGCGTGGTCCGACCAAGGGGCCCTTGGCGGCAGTCAGCATAGCTCAGGCGACAGAAGGGCAGGAGGACTCACCGTAGACTCGGGCTCATATTCATTCGACAGCTTCTGCAGCTGGGCGAAGTCGTCGTCGGACGGCTGGTGCGGGTAGCTCATGGTCGCGGCTGGCGGGCGGGTAGGTAGAGCGGTGGTGTTGTAGCCGTCGGGAAGCTCCGAGCTGCGATGAGGTAGCTGGAAAGTCCGATACGACAGCGCCGACACGGCCTCGACAGGCGGCGCAAGAGATGGGTCATGAAAGGTCTGCTGCGACAGGTAGTGATGGTGTTGGAGATAGTGCGGAGAGAGCAGCGGCTGGCGGTCCATGGTCGGTTCGGTCGCGGGGCGGGCACGATGGCTCACGGGAGGTGGTGAGGGCTTCAGGCAAGAGAGAGAGAGAGAGAGAGAGAGAGAGAGAGCAGCAGCCAGCAGCCAGCAGCCAGCCAGCAACAACAGCAGGCGCAGGAGGGGGAGGAGCAGCAGCAGCAGTAGCAGTAGCAGCAGCAGCAGCAGCAGCAGCAGTAACAGCAGCGGATTCCACGGCAGACTCGGCAGCGCTGCGAGTGCTAGGTCACCCACGAACGGCCATTGAAGGGAGAGGCAGTTTTGAGGAGGGTGAGGGGGGGGGCTTTAGTAACTATGCACAGAGAGCCGCGGGCGTGGGTGCAGAGACGAGCGGTCGCTGTGATACCTCGCGGCTTTGCCAGGGGCAGTGCCAATATATCAAGGGAACGCTGGCCGCAGTGGGGAGGGGGCTTGGGGGCAGGCTATCGAGTATGCTGCCAGGTACCAAAGCGCGCTGCAACACGTCTACGCCGACAGTATGAAACGGCGAGCCTGGTTGCACTGCGATGGCGATGCCAGCATTGAAGAAGCTCAATCGAGCGGGCTGGACGCCAGGAGCGCCCCATGCAGAGCGCGCGATGCGGATGGCCAGGTGAAACCGGCTGGGAGAGGGATAGTGAGGATACACAGCCTGGGCAGCGGAGCGGGCGAGCGAGAGAGCGCGCGGTTGGAGAGAAGAGGACGGCGACGATGGGGCCGGAGGGCAACGAGAGGGAGAGAGAGAGAGAGAGAGAGAGAGTGAGCGAGTGAGCGAGTGAGCGAGTGAGCGAGTGAGCGAGTGAGCGAGCACTGGCAAGCAGGCAAGCAGGCAAGTGACTGAAGCCAGCAAGCATGAGGGCAGCGGCAGTACCAATAGGTAGTGCAGCAGTATGTATGTATGTTGTATGTATGTACACACCAGTGGCAGCAACAGCAGCAGCACCACTACTTCTGCAGCAGCAGTAGCAGCAACAGCAGCGGTAACTTAGCAGGAGAGGAGGGCCGGTCAGCGACCAGCAACAGCACCAGCATCGGCATCAGCAACAGCAACAACACCAGCAACAGTATCAGCACCAGCTCTGCAATATTCCGTACGAGTGATGAGTAGTAGCAGCACCAGCAGCACCAGCAGCACCAGCAGCACCAGCAGCCACCGGCCAGCGACTCGGCACCAGCACCATCACCATCACCATCACCGGCACCAGCACCACCAGCACCACCAGCACCAGTCCACCTCCCGCAGCGCGCGCAGGCCGACAGTAAAAAGTGAGCTGTAACATGGGCGTGGGCGTGGGCGTGCAGTGCGCAAGTGCAGCGCAGCGCAGCGGGCGGGCTTGACGACGAGTGGACGACGAGTGGACGACGAGTGAACGACTTTAGTGGCCGGCTGCGGTGGAGCGGCGAGCGGCGAGCAGCCAGCCAGCCAGCCAGCCAGCCAGCCAGCCAGCCAGCGGGCAACTCATGAACCCCAACAGGTGGACAACCCCCAAGGCGACCAAGGACGACGTGATGATGAGGAGTCCAGTGCGCGGGCGCGGCAGGACATGACAGCTCGCTGAGGTGACCACAGTGCGGATACCTTTTCTACTGGAACACAGCGGGCAGACAGACACCGGCAGCAGTACTGGTAGCTTACTGTAAGTAGGTAGTTACAGTAGGTCAACACCAACACCAACACCAATACCAACCACCACCAACCCAGCACCGGCACCGGCACCAGCAGCCAGAATCCAGCGACCAGCGACCAGCAAGCCCGCAAGCCCATCACCTGGTGGCGTCCGCCTCCTCCACGCCCTCGGTACTTGTATCATCGCAGCCAGAACCCGAGCGCCTGTGCAGCTTCACAAGGGTTGGCGGCGGCGGCGGCGTCCATCTCCCGGCTTGCGCTCCCCGATCGCAGGCGCCTCACACGACTGCGACAAGCAAAAGGAACGGGGCTCCACTGCCACCCCGCGGCAACAAAAAGAAATCCCCCCTACAGTACAACTCCAACGCCCCATCTCTGCTCTGCTGCCAGCTGCCAGCTGCCACCTGCCACCTGCCTACATACCGATACCCTCACTGCCTTCACTGTTCCGTACGGTATTGCTGATTGAACCAACAACTCAGACCTTCTTCATTTTCCCACGCCCAACCCTTCGCCATCCATCTTATTACTTGTACTGTACATACATCCCACCATGCTCTTGCTCTTGCTCCCGCTCCCACCATCGCCCTCCACCCTCTCCCCAGCCCTCAGGTTTCAGCCCGTCCAGCCCGTCCAGCCCGTCCAGCCCGTCCAGCCCGTCCGGCTTCCATGACGCTGTCGTGCCGTGTCTCCCCACTGCCCTGGCCTCGCCCAAGGTTTCAGCACTCGCTGCATTCACCCATTCTCTGCCCCGGTCTCCATCGCACAAGGGCGTTCAGCCGGCGCTGCAAGTCATTGCCTCAGCCCGCCGCCCGGCACTCGTCCCGAGAAACCCTTGCCCTTCGTCCCGCTCCTGGGCTTCGCGCTGACCCCATGGCGCCCTCCAAGCTCCGGTGGCCCCTGTGACACCACGCCCGCCTGGAATTGAGGAGCTTCTTCCGACCGGAAGCCGTCGCCCTCGTTGAGCACCGTGGCCCAGAGCGACCCTACCGCCGCCGTCCACTCTTGCATCGCCTGCACCCGATCCCGGTCCGTGCTGCTCTCCATCTCCACTGTGCCCTGCTGTTGGTTGATCTTCCCGCCCAGCTTCTTGTCCACGATAAGGAATCCAACTATATCTTGCACCTCCGGTCGCGACATCTTGAGCTGCGTCGAGATGAAGTCCAGCGTGAACCGTGTGTACGGCGCCACCAGCTTGACCACCGCCTTGGTTCGCATGTTGCGCGTGACTTCGTCAATGTTCTCTGCGATGAACGGGTCCGCAAGGAGGTCTTCGTTGTCCTGAAGTATCCGCTCGTAGCCGTGGATGTCGTCTCGTTGGTACGCGTCCACCAGGTCCGTCATCGCCGCGATGCGGACGTCATTCTTGTACGGCTTGGTCTCTTGCGAGTCGAACGGGTTGATATCAGACCCCGTGAGCATGGTCGTAAGAACCAGGTACTTCAACACCTGTATCCGCTGCAAGGAACCGGCTTCGTCGTAATTACGGAAGCTCTCGGAGAAATCGCTTTGCGCCTCTGCCCAATTCTCTGATTCGGTTTCAGCCATGGCCAGTCAGTGATTAGCTCAGCGTTACACACCTTCGCTCATGTGCATCTTCCCTCCACATTCTCGGATGATACCCATGATCTTGGGATGGGGAACGGCAGAGCGAACTTTGAGCGCCCGTTGGTACAATGCCTACACGCGTCAGGAACTGCGCCATCCGAGCATGCTGCTGTACGAACCTTGAGCCTTTTGTTGTTCCTTGTTTCGGCATACATGAGGATTTCCAGCGAGTACACTTCCAACGAGTAGGTGCCTTTGCTCGGGTCATCGGAGCCGTCTTCCCGTTGACAAGCTCTGTGGAGCTCGCGCAACTTATCCGTGAGCTGCCTGTAGTCCTTGCGTTCTAGCCACAGCTTCGCAAGCTTGATATTCGTCTTGAGCCAAAGGCGCTCGTTGTTGGTGCTCTGGAACGATTCAAGTGTCAGAGCATAGAATTTCTCCATGCAGCGATAGGCCTCATCGTCCTCTGCAGCCTTCTCGATGAAGTCCAGCATGTTGTTAATTGACTTTTCCGAGTAATTACGGGTGACAGCCGACTTGACGTATGTCAGTAGCTCTTGATAGTGCTCGATGGCCTGTATGATGGTTAGCCGTAGTGTAAAATGCCCACAGGAATCATTTCGGTAACCTGAGCATATCGGCCTAGCTTGAACTCGAGTTTGATCGCCTGCTTGAGACCCTTGAAACCCCTGGGCTGGATGAGCCAATCCTCACTTGATCCAAGGCAGGCTTATCAATCATACCAATCGCCCTTTTCCTGTTCGAGGGCGGGCACGCCCAAGAACTCGACGATGGCTTCCTCCGGGTTCTCGAGCTTGTTCTGCTTTGCACTGTAGTATCTGTTCTCAATGTCGACATCGCCGGTCTGCTCATCGTCGTCGTCTTCATAGTCGAAATCATAGCTGTGGTGGCGTCAGCTGTGGATCAGCAGGCATGACAGATGGAGAGTTGTACTCCTCTTGGTCGGACTCTTGCATGAAGTCATCGTCAGAAGACATGTTGTGGGGGACGAAGGCTGGAGATTGAGGGAGGGGTTGCAGGTCGCAGTGGAGCGACGACGGCAGTTTTATGGGCGAAGGACGAGTGGCAGGCGGGTTGTTGGGTGGACGCAGATGGCAGTGGTGATGATGGACGGGTGCAGGTAACTGGAAGGTAGGTGGTGCTGCTACGCGGTGCTTATCGATAAGATACCTGCCTCCAAGCGCGGGCCGAGCGGCGGTCGTGAGGATGGCAGGGCTGACTGTGCGGCATCTGCCAGTGATACTTATGCCGCCATGTCGCAATGCACAGTGCGCAGAGGATGGAGGCTCGAGGCTCAAGGCTCGAGGGTAGACCGCTGGCAGAAGTACACGCATCTCACTGCGCTGCCAGTCTTGCTCGCGATGCGCGCGTTGCCACATTCGAGTTCACTGTTCTGCATCATCGTTCTCTTGGCCTGGGCGAGCTGGTCCTGGCATCGCATCACGCTAAAATTAGCCATCTCTCACGTCTCCCCCAACCCGGCCGAACTCGACCCGGCATCCTGCTTTCCAACACACCCACCTAGTACCTCCTCCGCTATGATCGCAGCACCCGTCTAGGCCGCCCCGAACTCTGTCGTCTTCCACCACCCGCCAAACCCGCCTCCCCACGCTCTTCTCCCCCGCGTCTCCGCATATATGCTTCTATAGGGCTGTCCGCCTCTCCTCGACCACCCCCCGCCCGTCCTTTCACATCCGCCGCCATGCCTCTCTGCGGTGGAACCAAGACCGTGCAGCGGAAGCTCGTGCTTCTGTACGTATGATGCTGGAAAGCCCTATTGCCTCGGACGTCCTTTCTCTCTAGAGGTCACCCGTGTGCGCAAAAGGGGAGGCTTGGGCTCCTGGCTGACTGCGCTTTTCTAGCGGCGACGGTGCTTGTGGAAAGACATCGCTCCTCAATGTCTTCACGAGAGGGTAAGACGTTCCCCTGCCCTTCCCCGATGTTATATTCGCGCCGCGCTTCGAACGCCATGCTGATATCCCTCGCCTGCAGATACTTTCCTACCGTTTAGTGAGTCTCCTCTGGCCCATTGTACCGTTCCATCGCCGTTAACACCATCCCGCAATACTCTAGCGAGCCGACTGTCTTTGGTACGCTTTTCACGCAATGACGAACTGTGTTCATAAACTAACATGTCTATTCAGAGAACTATGTACATGGTAATTGAGCTTATGCATACCAACAAAACCCGACTTCAAGGCCGTATTTGATTGATCTGAGCATAGATATCTTCATCGACAACGTCCACGTCGAGCTCAGCCTGTGGGACACGGCTGGCCAGGAAGAATTTGATCGGTTGCGGTCACTGTCCTACGACGACACACACGCAATCATGCTCTGTTTTAGTGTAAGCCTATCTGCGTTGGGGATCTATGAAACCGGCTAACTCAACGTCTTGGCCTCAGGTTGATTCGCCAGATTCTCTCGAGAACGTGGAAACCAAGTGGGTGGGCGAAATTGCGGAGAACTGTCCCGGAGTCAAGCTTGTGCTTGTGGCGCTGAAATGCGATTTGAGAGAAGGCAACGACGACGAGGAGGGTCAACAGCACGGCGAAAAGCCGCTTATCAACTACGATCACGGTCTGCAGGTCGCAGAGAAGATACGGGCTCTCAGATACTTGGGTACGTCAGAAGTCATGGCCAGCACTGTTCAGGCACCGTCCAAGCTTGCTGACCGCAATATAGAATGCTCTGCCATGAAGAATCGCGGTGTCAACGAAGCATTCACAGAGGCAGCAAGAGTGGCGCTTTCAGTCAAATCGGGAAAGGAAAATGAGGGAAAGTGCATTACCATGTAGGGAAAGCACTGCATCCTCGATCAACCGCTCATCCATTTCACCTCGACATAAGCGGCACCTGGAGTAACGGCGCCATCTTTGACCTTTTTCTTGTGTGCGCTGCGCTGGAGAAGCTTTTTCCTTTTTCTTTCCATTTGCTTTCTTGAAGGTTGGTTTCACCGCTTTGCTCCTCTTGTGTTTCGTTTGATACCACTTTAAACGTACGCAAATGGTGTTTGGAGATATTGGATTTAGATTGTGTACAGATTTGACCGGGCTTATGAATCTAGGGTCAAAGCATGTTTGCGCGCATGTCACGTACCCATGTATAATCTGCTAAGATCATAGACTGCAGCGCACTGGAACGGCTTGCAGCGGCGGTTACGGTCGGGACTTTCCAGGTTGACCTGGTATACGAGGTTAGATGCAGACGATGGCAACAGAGTGACTAATCGGACCAGAGGAAGCCGAACGAGAAATCAAATGTCATTGAAGTTTTCGGGCCTGAAGCATGACGTTCCTATAACCCATATCCATCCTTTAGCCACTCCAGCAGCCTTCCCCGGGCAGGCGAACAACCGCTTAAATCGTAGTTTCGTATGGCACGGCAGTGATGGATTCGGGGACGTTGTCCTGAGTGCTCACGGTCCGGGCTTCGCGAGGCATGGCCGGTTGCCTCTTGAGCTGGACGCTCTTGCCCTCAACCTTGGCCTGCCTCCTCTTGGCGGCGTTTTCCTTGACGCGGTTCAGGAACTCGTCCCGGGAGCGAGACTTCTTCACGTGCTCGATGCGGACGTTGACGCGCTTCTCCATGTAGCGGTTGCCGACCTGCTTGTACAGGATCACGCCGACCGCGGACTTGGTAACGTTGTAGACGACGCCGGTCTTGCCGTGGAAGACCTTGTAGGGCATACTGAAAGGCTGTTAAGGCGGGATTGAGCACGGGCATAGACAGCTAGAGTACTGACCCCTTCTGGACGGCACCGTTCGCGACGACATCGACAATGTCACCGACCCTGTAGTTTGTCAGTGATGCGCCAACGCAGGAGGTCGCTCTTGCTGCTTACTTGTACTGCTTGAGGTAGGTCGAGAGAGGGATGGCACCGTGGTTCTTGAAGCCCCGGGAGAAGGCGTATCTGGTACCGGCGCGGAGACCTGCGGAGTGACCCATTGCGGCGGCTGGTGACTGGAAAGGGTCAGAAAGCGGCCACTCGAGGAATATTAGAGGGTTGGCGTACGGCGGAGTCGGTGTAGGTGAAGGGATCGGTTCCTTTGGTGTTGTCGCCCTCTCGCTGGCCTCGTTGCGCTGCTTTCGCGGGTGCAAAATGCGCGTGGCCGGCTAAACTGATTTTCCCGACAAGCGAGCCGCCCACACCCTCTGCGCTGCGAAAAGCCCAACACCACGCTCCAAGCGCGACACCGACGACTCCTCGACAACCCCCCACGACCCCGACGCCATGGCCCCCAGGAGTTACTCCAAGACCTACAAGGTCCCCCGTCGCCCTTTCGAGTCCGCTCGTCTGTATGTGCACTTCTCTCGCGACCACTGAGCATGAGCTTGATTCTCTGCTTACGTCCGTGAGCGCGGTTGATTAATTGGTGATGGTAGGGACTCCGAGCTCAAGATTGTCGGCGAGTACGGTCTGCGCAACAAGCGTGAGGTGTGGCGTGTCCAGCTCACCCTCTCCAAGATCCGTCGTGCTGCCCGGTATGTGCTTGAATGTCTGACAGCGTTGCACCGCTGACGCCTGCGCAGTCAACTCCTCACGCTCGACGAGAAGGACCCCAAGCGTCTGTTCGAAGGAAATGCCTTGATTCGCCGTCTCGTTCGTGTCGGTGTTCTCGACGAGTCGCGCATGAAGCTTGATTACGTCCTGGCCCTCAAGGTCGAAGACTTCTTGGAGCGCCGCCTGCAGACTTGCGTCTACAAGCTCGGTCTGGCCAAGAGCATCCACCATGCCCGTGTTCTGATCAAGCAGAGACACATCCGGTATGTAGAAAATGCACTCCAGCGGCCTTGGATAATTCGGCTTACTGCGGTGTCCTGCGATCACTTGCTAATAATTGCCTCCAGTGTCGGCAAGCAAATCGTCAACGTCCCCTCGTTCGTCGTCCGCCTCGATTCCCAGAAGCACATCGACTTTGCCCTCACTTCGCCGTTTGGCGGCGGGCGTCCCGGCCGTGTCAGGAGAAAGAAGGCCAAGGCTGCCGAGAAGAAGGATGATGAGGGTGCGGAGGAGGACGAGGAGTAAACTGCTCTTCGCAGCTTCCAGGCGCGATGAACTCGGTGTAGGAAAACAGGCCACACAATTTGGTTCGCGTTGTAAGAGGTGTGGCTTCGGTCACAAATGCAGGAATCAAACATCAAAAAGGCCTTCTAGTTGAGATTCAAATTAGGCTGCCGATAAGGGTACACGTCCTCAATTGCCATGTCTGCTTTCTACGAGGTCATACTACCTGCCACATTGTCCTGCTGAGTCTATTTACGTGCAGTCTTTGAT
Organism: Saccharata proteae CBS 121410; assembly: GCA_010015785.1. Classification (NCBI taxonomy): domain Eukaryota; kingdom Fungi; phylum Ascomycota; class Dothideomycetes; order Botryosphaeriales; family Saccharataceae; genus Saccharata; species Saccharata proteae. The sequence continues at coordinate 632,842 of ML978713.1, read as the reverse complement.
TTCCAATTTGTCTGCTGTGAGCCCCGTGGCTTGATTCTAATCGCCTGTTCAATCCCACATATGTCCACGCCACTCATGCCTGAACGATTGAGGAGTCAGACGGCGACACTCGTCCCCGTGTTGGACTTCATTAATTTAGCTTTTCATCATATGACACGCCTATTGCCGGCTCATGATCATCAGCTACGAGTCTTAGCATCACATGACTGTCCCCCTCTGCCGGTATCCCTCTTAAGTTATCCGCCTCCATTCCGACAGCTGATTCGGTGAGGATGTCGACACCCTCGCCAAGACTTTCAGAATCTTGCCCGCCGGATGTCGGCGTCGGATCAGCTACCGGTGCAGCTACGACCAATAGGCCCTGTGTGGCCGGTGGACCCTGTCCTTCACTATCTGCATCCTGGCTATGGTAGTGATCGGGCCTCGTTCGAGGTGGAAGACAGGGCGGCGAAGCGTGGCTGGCTGCTGAGACGATGCCTGCGTCAGACCCTGTCCGCTTGGAGTCTCCGTCGACTTTGTCGAAATCTTGAGCCATTGGACGCTGCGGCAGCGGAGGAGGAATAGGCTTTCTCTTGGTTAAGCCTGCCAACGGATTTGGGCCCCATTTCCTCTCTGGCCGTGGTGGGAGTGGCAGTGGCGTCCCGGGAGGAGGAAGAGGCTGCCCCCTTCCCATGGGATGAGGGATATCAGCAGAGGTATTGCTAGTATGCGCGCGATTAGAATTCCGAGATTCATCCGCATTTGTCAGGCTTGACGTTGAGCTGGTGGGCAAGCTTGCTGAATATGTGGTTGACGAGGAAGACGATGGCTGGGCGTCCTTTTGGCGGGCCACGAGCCATTTCTTCGCAGCTGTCGTGGCGGAGGTAAGAGAGGCGTTGATCGACTGTCGGCGATCACCGAACGTTGAGGGAGAGCTGGCTGTCGTATTCTGCGGGATAGCGCTATTGCCGGCAACCGAGTGCATAGAGGGATTTCCAGCGATTTCAGGAGTGCGTGCACCTAGATGGCCTTCCAAGGAACGAATGAACGGATCCGACGTATCTACAGTGCACTGGTCATCCACTTCGGAAATATCCTGCCTGCTCTTTCTGGAAAGCCGTGGCTTTGCCAGTAGAATACCGTTGACCGGGGATCCAACAGGGGATTCAGCAGGAGAGCCAGGCTGAGATCTTGAAGAGATATCCTTCATCGCAGCCGCGGCATCATGCCTTTCCCTGTTTGTTGGCTTCTCCGGAGTCCCCACAACGGCAGGATCTCTGTTTACGACTGGAAATGCGGCGGTAGCAAAAGAGCCAGAGCGCAAAGGCTTCGGTTTATTAGGGTGAGATCGGGTGTCTATACCACTTGCGACACCGGCCTCTCTGTTGCCGCATGGTAATTGCGCTGAGGTCGTCAGTCTACGTTGAATGACAGGAGACGACGCTGGGCTAGCTTGAGCCAAAGCAATTTCTGGATTTGGCGCGTCCACGGACGAGATAGGTTGGTGAGCAGGGAGGCCATCTGCATTAATGGCGGTCTCAAACTCCTCATGGTTGGCGTCCTCATCCATATCGCTTGGCTTGTCGGGCTTCGCAGCATTCGTCCAGATACCCCCCCTGACCGTTTGTAGGGCTGAATCATGAAATGGTATATCATCCCAATTCGGCATGACCAGGGTTTCGCTGATCACCTCTCGAATCCGGTTTTCGATGGCCCGAAGTATGAAACCATATGTGATCTGCCGTGAGCTTACAACAGGCTCGATAGACATGTCCAGCTTTGGGGGGAATTCAAATGTCATCCAGAGCCTATTACTCGGAGGTGGTTTGACGCGTATGAGAACGTGGCCTTCCAGCTTCTTGAGGATACCAGCGAGAACGAGATTGACGTGACGGGCTTTGAAACGAGATCCGAGGTCGATACGCGCAACGGCAGCTATCTCGAGCCCGAAGTTCCCGTTGTAGCTCACATCAAACTCGGCGGTGAAATCGCCATCGACTGTCAGTTCTCTGAGTTTTGGGTTCGTGAGCAGGGGCACGCTATCCCCCATATCGATGTGGCGAATGGAAACGCTTTGAAGGAAGGCGGGTTTGGACACACGGGCAATCTTCTTGGTAATCTTCATACGGATGAAATCCTTGATCTGCTCCGTCTTATACAACGCAAGAAAGAGTCTCCCTGCAAGTGCGTTAATCCATCGGGTTTGGAGGTGGTCTTCCGAGGCGTGAAGCTGTTGCACAAGCTTAACAATATGGGCAGTGTGAAAGTACAGAGGTGATGACGCTGATCCGTCTCCCTTGCGCTCTTGGTTCTGCACCAAGGCAAGGTAGAAGTCCTCCTTCTCCGAAGTATTCTCAGAGAAAAGGTAGAGAGCGCTGGGATCTGCGCCATCCGACTTGCGCGAACTCTGCTCTGATGTTAAACGTATGCAATTGCGTTTGATCCAGAGCTCTCCTTCGGGTATGGAACCGCCGCCAGCATAGACATCAACGCTGCGATTGGCCAATGAGATGACATGTCGCACTTCCAGCTGCTCTGCGTCGTCGAATAGTACGAGATGACCATGTCTAAATTGAGTCAACATCCTGACCCGCAAAGCCGTTCGGGACAGATCACAGACCTGAGGACTACAAAGAAGACATTCCGAGCTTTCCTGGCTGTTTTGCCGTTGCCCGCATCAAGACTCGGACTCGTTGTTCTGTTGCGATCGAAGAGACTCCTGTACATGCTCTGGTATACACTCGGACTTTGAGCGCCCACTGTAGTGCCTGCTGGGGTGGTCCGTTCGGGAGGTTTGCCGTTCACGCCTCCAGGAACATACTCCCTACAGACTGCGAAGTATCCGGCCGCGACATCTGGTTCATGACTGCCTGCTTTGAACTCAGGCAGGGCGGGGCCAGTATCGGATGCCGTCTTGGCGGGGTCTTCCGCGGCGGAGGTCGGGTTGCGACGTTCTGAAGAGGACGTGGAGGAGCGGCGTGGTAAAGTGAAGTACGCATGGCATATGAGCAGAGCGGCGACAAACGGTACGAAGGTGAAAGCCCCGAGAGAATAGATCAGCAGAAACGCTTTCAGGGTCACCATTACGGTGGGTTCGCTGCGACTGTATGGACGGCAGCCATCGACAGCGCCGGGAGGGCTCGCGCGTGAGATGCACGCCGTTTAGTGACCAGGTGGCGGTTGGACGAGGGGAGAGGCGGGCGAGACCCAGGTGGCGGCGACGGAAGAGCGATCGTTGCCGAGCGGTGATTTGAGCCGGGAGAGAGCCGGCTGTGCTTTGGAGACAGCAAGGCCGGCAATGCGTCGCAGGTGTTGATGTGACGATGTGAGGTAGCTTGGCACACGGGCAATGGAGGGTAGGTGAGCTCCCCGAAGCTCGACCCGCTCTCCGGACAGGCCACAGTGAAATATGGATGCCCCGAGCAAGCGTGAATGGGTGCGGACGGTGAGTTCTGGGAGCGTAGTACGGGATGAGGGGGGGAGTAAGGTGATAGAGAGAAGTACGGTGTGGTCGTATGTGCGTAGAGCGACGCTCTGGTGTGATGGCAGCGGTGCGTGACGGGATGATGCTCAGCTGCCAGGTTCTGATAGGTACATACCGCGGTACCAATAGCTCTCGTATCTTACCAGAGTACAGTACGCTTGATTTACGATACATACGATACATGTTTTCTTTCAGTTAAGCCCCTCCGTAGCGTGCAAGGGTCTCTGTTTTAGCTCGTCCAAGGGCCCCTGGTCCTCCACTCAGGTTTTTCCGCCCGGCAGCCTGCCCGCCACGACTTCACTCCATCCTCGGGCGTGCGTTGGACAGAATGCGACAATACCTTAGCCCACAGGAGTTGCACTTGTTCAGCACTCAGGTAGCCTCGCGCATCCTTTGTCCCTTTCGATGTTGTTGTGACTCTTTCTTGCCTCTCATGCTACGGGCTGGCTCGCCCAATCGCCTCTGTATCGTAGATCTCTTTGTCTGGAACATGCTGTCAATGACTTGCTGAGGACGCTCAGCATCATGTCGGTATTTGAATCCCATTCGGTTCTTATCAGGTTAACGTCCGTGCGGCCGGGTGAGTCCAGGACAAAGAGCATTTTCAGTCTGCTTTTTTTTCTGCAACCGAACAAGAGCAGCGCCCACTCGGGGCACGTCTTACCTTGCCCTGCTCTGCGTTGTTCAGAAGTACGAACCAGGTCTGAGACTGCCACTTTTGCTCCTATCTCCTTAACCAACATGCTTGAACGAAGCTCTCCCAAATCAATGTTCTGCGCCTGCTTCGACTGAAGTGGACAGGGCATCGCAGACAGCATGAGGTGCCACCCTGATCTAGGTCCTCCCTTAATCGTCAGCAGCGAGCTTACTACGTTGAAAGCTTTTCGACGAATTCCTCTTACCGCTCATTGAGGAGTGATAGTCAACCTGGCCAGCGCTCCACAGTAAACCTATCTTTCTGCTGCCTTAGCTGGAGCCGCCTACCGCAACCACGCCCAACTCCCCTATAGTTCCTACCTGGAGGTCTGGCGCCGGTCCTGGATAAGAGGAGGTCAGCTCGCAGAGGTGTACAGCAGTTTGAAGGGGGCTGCATTGCTGTCTTGAAAGCTCAGAAAGGCAGACCCTGGGACGAGAACACTTCCGGCTCATCGCCACATGTTTCCAAGGGCCGGGAAGTCTGCTGTGATATAACAAGCCTCCAAAACACGAGCTTTCATCTGCCCTTGTACCCAACACACCCAAAGCTTTACGCCATCTGCAAGTGGTGTTCCTTATGCTGCCTCGCAGTCGGGAGGCATGGTAGTCAAGACAAGATAACAAAGTATTTGGGTTCTATTCGAGCGAATGACGAGGTAGCATCCTGCACGGTCGTACCAAAGCAACGCCGAGATTTGCCACCTTGGGCACATCGTTGCGCTGGAGATTCCTCGACTAAGTTTACGAAGTCAATGAGTTACGCGCTGCCTTGGCCGAAGCCTGGATGTGGCTCTGATTCCATGCACATAGCTACTTTCTTGTGGGGTCGTAGACGAGTCTCTAAGTTTTAAGCTGACAAGCTCAGGGAACTGAGAGAACAGAGCACAAGGCCGTAGACAGAGGATGAAAATCGTGTACATAGATGCTTGACAGAATGAATCTGTCTGGCTGGAGTGTGCTACATGTGGAGTACCTACGACTGATTGTTGCAGAAACATTCAGACCCGTGAGATCCCTAAACTGCGCCTACTGGCTCCGATTCACTGTTATTTCCTGAGTGGTTCTTCCAGGTTGTCGTACCATCATACTACTGCTCAGAATTGCTCCTCATGAGCTTCAGCAGACCAATGTATGAGAAGTAGTCGTTTTCCAGATGTCGAGCATGCGGCAATCGGTTCGTCATGGTATTGGGGTTTGAACGTCGGAAATAGTCGAGAACAAAGGGAGCCTTGAGCCTTTGTTTTTTCTCTGCGACTTAATCAAACCCAACGTCAGCTTGAAGTACTCCTTGACTTTGCCTTGCCTCAGACTTACACCACGCTCTGATAACTTCTTCAACTGCTTCCTCAGTTCCAACCCTGGTCGCCAGAAAGTAAATTTCTGCTTCGTTTGGTTGTCGGCTAACCGCGAAGAACTCCTCGAGTATCCGCAGCATCCCCACACCCGTACACCTGGGCGTATTTTCCAGTCCAGGGTGAACGAGTCCCGAGATCTTCGCGCGCACGTTGGTTTGCCTTCATCCAAGTCAGTACTCGTTCGATGCAAGGGCTTGCTCAATCAATCCGTACTCAGCAAGCTTGATCCTGAAAGCGGTACGCTCCAACGCAGCTAACTTGAGTTTTTCCGCATCTTTAGGTGGGGTTCTTGCTTGCGACCACCAGTCCGCCATCTCTTGATCTTGAAGGAACAAGAGTTGGAGCTTTTCAAGCTTGTTCAGATCAAGCTGCACGCCAGCTCGCATGTTGAGCGTCCGGTCCATTGCCATCGCACGAGCTTTCTTGTCGACATTTGTGGATTCAAGCGGGGCAGTCGCTGGTTTCTCAATCATATCAATCGCGCCAGTCAGCATATCCAGCTCGTCGCCGCCGGTGTCGCTGTGTTCTGTTTTGGGGGGATCCATATCGAGCAGCTGACAGGACCAGTAATCGACTATCCTGGCTGTTGGGGAAGCATAAAGCGGTTTACCTGGACGTTCGGGCGTGCAGGTGAGTAGGAGAGGATGATAGTCGAGGTTGGAGCGAGAAATTCGACTTCACCGAAAGTTGGTTGTTCCCTAGCCACCCGCCCCAGCCTTTCCAATAGACAATACAAAAGCGCGCCGCCCGCCCACACGCTTAGCCCCCGTGCCCTCAACAACCACTTCCTTCCACCTCGGTTAATAACCGTCTCTTACACTCATCCACATCCCCCACTGATCACGGCGTGGCCACGGCAATGGCTTCGCACGCTCACGCCATGCTCCTCCAGGACATCAAGGATGTCGATAAGGTCTGGACTCACGCTGTTCGCCAGCTCGTGCAAGGTTCTCACGAGATCGTCTTGCCTTCTCAGTCTATCAATGAGCATGGCCTTGTCGACACTATCGCAAAGCGCTTCAGGTATTTCGTACTTACTTTCCCCCTCAAAGCTCCTCAACTAACTTGTGGACAGTTCTGCCGTGGGCGCTGAATGCACTCTCATCCACGATACCGTCAATGATGCGGTGCGCATCCTGGCACCGCCCAATACCGTCATCTCGCCTGGTCACCTGAGTGGTCTCCTTGGTGGTAGCGACACAGCATCTGAGGTCGGCACTACCAGCTCCTCCCTCCAGCCTACGACCATGACAGGTTTTGGACATACGGCCACTTCTTCCATCAACAATGAAGCTCTCTCACAGCTCACCACTGTCAACTCGGGTCTTTCCAACGGGCAGATGGCGTCCGCAGGATCTGGCAACATCGACAATCCCTTCTTCGCTGCCGGCCAGTTAGCTCAAGCTCCAAGCTCCATCGCCAATTCCACTGGCCAGGCTGCGCTTGCGACATTCGTCAGCTCCGGGATTCCGATGAGCGGTACCACTGCTCCGCAACTCCAGCTGGGTGGAAACATCAACGCATCGGCTCAGCCGGCTCCTGTTACCACCAGAGCCGCAAGGCGCAAGGCCAAGGGCAAAGGCGTTCCCCGCCCTCAGAACTGCTACCTGTTGTACCGTGGTTATCACCACCCCATCATTGTGGCTCAGAACCCAGGAATCCACAACAACGAAGTTTGTAAGTATTGTGATGCATTGATGGAAATTTACGTTGCTAATGTTGTCTCAGCTGTGATCATTGGCAAAATGTGGAGGGAGCTCCCTGAGGGTGCAAAGAAATACTGGAAGGAGAAGGCTCAAGCAGTCAAGCTACAGCACGAAAAAGACCATCCCGGCTACGTCTACCAGCCACGCAAGCCTTCTCAGATCAGGTCGCGCACGAAGAAGATCAAGGCCGGCACAGATCCCTCGCGCGTTACGTTCGACTTCACGCCAACTATGACCGGCTACCAGGACTTCTCAGTCGCCTTGGCAGAGTACAATCGCACGCACCAGCTTGGCCAGCTCCCGGAGTCTCAGCACGGTATCATGTCCACCGACCTCAATGTCTGTGCGCATGAGGGTCAATGCCAGGTTGGAGGCTGCGAGCAGCACTTCGATCTGTCTCAATTCGAAGGACAGGCTCAAGCAGCGGAGGGAGGATTTGGACAAGCTTTCGCGCATCAGTTCGAGCCTGGCAACACTGGCTTGCCATTCGATACCGGCTTCCTGAACACGCCCACCGGTGGTACCCTCGAAGGTCCGACCTGGGCTGAGGAACAGCGCATCCAGCTTGAGTTGTTCCGCCAGCCCCAACTCGACTTGGACTTCGATTTCAGCTTCTGAGTTTCTGGTTTGGTCATAAGTCCACCGTATCGGGTGTACCGGGTAGCCATGATATATTTGGAAGGCATGATGGCTTACTGGGTCGACATCTTCCATAGCAACGATGTTGCTCATTGTTCATGGCTGATACATTCACGATCACAATGCTTCAATTGGACTGCTTTTGCCATTGACACTAGCGACCTGCCTATGTCACCTAATGCCTAGCCTACTTAGTTGGCCTTAAGCCTGAACACGATTTGCAATAACACATGGCCCAATCTCCGTGATAGTATCAATTGAGCAACACAGAGTAATCTTCTCAACCGGGATTGCCATCTTTTTTGTGGCGGCCTTCATCCATGAAGTTTCTTGATACCACAAATCTGAAGTTTCCGTCGTTCCGGCCATTACTACGGTGCCCGAGAATGTCGGCTAGTAAATAGAGTCAGATATGCAAGTTCAATGCGACACGCTTGTCAAACATACCCGCGACTTCGGACAAGGTTTCCAGACTCTCTTTCTGCGCTTGGCCCGTGGTCTGTTGCTCCATCCGCTCTGTATCCTGGGAAAACAGGCATCAGCTTATGTCTCCTTAAAGCGACCCTATTCGTTGGCATACCTTTGGCCAAGGACTACGTTCAGCAACCATTGGATCGATGACATTGATGCCTGTCTCAGTCCTATAAGCTCCCGGGAAACGCCAGTCTAATCCCTTTGTGACATCAGCTAAGGCGTAATCTGGTAAGTTGAGTTCGCGAGAAACTTACCCGTGACCACATTGGCTGCTGATGACCCGGGCGATCAGCATTGACCTTCAGGATCGATGAGATCAGCAACAGAACGATAATCATCAGGATTCGAGGGATACTCTGTCTTACCTGGTCGAAGTGGTCGTAGACAGATTTCTGTGCGCTGTCCCACTGCTTAAGAATATTGATTCCGCCTTCTGGAATGATCTGATACGAAGCAGGGGGGTTCTGAAGTAGGCTTGGACCAAGACCAAGTCGATCAGCGCCAGGGGCATCCTTGCCGAGAAACTGAGTCCAACGTGGCAGATCGTCCTTGAAACCTGACGCATCGTGGGTTGCTTGATCAGTTCGAGCCTTCTCCTCTTGTAGGCGCCTCTTCTCTGTTATGATCTGGCGGAGTCTCTTCGAATGTCCAAGGTACGCGGCCAGGAATTCCTGTCGGGTTTGCTCGTCGACGAACAGTTCTGGATGCTTGACGAGTCGGTTGCCCTCCGTGGTGATCTTCGCTATCTTGGCTTTCGTTTCATCGCGATCGGAGAGAACTTGGACGTCAGACTCGGCGTCGGCGATATCCTCCAGATCTTTGAGCAGTACTTCCAGAAACTCTGCTGAGCAAGGTCGCGGTTTCACTGGCGAGTCCGTGTCTGGAGGAGCGTTGGTGTCTGAAGTTGTTAGCCGATTCTTGGAAAGAGTGTGCTTACTGACCATCAACGCAGCCACGATCGTAAGCAGAATAAGCCTCGGACAAGCGGACTTTGAGCTGCTCGACTTTCGCATCTTTGTCCTGTTCGAGAGGAAGGAATCCGCGAACTGGCTCCCACATTTCCTGGCTCATAACGCCCAATTTGGGGGGCATGATGGGCACAGTGAGGTCGGGTGGTGGACGCGACAGGACGCGCGAGGGAATGTTTTGATGTTTTGGGATTTTATTGCTGAATGACCAAATTACAGTGACGTCACGCTAAACCCCATCCATAGACAGCTTGCCCCCAGCATGCCCCCAGTGTGCCCCCGGCGTGCCCCCGGCGTGCCCCCAGAGTGCCCCCAGAGTGCCCCCAGAGTGCCCCCCTCGTCCCCCCTCGTCCCTCCACGTCTACTTTTACTCAGATTCCTTGCCCATCCAGTCACTGGCCCAGATGAATGTATGGCATCGCCATTCGCTGTTTGTCTCCTTGTTCCCCGACGGACCCAAAGGCCTGCATAAGATAGCGGTCAGTAACCTCAGCACAAGTCCCGCCATTGCGAAGGCGCTCGCAGTATTGTACGAGAAAGCCTACCTCGGACACATCCAGAAAGTCCTCCCGCAGTTAAATCCACTTTTTCTTGTTTTATAATCAACACAAGGTTCGTTGTGTCCTTCGCATCGCGGGGGATTCGGTCTACTAAAGAGCTTCGACCACGACTCTTTTGATGCTATGGGATCGACGAATGCAGCTGGTCTATCGTAGCCGGCGGTGCTCGAGAGCTCCTTCGACAAATGAGACGGCCCTGCTGCTACGTCACGATGAGCTCCAGACGCTATGGATTCTCTGGAGTTGTCAGCTACATCAGCGAAAATAAGTAAAACGGGTGTAGGCTGGTACCTGTGGTTCGTGGCGAGGTCGATTCCTGAGACGCTTTATGTGGTTTCGGAAAAGGTTCAGGTGACTTGGGCAAGGCTGGCGGTTCATTGTGGACGGACGGCGACTCGCTGGGCCTGAAAAAGCTCTTGAGTGTTTTCTGTCCTTTTGTTGGTGCTTTCGAAGCCGCCCCAGTGTCCGATGTTCTCTTGCGTTTCGATTGACTTGGATCCGCTGCCCTCTCGGGTGCTTTGGTGTGATTGCTACCTCGCGGCTCCTCTAGGTTGCTGGCTGCACTGGTCGACTTTGCCAAGCTCGAAGACTTTTGGGCAAACATGTCTTTGATGCTCCGTCGCTTATCGAACTCTGGCATAGCTCGCCCAGAGAATGCCAATACATCCTTCGCGGAATACGGTCGTTTCCTTGCGCCACCTTCAAACATTCCCTGAGGATTCATCATGTCAAGTAGATCAAACTCCCTGCCATTTAGTCCCACTTTGTCCTTGAATATAGCGAAGACAGGACAGTGGTCGGATCCCTGTGGCAGTTAGCACATAGGAGGAAAGTGAGCAAGAGTGGACAAACTGACCATGAGACCTTCCTGAATATCCGCCTCGCAAATCCAGTCTTTCATAACAATGCTGCAAAGCACGTAGTCGATCCTGGACCCGAAATTGCCCGGTCTTGCATTGATTTTCTGCTCCCAATGCGTATACATACCCTTCCGGCCAGGGTGCAATTCCCTGCAGGTATCCCAGAGTACAGGCTCTTCTCGGCCCTCATCCCTGGGGGCTATGACTTGACCACCAGCCAACAGCTGATTGAATAACCGGCGGTTCGGGGTCGAGATATAATCCGCGTTTGTCAAGCCCTCTTTACGCATGCTGTCTTCGGCATTGGCTGAGTCAATCGCTTCTCGCGACACATTGAGATCGCCGGTAAGGATGACCTGCTTGCCAGATTCGTCGAGATTGCGGATGCGCGTATCCAGTGCGCTCAGGAAGCCAAGGCGGAAGTCATCGCGCAAGCCATTGCTGTTTGCAGGGCTGTAGACTCCAAAGAGGACGAAGGCCGGGAACTCGACGATGACGCAGCGTCCCTCAGCATCGAGAGCGGCTGGGTCGACCCCAATAGAGGTAAGCTGGTGTTGTGAAGGATAGCCGCCGATAGATTGGCCAGGGGGCAGCTTGCAGTAAGGCGTCGAGGAGCCAGGCGGGCAGAGGACGCCCAGAATGCCTTCCTCAGCGCGGATAGGCGCACAGACGGACTGGCGAGTGTACACAGCAACGCCGGAATACCCTTTCTTGTGCTTTGGCAGGCTGAAGAAGCAGTCCCAGCCGGGCACGAGGACCATGTCGTCGCGCAGATCTTTACGCTGGATCTTGAGTTCCTGCATGACGACGATATCGGCCTCGAGGAGGTCGAACATAGCGGCAAACGATCGGTGCTCGCGCCATGGCTGATAGCCGAAGGGATTGCGGATGCCATTCACGTTCCAGGTGGTGATGCGGAGCGGCATGTCTGCGGCTGTGGTAGAAGAAGTAGACACTCTCAGGATCCTCCAGGCGGCACTGCACGTAATTGTGTGCGGCTACTATGGACGAGGCTTCTATGAACGATGTGGCTTCTAAGATATGGATGTATGTACTAGCACCTGGTGTGCTCGCGCAGAGAGGCAGAGCTGATTGGTTCCGGCCACGCCACCCTCTCGTCACGTCGACCGGCGCGCGCCGACCAGCTGTCGTCGCCTGAGGTCGTCGTAGCACCTTGAGCGTCGTCTACGTGTGGTGATGGCCTTGGTGGTTTATTGGTGTTGATGGTAGTCGTTGTGGTCGTTGTGCCATGCCTCGTCTTGGCGCCGCACTTGCCCCCGTCACGTGCCATGTTCGGCCGTCAGGCGATAGATGCCAAGATCTACGACACTACCAACGACAATTGCAACACCACCACCGCCAATCCTCTACGCTTGCTCACACCCACCGCAACCCCGCCCACAATGCTCTCCCAACGTACTCTGCTACGCTCTGCGCAGCTTCTGCGCTCCTCCGCAGCTCGCTCCACCCCCCGCTTCGCCACTCGCCGTGCCTACTCCACCCAGGGCGCCGGCGAGTCCGGCTTCCAGGGCGCCGCCGACAATGCCTTCAACCGCGAGCGCGCTGCCACCAAGGCTCACGCTGCCGAGACCAGCGGTACGTGCAAAATCAAAGGCACTCCATGCTTGTGCCTTTCCGACCCAACGGCCTGTCCAATTCGACTCCGCTTGCACTGTTAGCTGACTCGACCCTCCAGAGCTCTGGCGCAAGCTTTCCATCTAGTCAGTCTGCCTCTTCCGCCCCTTCTCGTCTCTCCAAACCATGCTCAGAGTGCAGCGATCTTTGCGCGCTTGATTCCGGCCGTCCGCGCGAGGTTGTTCGGGAACCTCTCGCTCCGTCCCCGAGCTCCCTGTTCACCTTCAACAACCTCAAAGCCTAGGCTGCAGGCAATTGCTGACCAAGCCTGCTTTAGCGTTGTCATTCCATGCCTCTTGCTCGCCGGGGCCAACGCATACAAGCTCTGGAATGAGCACTGGGAGCACTGGGCCCACGAACCCCCACTCGAAGAGAGGCCAGAATACCCCTACCAAAACATCCGCACCAAGAACTTCTTCTGGGGTGATGGTGACAAGGTATGTACAAATGTCCATTCATCGTTCGTCCGTCTGTCCCCCCACACGGAATGGCCTGTTCAGGTGTCGTCCATGCTCGACAATGCGAGCCCTCACGATGATCTTCGACCTACATTGTGATGTTTTATCGGCTAGAGAGCATGCCACTAGGTCAACATCTGGATGTTCTGAAAAGCTAACTGAGGCTTTTACTAGACCCTCTTCTGGAATGACAACGTCAACTACCACAAGAAGGATTAAGCCGCTGCAAGACCTTCACTGCTCACATTGGTTCGACGTTCGGAAGTATTAGAGAGACTTCATGGCAATGCGGTTGGCTTGAGCGACCGACTTGCGCTGTACATAAGACAAGAATTGCCAGAAGTTGCTACCGAGCATGTTGTCCCTGGTGTATGCGCGACCAAGTGATCGAGTAACATCTCATGCAAAGTCAGCTCCATGGAAGTCAAGCGTACAGATGAACCATAGAATGCTAATACTGCCATTCCTGGGGATTCACGCAATCATTGTCTACAGAAGTGAGGTTGGATAAATCTTTGGTGAAGTGACTGCAGTCCGCCTTTTCAGAACTGCACACAGAATCCCCAGGATATCTTTGGAGCCTTTCCATCCGCCGCCCTTTTCCCTACTAGGCATTTTCCAGCGATTGATGCAATATTGTGCAGTAGTTTTGCGCCAATTCATTTGACAGAGCTGCCTCTCCATGCAGCTTTGCAATGATACACTTCTTGGCGAGCATGTCCCGCCCGCCCTGTACATCTCCCAGTTTTTCATAACCTGCGCTCTGATTAGCATTTGCAGTGGCAGACTCCAAACAAGAAAGATGGGGACGCGGTTGGGCATTGGGGCAGAAGCAATTAACATCGACTTTATGGATGCAGCACGACAACAGAACTGCTTACAGTCTTTTGCTTGAGTGATGAAAATTTCCGCCTGCTTCACTTTCTCCCTTCGCTCGTTGGAGAATTCCGCCTCGTGCCCAGCAGCGCCCATGCAAGCGTCTGCTTGTGTTGATAGAAGCCTGGCGCACAACGCTTCGTCGCCGCACTCGAGGGCCTGTCTCGGATTGTATCAGCCATGCAGAAGATATAATCCACTCGGAGGAGGATTCGCGCAATGATGGCAATCAATCGCCTGATGGATCGGTTCTGGGCTCGACAAGATTGATGGTGCGTGTCCGGACACCGCCAGAAGAGTGGGTTGGACTTACCTGCGGGATGAGTGCATCTCCAAGCTTCTTCGCAGATTCGTATTCTCCGACCGCAACCAGGACTCCCGCAATCACACTTACTGCTTCCCAAAGTACTGGCCAAAGCTTCGCACGGTGGGCAGAGTTTGCTGCTCGGACTGCCACGCTAAAACCCTTTTCGGGAACGCCTGCTTTGCTGTACAATAATGCCTTGATGTTCTGCAAGCGTAGTGTTTGATATAAGTCACCATCTCCTTCACGCAAAGCGAGAGCGGCGTCCTCGACTTTTTGTAAAGCGGTCGACAGGGATCCGAGAGAAATGAGCAATTCGATCTCCAGGAGGATGAGTTGGAAGGTGATTTCTGGATCTGCCTGGGCGAATGAGCAAGATTCCCTGAGGAGATACGCAGCCGCTGTGGTATCCGATCTGTCACATTGAGCTCAGTCAGCACTTTATCAACCTCGAGCCATGCCAGCAACAAGAGATCCGTCTGGTTCACCAGCAATGGTGATGGTGTACGAGTGTTATTCGCTGACCTTCTCAAATAGTTCTTGATTTTCAATATCGCTCTGAAGCTTGTCACTTGTTGATGGAGCTTGAGCGTACGGTGATCACCAGTCTCTATTGAATCCAATAATTTGATTGCTTCGGAGAAGTGCCCAGCTTGGCAAGACTGGGTGACTTGGATCAGTTTGGGCATGAGTGGTATTATTGTTGGTCCCCGTACCATGTGTGCAGTGTGACAAGCCGCGCGAAGACGGTCTTCAACGGGAATGATGGATCCATAACACTCCCGAAGAGTCTCACATTCGATGTTGGAAAGGTGTGAGGTCCCTGAGAGATAGATGAGTGTGCCAGTCTATACGCTGAGCAGGCCGCGGACAAGAAACATACCTAGGCGCGCATAGATTGATGCTTGCAGAAGCATCTGCGCACTGATGTTACTATCGATGTGGTGCGCAATGTTCAGATGAGCAGACTGAAGAATGTTCTCGAGAGCACGAGATATATTGGTTCCCTACAGTAGTCAGCGCGGTGACAGTCTCGCCACTGACTTCCATGGCTTACATGAGACATGTGCATCTTAGCCTCGCTGAGTAAAGTAGAACTAAGCAAACTCCACATCTTGGCCTCTTTTGCTCTGGACTTCAGGAACATGAGCCCGTCGCGTTCCGAGCCGGAACCCAGCACAGCCCCATAGCCACACGCCTTGATCTGTTGCGGATATGTCTTTGCCAGATGGTTGAGCCAGCTCAGACTGAAGTTCAGGCAGCTCATATCGTGGTTCTCCCGAGCAGTCGCTATCGTTTCGTTAAGGGCAGCGACCGCTTCGCTGAAGCAGCCAAAGTCGGCTTGGAGTATGGCCATGTGTAGCAAAGCGTAATGATAGTAAGCCTTGTCCCGAGACTGCATTGTGTAGTCGAAGTATCGATGCAGTGAGTCGAAAGCCGATGTGTAGTTTCCGGCTCTCCATGCATCGAAGAAGCTGGATTCAGTCAGCAAGTTCACTGATGCTGTCGAAGCCCGCACTGTACCTAACAAAGTGTGCTAGACTTGGCAAAGCGCTCATAGCTTCGAGCATGCGTCGGAGTTGGGTCTTGACATCCTCGGGCACGCGGTTTCCGAGTCCTATGGCCGGTGAGCTCGGTTCCAACTATGGTGATTGGCTTATTGACAGACTTACTCTGCAGCCTATCAATTTGGAAGCTCAATATTCTCTCGAGATCCTCGGTGCTGACAATCTCAGTGCCGGTGAGGTCAAGACTGCCGTAGGTCACTCGGGCCAAGGCGTCTCCGGGCTGGAGATGGAGCTCTGTGATGTTGGCGTCGAGACTTGTCACAGGGGCCCCAGAGTTGCACTGCTGCCACAAGTCCAGGGAAGGTTTTCTGAAGGCGAGAAAAGCCAGCCACAGCTTGGTCGTTTCGTGAAATGGGAGGCGTACGAACTCGAGATTTGCCCGTCTGAGGAAGATACCCAGAGGCGAGGTCCGGGAGAGTCGTATTTGGTGTTGGCGCTGAGGCGATGGGGCGGGGACATCACGGCCGGGTTTCGCAAGCAAGTCAGGCAGAGTATCGAAAAAGGCATGCAGTGCGTCCAGGGAATCGATGGCCCAGAGCTTCTTCAAGAAGAGGTCGAGAAGGGAGGTGGCCGGAATTGTGGAGGCAATTGGAGCAGCGACACGTACAAAATCGTGCAGCGAGAGAGACCAGTGAGGGGACTGATCCGAGGGGCTGTCGTGGGTTGCAGCGGGCGGTAACGGGACAATCTCAGCAGCGATGAAGGCGAGGACTGGGACGGTGGCATGGCGCGGCAAGACGGCCTCACAATAGAGGCCGGTCAGGAGGAGAAGACTGATCTTCTGGGGCGTCAGACATCGCGACATGGCGTCGAACGATGTTGTCTGGCGGGCGCCGCGATGCAAGCAGTTGAGTACTTTGCACCGGGGAGTTATTAGTACGGGCAAGTCACTGGTTAACGTCAACGTCAAGGTAGCAGCCCTGTGCGAACGCTGGAGGTCGCGGCAGGGTATTGCGTAAGTTACGGTACCTGGTAATGAACTTGGAGGCAAGCTGAAACGAAAGTACTTTACGGTACGTGCGTATCAGTATGTACGGATACGTGTGTGTCAGCTCGTGCACGGACTCTGCAGCGCAGGCGGGCGGTGGAGGTCGCGAGGTGAGCTGTGATTGGCCGGTAGACAGGCGGGCAGAGCAGACAGGCAGGCAGGCGGGTAGGTCGCGAGGCGATATGTGATTGGCAGATAGACAGACAGGCAGGCAAGTCGCGAGGTGAGCTGCGATTGGCCGGCAGACAGGCAGGCAGGGCAGATCGCGAGGTGAAATATGATTGGCCGGCAGACAGTCAGGCAGAGCAGACAGACAAGGCAGGCAGGCAGATCGCGAGGTGAGCTGTGATTGGCCGGCAGACAGACAGGCAGGCAGGTCGCGAGGTGAGCTGTGATTGGCAGACAGACAGGCAGGTTGTGAGGTCGCGAGGTAAGATATGATTGGCAGACAGTCAGTCAGTTTACGAGGTCGCGAGGTGAGCTGTGATTGGCGGACAGGCAGGCAGACAGGCAGGTCGCGAGGTGGGCTATGATTGGCCGGCAGACAGGCAGGCAGGCAGACAGGCAGAGCAGGCAGAGCAGGCAGAGCAGGCAGAGCAGGCAGAGCAGGCAGAGCAGGCAGGCAGGCAGGTCGCGAGATGAGACGTGATTGGCCGGCGGACAGGCAGGCAGGCAGACAGTCAGGTCGCGAGATGAGCTCTGATTGGCAGACAGGCAGGCAGACAGGTAGGTCGCGAGGTGAAATGTGATTGGTCGGCAGACAGGCAGGCAGGCAGACAGTCAGGTCGCGAGATGAGCTCTGATTGGCAGACAGGCAGGCAGACAGGTAGGTCGCGAGGTGAGCTGTGATTGGCTGGCAGACAAGCAGGCAGAGCAGACAGGCAGGCAGACGGGCAGGCAGGCAGGCAGGTTGCGAGGTGAGACGTGATTGGCAGACAGGCAGGTGACTTCTGCCGACTTTACCAACGCGTCCTTCAGCAGAAATTAGCACAGCACTCGCACAAATAGCTAAACAGCCAGCCAGCCAGGCAGCCAGACCCAGGCTGGCACCTCAGGCAGCCGGCAGCAATTCGCAGCGCAACTACGCCGAAGCACGTGATCCACTCCGGCCACCCTCCGGACCTGCAGCTACATGTCTGGGGCGCACCTACAGTAGTAGGTCGGAATCTATGTGTATGTCAGACAGTAGGCATACCGCGGGGCGCTCGCGTGGCCAGGTCGGTCGGAATGCGTGACAGGCATATTCGTGATACTGCTACTACTAACGGTACATCTCATCCCTCCTTCTTTGAGCCAGTCTTGGCTCTGTAGTCGCGCAAGATGCCCCCGCCTTGGCTGTCTTCCTCTTCCTGAAGCACGGCGCTTTCGCCTCCTTCCTTGTCCAGTCCGTTGCTCGCCCATATGCGACTTACCGACAGCTCGAACGGTCCCGGTTGGCCGTCCGTCAGACTGATGCCGACCGACTTCACCCGCTGCCGCAGCATCTCCTTCTGCGGCTCCACCAGCATCCCGTGATTTGTGCGCACAAAGTCGTTCCAGTCAATCAGTATCGTCTCCCACTCGCCAATCTTGCGCGGGTACAGCCGGTGCTGGTGCAAGTCCGTCGGCACGATCGACTCGGTCTGCACGTTGACAAAGTACTTGCGCCCATCGGACCGGATGGTCATAGCCAGGTACCTGTACGGGTCGATGTCCCACAGCGACTTGCCGAACAACGTCCGCTTCCTGTCCAGTGTTCGCCACCCAGCATATCCGCTCCGTTGGACGTGTGGCAGGTTCGCCGGCACGTCGGTCGAGATGCTGCCGTGAAAACGGGCGTGTGCACCCTCGCCCTCGCCCTCGGGGACGAAGTCCAGGTGAGCGTGGGAGAAGCCGCCGATGTCCTTGTCCGACATGCTTTTGCAATCCCCAATCGAAGACGGCTCCGAAAAGGTAATCAACGGGTAGGGCCTGGTTGGCACTTCGAGTGCCTCGAGATTCCATGCTGCGAAGGGCCGCACCATTAGCAAGCTCCCGAGCTACGGGGGCAATGGCAGCATGCCTATTTGGCCGAACCGCTTGACCTCATCGTAGCTGCGCTTCCAGAAACCACCTGCGCGGAGAGGAGCTGAGCATCGCATCCTTACAGTCGTGAGACTATAGACACTGTGAGTTAAAGTAATGGGATCAACGAGTGAGGGTGCGCCAGCGCGGGAGCATCAATGGGGGCCAAGGCGTGGCCGGTCACAGCTGGAGGTGCGCGCGGAGTTGACGAGAGCGTGGAGAGCTTCCGGGTTCACTGCACGGCCATATGACGGTCAGCTCAAGCTCAAGCTCAAGCGGCAAGTGCCGCAGCGACTGGATTTTTGGATCCGTGCCACACAGCTTGCGCCCTTCAAACCCATCCATCCAGTCTCGACACAGAACACCGACAAACCAGCAGCACCGCCGTCTCCACTGCTCACCATCCACACATCCGATTCTTCAGCTTCCTGCTCCTCGCCAGTCTTGCCTCTCGTGTCTCCTCAGCGTCGCTGGACCCTGCTCCGGTGGTGCCGTTTGCCTTGCTCCCAGATAATCTATCTCTGCACATCGCCACTGGGCCGTCACCATATATGACCTTGGGATCCGTCGACGAGACTCGCCAGCTCCGAGCAGGCGTCAATCGTTTCGAATCCGCCCCGCTGAGTCAATCGCGCGAGACGGGCAGCGAACTCCCGTCAGACCAAGGCCATGCCTTGCCGGTAGCAGTCAAGACCTCGCCCTTCGCAAAGTCATGGGCGCATTTCGTGGCCGGAGCGTACGGCCAACTTTCCCGCTGTCAATTGGCATTGTCGCTGACCTGAATTCCCCAGGCTGGGCGGCACAGCTGCCGCGACCTTGACGGCTCCGTTCGACGTACTGAAGACTCGGCTGCAATCAGATTACTATAACCAACAGCTGGTCGCGTCACGAGCCGCTCGCGGCACCCCCCCACCCTCATCCATGTCTTTCGCGCGAAGCTCAATACTACATTTTCGCGAGACGTTTCAAATACTGTTTGCGATCCCGCGTCTGGAAGGCTGGCGGGCTCTATTCAAGGGCCTAGGTCCTAACCTGGTCGGCGTTGTCCCCGCGCGCGCAATCAACTTTTATACCTATGGAAATGGAAAGAGACTTATCAGTACATACTTCAACAACGGTCAGGAAGCTGCCTGGGTGCACTTATGCGCGGCAGCTTGTGCCGGGATTGTGACTGGTACTGCGACTAATCCGATTTGGCTCGTCAAGACAAGATTACAGCTGGACAAGTCGCACGCAGCGGCAAAAGGCGGCAGGCAATACAAGAATGCGCTCGACTGCACGATGCAGACCATCCGAAAAGAAGGCGTCAAGGGGCTCTACAAAGGTCTCAGTGCGAGTTACTTGGGTGTGACAGAGAGCACCATCCAGTGGATGCTATATGAGCAGATGAAGATGAGGCTTGCACGGAGACAAGAAAGACTAGATGCGTCAGGGCGAGAGCCAACGCTATGGGACAAGACGGTAGCTTGGACTGGGGGCCTCGGCGCTGCCGGCGGTGCGAAGTTTGTTGCTACCATCCTTACCTATCCACACGAGGTACGCGTTTTGCGCAAGTCGAGGTCTGGAAGTCATCGAGCTAATTGTCGTAGGTCGTACGGACGCGATTGCGGCTAGCTCCCATGGAGAATGGTCAGCCCAGATACACTGGCCTCGTGCAATGCTTCCGACTGGTATTCAAGGAGGAAGGACTTGTCGCCATGTACGGGGGCTTGACGCCACATCTGCTCAGGGTCGTCCCATCAGCGGCCATCATGTTCGGAACGTACGAGACGATGCTCAAGTTCCTAGGGACATCGTCTGGTGTTTAAGGGGCTGTGGGAGGTCTTTCGCTGTGGGAATTTCCGCGGCGCAATTCCGTGATAGCGCTTGGGAGGTAAGATTAAGATGTGAATTGCGACTTCGTATGACGGCACAATGCCCTCAACATCGGTGCCGTGACTGACCCAAAAGAAAATGTACAATATGGCTTTAACATACGGGCGGTACAGGGTCTCTCGGCGTACGGCTAGCTCTACTCGTCGGTTTCATGTGGGGATAGGCAGCTGGCGGGAGGGGCGCAGCGCTGTTTTTGCAATAGCAATGTATAAATACGACTTCCTGTAGTTGCAAGATGTATGAGTATTGGAGCGCACGCTACGTGGTGAATATATATATTCACGACCTTCATGAGCTGGTCGTGTTGAGCATCGGGCATACGGTAATGCTCAATGCCGAACACGGCCCGATGCACCGGGCACTGGCAGCCTCCGCAGCATCTGACTCCGATCTGCCGCAAGCAACCCAAGCTTGAACATCCTACTGGAATTATATCCACTCGACCACGTTCAGTATCTCAACATGTCTGCAGTCCCTCAAGCTGTCGAGTCGCCTGACCTCCACGGCAATTTGAAGCTGCTGGCCAAAGGCAAGGTCCGCGATGTTTACGAGCTCGACAATCAGACGCTCCTCTTCGTTGCAACAGACCGCATCAGTGCATACGATGTGATTATGAAAAACGTAGGTTTAGCATATTGCTTCCTTTTCCACTTTGTATTTCTTTCCCGGGCATTTCAATGTCCCTGTGCCATCATGCTACTTGTGGTCCCGATGCGGGAACGAAAATTCTTGTTTTCATATCATCTTTTCTACTCTTTTTTTTTCACGGAGATCGTTGTCTCGGTAGTGGTCAATTCTGCAAGTTCAGCACTTCTCTTCCGAGCCGCTTCAACATTGGCATAACTGGGTCTTTCCCAGTAGTTCCGTTAGGAATCAAGACTGCGAAAATGCGTATGCACGAGGTTTAAATCGCGAGGTGATTTAACGAATGAGTCCTTTGAATCATTCTGCGTTCGCAGCACTCCTCAAAGTGTTGCCCAGCTCTCAGTCCGACAACGCATGCACTGTCCCCTGTGCTTACACATTGGGTCATTTAGGGAATTCCCCAGAAAGGCGCTCTATTGACCGCTCTATCAACTCATTGGTTCGACTATCTTTCGACGCAGATACCAGAGCTCCGCACCCACTTTGTCTCGTCGTCCCTCCCTTCTCCTCTCCTGCAAAAGCTCCCAGCTTCTGAGGCAGATGCTCTTCGTGAGCGGAGCATGCAAGTCCGCCGCCTCAAGATTTTCCCCATCGAAGCAATCGTCCGTGGTTACATCACTGGCTCGGCTTGGAAGGAATACTGCGAGCACAGGACTGTTCATGGCATGCAGATGCCTCAAGGCCTTCAGGAGTCCGAGAAACTCCCCACTCCCATATACACACCGAGCACAAAGGCTGAAGTCGGTGGCAAAGACGAGAACATCTCAAAAGAAAAAGGTCAGCATTCGAAGTTTTCCACAAAGATAACAGTATAGCTCACCAGATTCATGGTCATATGCAGCCGCACAGATTGTTGGCGACAAGGTCGCGCACAAGATCGAAGAGCTGAGTCTCCAACTTTACCAAAAAGTATGTCAACCCAATTCTGTAACAGCAAAGCTCTGAGCCGAGACGATGCCACATCCATGGTCTTGTCGCCACATCGTATCGGCGGTACACTGACACAAATCTAGGCGGCTGCACACGCGCTCTCGACCGGCATCATAATTGCCGACACCAAGTTCGAGTTTGGTTTCGATCCAGAGGACCCGGAAACGGTGATCCTCGTGGATGAGGTCCTCACACCTGACAGCAGCCGCTTCTGGCCCGCGACTTCATACAAAGTCGGTCAGGGACAAGACAGCTTCGACAAGCAGGTAAGCATTCAGCATCCTGTCTTGATCGGCCCGTCCGGTCGATTCTGATACAACACATGCTCGACGACACATGTGTCATGTTTATTCTGATCAATTGACTGACGAGAGCAGTATCTGCGAGATTGGTTGACCAAGGAAGGCCTGAAGGGCAAAGAAGATGTGTCCATGCCAGACGAGATCGTCGTTCGCACGCGCAGCAAGTACATTGAGGCGTATGAGCGCTTGACTGGACGTCAATGGGGCGGCAAAGAATAAGGTGACTCCTCAGAGGGAATCCAAGAGACAAAGTCCCATCAGGTCTTATCTCAGCGGGCTCAAACGGGTATGCTGAATATCGAGTACGTCGCAGACTGGTATTGGTGATGCAATCGGATTACATAAACGCTTGACTGCTGGTCTAGTACGTTCGTAGATGGACTCGACATTCTACCAAATCAGAGTGTAGCACTTCTTGAGATTTGAACTGCGTCACCGTCAAGATGAATGCTCTCGACCTTCTTGATCGACACTGTCCCTTTGACTCGTGAATCATGATGGTGAAGGATTGATCCTCTGTACCGCCGCTACCGCACGGCGTGTCTCCGTTAGAGGCTACATGTCACCCAAAATTCAAATGTTCTTCGTCCGGGCCTTCCTGGCGCGCGATGGTGAGCGTCCGATTGTAATCTAGTCACTTGATTAGTACGCAAGGAGCACTTCTTCGGAGCTTCCCATTTTGATCCATTTGTGCAAAAAGCTATGAGGGTACCGGTCCCCTCGAGTTACAGCAAAGAGCACAAACCAGAGAGAAAAGAAATCAAGCAAGCAAAAAGAGAAACATGAAGCATTGAACCCGCCATCCTTTAGCAAAGCAATAGTATGAGGCATCCTTGCCACCATACGAAAACAGGAACCGATGAGTGTAGAAGTGTGAAATGCAGGCCATGAGACCAGCCGTCGTAGTACCCGAATTCTGACTCTATGCCTGTACAGATTCAAAGAACATGAATGCCGTGATAGCCGTCTGGCGTATACAAAGCAATCACATCCGAAGAGAATGGTACATGGAAATTAATCCAGGCAGAGACAGAAGGGTAAGTGAGAGAAATTGAGCAAAGCGCAGACGCTGTGAGTTCGAGTGAGAAAGTGAGTTCGATGCGCTAGGCAAATCCAGCACCCTTGACATGGTCAAAGGACACAGCATTAGTACCACTGTGGAGGATAGGGACCAAAGCGGTAGCCGCCTGGAGCGACCGGCATCTGGACGGGCGCGTACTGAGGCATGTAGACCTGGCCTTGGAAACCTGGGTGTAGCATCTGTCCAGGGCCTGTGACGTTGCCACCGGTGCTGGTACCATAGTGACTGGCGTTGGCCGTTCTGCCATTGCCGTGGGTGCGCAGTCCGGGATTGCCGATCTGGGCGCGATTGCCATTCACAACGTGACCATGTCCCGCGGGAATAGAGCCATCGTTGCGAGGTCCGCGAGCAGGAACAGGGACGCCGTCCTGTAGGATGTAGTGTGCATGGAAGACACGGTGTCTGTTGTGATGCGCATTACTTCCGTACTCTGGATTCGCGTGGACCGACGTTCCCGTGTGAGGGGCTTGCTGGATGTACGCGTACGGCACTTGGTTCGGGTGGCCGTTATTCAGGTGGGAAACGTTGTAACCAGGGTAGTGGTGGGCCGGCCAGTTCAGAAAGCCTGCTTGTGGTTAAACCCAAGCGATCTCAAAAAGAAGTCAGGGAACTTACGTTGGTCGAATGGGAATGCGTTACGAGCCCTCGGGTCAACGTATGACATCTGCTGACGGTGACCACCAAAGTGGCCTGGCTGATCGGTTCTCATCATTCTGCCCTGCAAGCCCCTTCCATGGAAGCGCCGGTTTTCGTGCCTGGCGGGGTGGAAGGGAGGAGCAAAGTAGGTTGCGGAAGGGCGGTGTTGCAGAGTCGACCGATCGAAAGCTGGGTTGTGATGCTTCTGCTGAGGATAATGCTGGACGTGGTGCGTAGAGTTACCGCGGAAGTACTGAGGCTCATTAGCGGGAGTTTCTGGGGGGAAGACTCGGCGTTTTAACGAACCTTGACTGCTTGGATTGAGGTATCATAGTATGCAAAACGTACGAAGCAACCCACTGGGAGGCGGTGAAGCTCGCGTTCAGTCTCGCTGGGGTACCAGATCTTCTCCAGTTCACCTTGGTTCAAGAGTAGAAGCCGGATTTCTTCCGCAGATGGCACTTGGCCGTCCCGGCGTGACACGTAGACAATCCCTGCCAATCAATTAGCTACCGAAAAAGAGAAGAGAGAGAGAAACTGAAGCAATTTGGTACTTACGAGGAGCTTTGCAACGCTCCGTCCTGCATGCGCGGCCCATAATGAGCATGCCGGCGCCCTGCTCAAGGGCCATCGCTGAATGTTGGGCGTTGCAGAATTGCACAAAGGCGACAGGCATTTTCCCGTCACGCTTGATTTTCACCCAACACTCGCCGAACTTGTTGAAGTTCTCTTTGACAGCAATGGCCAGGTCGGCGTTGTCCGCACTCCGTAGGAGGCTAGGATGGTCAGTATAAGTAACTTGTTGGCGCGACAGGAACATGTCACTTACTTTGCGACGAATACGCAGGCCTCAGGCTTCCAGTAAGCCTGGGCATTTTCGCCGGTGATAAGCTGGCTGCCCGGATCATGACGTGGATTGGCTTCATCTTTAGCGGCGGGCTGGGCATCTTCGACGTCCACGAGCGGCGAACCATTCGAATTCATGGCGATACCGAAGACATCATCCTCAAGTCTGCTTCCTTGAACGAAGGGCTTGTGCTCTATCAAACGAAGTCAGTAAATGATGGATGGAACCAGTAGATAATGTCATACCAGTATCTTCTCCAAAAGAGGAGAGGATTTGCGCCATGCCCAGAACCCTCGAAGGACTGGAGTCACTGCTACTCAGGGAGTGGTGGCTCTTGTGTTTGTACTTGGGCTTGGTAGTGAGAACGTCGCCAAAGATTGCCTCGAGGGGACTGCTAGCAGCACTGTTCGGGTGGAGCAACTGGGCATCTTCTACCAAAACAAGTTAGCAGCAGTGCAAAGTATTCCTGGTTGTACTCATAGCCTTGTGTTGACCAGGGAGATTGAGGTAGTGCAATGGGCTCCTGAGAGTGAAGTCAATGGGGTCATTGGGCGCAAGGGTACGGGCAAGCAGAAAGTGACATACCACCAAGCTTGGCAGACGGTGGCGTGGAAGGCGCACTGCCTTCTTCGACGGTTGTGGCCACATGCGTGGACGCAGGGGATAGTGTCGGGGTGCCTGGGAGGACAGACGAGCCCATGACAGCTGGGTTCGACATGGATCGGGCTTGGAAATCCATGGCGGATGGAACCTGGAAGGCTTGTGAGTAAGGGAGTGAGGAGGAGTGAGGATAGAGTGAGGATAGAGTGAGGATAGAGTGAGGATAGAGTGAGGATAGAGTGAGGATAGAGTGAGGATAGAGTGAGGAGGGAGTGAGGAGGAGGGGGGAGGAGTGAGGAGGGAAGTAGGATGAGGCGAGTTGGTGCGAAGAGTGAGGGAGCTGCTATGGTTGGCCTATTTCGGCCTTCCATATCAGACGGGAGGCATTGAGACTGACCGACTTTGCTAGCAGGCGCTTGAGTGCCGACAAAGGGATTGAGAGCGAGCAGCAACACGTATGGATTATGCGGTCGCGTCGCAGGGGAGCTGGAGGAGAGAAGATGAAAGGAAGAGGGAGTGGCCGAGGCTTTTGTATGTCGAGGAGAGAGGGCAGGCTCGGTAACATGCGCAGTTGCGGCTAGCGTGGTACCGCACTTGATACCGTACTATGCGCGCAAGAGGCCGGGCTTTTGGCCTGATTAGTACTGCCAGCACCGCCAGATGTGGTCGGACAAGGTAGACAACCGGTACCTGAGAGCCCAGTCCGGAAGCCCAGCCCGGAAGCCCAGCCCGAACCCGCCCGTCTAGCCACTCAGGGTCGTGGAGGTGTGGTCGAGGTGATGATCTTGGGGTGGAGCCGACGGCGGGGGAAGCCGGACATGGAGGGCGGTTTCGCCGCGAGACGGAAGGGGAAGCCGCTGAAGAAGAACGCAGCCAGGGCATGGGGGGGAGGGGACAGCTCCGACGGCCGCAGCATAGGTAGACAGAATTTGGACATGGCTTGAGATTTGAGGTGATGAGACGAGCTGACGACGGGTCTACTTTGGCCGCTGCTGGTCGGACGACTATCTTGCTTCCAGTCCCGACCATGTACGTCCAAGACGGCCGCGTCCAGGAGCTACAGGTCTTTGCGGCCACCGGACCTGTGACTGGGAGACGCATCCTGCCCAAAAGCCCCGAGGAAATACAGAGACCTCACAAAGAAGAGGGCCAATGTTGCCCCAATGTTGCCCCAGGTCACAGCGTTCCAACCGCCAATGTCCATGAGACCTGTCACCCCCAGGGCCCACGCCGTGACTGCAACATGTCCGATGTCGCCAAGCCACAGCGCAGCCAGGTAGGCGCGCACAGTCTTCAGTTCATTGGTCGTGTTGAGGATGAAGAGGCCGAGAAAGGCCAACAGAAGATAGGCATTGCCAAGCTGCAGCGCCAGGACATGTTCGGTTGAAAGCAAGAGATGCGGCTCAGACGTTGGCCTCGGAACTTGAGATGACACGAAAAAAGAAGGCGAGATAAAGGGACCAAGGAAACCAGCGATACTGCTACCGAGTCAGGACGGTCAATTGGCCATGGGCTCGTACATACAGCGACACAGGTTCGAGGACAGTAAATACCACGCGGGGCAAGAGGGGCAATGAAGCCGCCATGGTGTCGAATCAACACAAGGCTTTCGCACTGGAGAGCGCGCAGAGGCTATTCCTGTACCCTCACAAGGTTCCCGTCAGTAGAAGTCGATGTGTAGATTGTCTGTGGCTCATATACTTCTACTGTGAAGCTACAACTTCGCTGGGCGGGACTCAAGATTCCGCGCAACTCCAACCCCCCAGGGAATAATATTGCGTGGGTGGCTGGCTGGCTGTACTGAGACATATCAGTGGGAGCTGATGTGAAGTCTACTTATTATGACCCTACATCCGACGTGATATTGCAGGCTTACCGAGCGAAGCTCAAGGTTGCCACGCCAAAGTCTCCCGAATGCCTTGGGGGTGTAAATACAGATAGCAGCCCGTGTTGCCGAATGAGAGGCAAAGTGCACGAATCTGACCCAGACTGTCCCCTCCTGCTTGAATGTGAGATAAATGCTATTTATATGACAATATAGAGATGTGCATTCGCGGCGGTCTGCGAGGTTGTCCTGAAGATGTAGCTTTTGCCCGTCTACTGGTGTAGGCTTGAGGTGAGGTCGGCCTCGGTACCCGGCATGATTCCGCCCGTGCTGTCACGGGACCTCGGGGCGGGATCAATCCGCCCGAGCCCGCATCTTGATCGGATAATCCTTTTTGCTGCACATGTGCCAAGACATACGTAGCGGAGGTCGCTGCTCGAGCCGCCGCCCCCACCCGTACCAACGCAACCACACCTCACGTCGCCCTTCACCACCACTGATCGCCCCGCACGCACGTTACTTAGGTAGACTTCGACTCTCCTACGCCTGGTCTTCTTGCAGCCCCAGCTACCGTCATCAGCCTCCCATCCACTTCGTTTCACGCTCGGCGCGAGCTTTCCATAACGCCTTTCATGACACTTCCTCCGGAGCACGCCCCGCAAGACTGCTGATTTGCCAACCACAACCGCCTCGAGTGTCTAACCGACGTCGACACCTGTCAGATCAATTGCCAAAACTCTCTGCGCCTCGAACACTGATTGCTGCGTCACCTCGCTCGAACTCCTGCCATGCAGTCGCTACCCGATTCGCGAACCCAAACATACGAAGAGCTTTACGGCCCACCCGAGAACTTTCTCGAGATCGAGGTAGCCTCTCGCACTGCTCCATCTACGCGCTCGTCTCTCAGCGGCTGATCAAGTCCCGTTCCTAGGTTCGGAATGCACAGACGCATGGCAACGGCCGTGGCATGTACACGACGTACGAAATCAGCATGAAAACCAACATCCCCGCCTTCAAGCTCAAACATTCGACGGTGCGGCGGAGATACTCCGACTTTGAAGCGTTCAGAGACATATTGGAGAGGGAGTCTGCGCGAGTCACGATACCACCTCTTCCGGGCAAGGTGTTCACGAACCGCTTTTCGGACGACGTTATCGAACATCGTCGGGAGGGGCTTCAGCGCTTCCTCCAGATTGTCGTTGGCCATCCTCTGTTGCAGACTGGTTCCAAGGTCCTGGCGGCCTTTGTGCAGGGTAAGTCGGCAACTCCACCAGAATGGCGCATGCATTAAACATCATCACAGATCCAAATTGGGACCGTAACCAATGGTGAGGAGCAGCAGGGTTTCAGCCTGCCGCGAGGCAGGTATTTACATGAGAGTAATCACGATGTATGCTTAACAAGATACCCATGGCTGTAATGCAGACACAGCTGGAGCATAGCGTGCACATAATTAATCATGCGATTTCCTGAATATATCCTGTATCGACCAGCACGTCCCCACAGACTTCCGATAATCCTTGGGATTTCCGCCATTCCTCTGATGGTAACGCCTGCAGACGTCATCCTGAGGCGCATGCCTCGTCTGCCCCCGCCATCTACTGGACTTTGGACTTGACGAACTCAGCAGCCGGAGTGGCATCTGTCGAAGCATACGACAAGTGCGCGGCAGTAATGATGAACTCATCATCACAGACAAGGTCGCCAGCTGCGCAATAGACCTTGGTCCTGTCCGAGCTAATCCCCTGGAATTTGGTCGTGGAGAGTGGATCGCCGAAAGTCACGGCGACCTGGAAAGGGGAGCCTTGTGTCAGAAGTGGCCTCGAAGAGATGCGGGATTTCCCCACAAGCGATGAACATAACAGGAACATAACAGGAGCAACTTACAGCAATCTTCTGAATCTGGGCATCCTCGAGATCCATCAAACAGCCCTAGGAAAGTCAGAATGAGAGAACGTCCCAGAGGCAGAATCATAACTCACGTGGACCTGCTGAGCACCTTGGCTGTAGCCAGCAAGTACGATCTGGGTCTTTGGGCATTGGCTTAGGGCCTGCTTGGTCAAGCTAGCCATGTTCTTGGAGCCGTCGGCGTCTTTTGGTGACAGGCTGCCCATGATGGCCCCGTTGATATCAGCGGCATAGTTGACGCCCTGCGTCGCGACGTTGTTTGCGCCGAGCTGGCTTTGGAGAGCAGATTGGAGGGCGGGACCAACGGTGGTGCCCATGTTGCCAGGCTCGGTGGTACCACGCGCGAAGATGTAAGTCACCTTCTTGCAACCGGATTTGTCGGTGACATCAGAAGCAGTGTCACTGCCGAGGCCGCCGCTGCTGGTGGGTATGCCGAATCCGGACATCTGAGGGGCGGGTACCGCAACAGGAGTGGCTGCTCCAATGGCAGCGATGGCGAGAAGGACGGCGAGAAGCTTGTTGGGCGCCATGGTAATGGAAGGCTGAACTGGGGCCGTGGACAGTGATTGTGGATGATGAGCAGTGGGAAGTCTGGGGTTTTGTGGTCTGCACTGAACTGGAATGCAGGAAACAATGTCACTCGTCGGCAGTGGGCTTTTATATGTGTGTTCAGCTTCGGCCAGTCCTCCTGCCCTTGCAGTCTGTCAATATCAACGACGATGTTGTCGCCGACTGAGCCCCGGCCCCAGCCTCGGCGGATCGCGACTCCTCGTAGCCAGCCATGACGCTTTCAGGCCTTCGATCGGACGAGCCCAGCTCTTTCGTGCTGGCTGGTTTCCGATAGAAGGTACTCCCTACAGGTCGGCGTTTCTCTCGTCTTCCTCTCTGCAAGGGAAGAGTAGCACGAGTAGCACGAGTAGCACGAGGTTCGGAGAAGAAGCTGATAGAGGAAAGGGAGGGAACTAAGAGCGCGGCGCCCCAAACCGGCACCATGTAGCTCTTGAGGGGAAAGCGGACGGTGCGCGAGAGGGACAGCCCCGGGGTGGTCTGTTCCCAGGCCAGAGTGGCCGTGACCGAGGCTCGCGGATCAGTGAGGAGATGGAAGAAGTGTCTGACGGGGGCCGAGATAGCACCTTGGACTGGGGTACCCGACGAGAGAGAGGCCATGTTGCTGTGGGAGGCAGAATGCGGAGCGGGCAGGGGCCAGCCCGTACGAACAGTGCTGTACCGGACGTTATATCGGCCAGACGGGAGTGAAACGAGGAGATGCGAGCTCATGAGGGCCGATGCTGCCCATGCCGTCAGCCATGAGCGCCACCCGCTCCAGATGCCGGCTGCCGACGCCAGACCCGTGGCAAGGTTGAAGGTTGAAGGTTGAAGGTGAAGCTGGACGGAAAATGTACCGAGGTGTCAATATGCGTCTTGTCGAGCGCGCTGGATGCCTTGCCGCCTCGGGCTGTCTCGAGCATTTTCTCGCCTACCGCGACGCCGGCGCTTTGCCTAACTAATGTCAATCTAGTTGCTAGCAGGCCATCGACCTCATTGCTCCAGACCGAGCTGTCTCCCTCCACTGACGAAGTAGTTTTACCTTGGGGCAGCATCAGCTCCTCCATGTCACACCCCAAAGGCTCTCGTTGCCGCCAAAAGCAATGAAATACTACAGATGATGCGGTTTGAGGAGTCCCCAACCTGAAACGCTACGCTGCCGTCTGCGATGCGCTCAGCCGAGGCTATCTGCAGGCTGGCGTGCGGTATGGGTGTCGAATGATTCCCGTCTTCTCTGGCTGCTTGAATATCCAAGCTGTCCCGCGGGCGACGATGCATAAGATCACGTGGGCGCGAGGCGGGGTGGACGGGCCAAGAGCGGACAGCAGGTAAACGCCAAGAGCGGAGAGCAGCTGGATGCCAAGGGCGGACTGGAGATGGTAGGGCTGAGGGGATCTGCGGGCCGCTCGCTGATTGGCGTGCAGGCGAGCAGTAAATGTTTCTCATCGCCGCGAGCACGACTTGCCATTGCCAGTGACTTCCAGGTTGCCGGTACCTACAACAAACCTTCAGCGGTGACAGCACTCTCGTCCTTGCCTTCACGATGCAGCAGCACTCTCAAGCCAAGGTGCGCCTCTACGGCCTTTACGGTCCCTCTGGCCTCCTCAGAGCCTGACAGCCGCCCTTCCGCAGAAGCGCAAGCGCACCATCGATGCCCCCAGCGGCCCGGACACTTCCAGACCCACCGCTGTCTACAGGCCGACTGCTGGACGTTCACATACCTTGACCATCGCTCTGCCCGGGAGCATCATCGCCAAGTACCAGCCTCCTGCTGTTTGTAATATGCGAGCTCGACTGACGATGTGGACAGCTGCCAGCGTCATGATATCAAGACCGCTTTGGCTGGCCAGATAGCCCGCGCCTGCGCCGTTTTTTCCGTCGACGAGATAGTCATCTTCAACGATGGCCAGAGCCAGAAGAATCAGGACAGAAGAGATCCCCGCTTCGTTCGCGAGGACGAGCAGACTGGATACACTGGCTTTTCAGATCCGGATAGTTTCCTCTGCCATCTTCTGTCCTATCTCGAGACACCGCCGAACCTGCGCGTCGCCCTCTTCGAGCTGCACCCGAACCTCTCAAAGGCTGGCCAGCTGCCAAGTCTAGACATGCCGCACCATCTGCGCGGAGATGAATGGTGCCAATATCGTGAAGGCGTCGTCATGGAATCACCTGCACATACAGCCCGTACAAACTCCTCAACGGATTTGAAGAGGAGAAAAGGGCAGCACGCCGCGTCGTCAGATACATCTACGACTCTAGTCGAAGCCGGCCTTCCGTATCCCATTAGCATCACCACGCCGACGCCCATTGCGCCGCACACACGTGTGACGCTCAAATTCTCCTCGAAAGAAGACCCTGGCGAATACCATGACTTGCAGGCCGCTGCGGTGAATCCGAGCCTGCCGCGCCAAGAGGAGGGCTATTATTGGGGCTATCAGACACGGCAAGCTGGTAGCCTCAGTGCAGTCTTCACCGAGTGTCCCTTTGACGGTGGTTACGACGTGAGCGTGGGTACGAGCGAGCGTGGCGTGCCTTTGTCTAGCATATCACCCGTTGACAGGGACGACGATGCGCCACAGGCCAGGCTGCCTGCCAAGTTTGAACATATGCTACTTGTTTTTGGAGGTGTGGCCGGCTTGGAGGCTGCGGCGAACGCTGACCCAGAGCTCAGGGATAAGGGCATCAAGGGTAGTAACGTGGGCGATATCTTTGACTGCTGGGTTAACCTCGTGCCCGAGCAGGGAAGTAGGACTATTCGATGCGAAGAGGCTGTGTGGTGTGGGCTGATGGGCTTGCGTAATTACGTTGCATCTAATGGCAGATCATGAGGCTCATGAACACACAGCCGTTGCATCCAGGGGTGGCAGCTTCACTTCGTAAACGTGGCGTGTAAATGACATGATGAATTGAAGAAGTCGTTGATCGCGCCTGCTCATGGATTCGACGATGTGTTTCCCTAGCTAGTATTGATGATCTTGGTCCTCGACCATCGCGACAAACGTCTCCGCCTCCAGCTCACTTGTTGAGCTTCTAGTTTAGGTGCATGCGCTATCTTTGCGACACTATGCAATGCCTACTCGTACATCGCCCCAAGCCATCATTCGAGGAAAACAATTCGCTCCCGGCGTAAAGGAAACTCAGCGCTTGGGAATCTGGGTCCGCAGGACGGCCTGAAGATGGTCAAGCTTGATTCCATGTCCCGTCCTCGTCCTCGTCCTCGATTGGCCTAAGCTCCTGTTGTCCGTCTATCTTCAGGCCTTCGCGGCCTTGGTCCTATTCACCAGCTTACTGGCAGCGGACTTCTGGGCAAGACGCTTCAAATCGGTCTCCTTGGTCATTCCCCATATTCTCCATGATTCCTCTTCGCCCTTCCAAATTCTCTTCTGCAACACGACATATTCAACAACGTCTTTAGATGCAGCGTCGCACATCTCTTTCGGGAACGCAATATTTCCAGAGAAATCTGTGTTCGTTGGTATTACTTCGCCGCTTGTGGCATCCACAAGGTTACGACCTTCCCAGAATCCTCGAATCAGGTATTGACGTGTATGCAATCTCACCACAACTTGCCGTAGAACGCTTGGTAATTGGTCTTCCGGCGCATCGGGGATTGGGATGCGCACGGCACGGTCGGAAACGATACGGGGTCGAGAGCGGTTGGACAGCTTCATCCAGTGAATTAGCTCGTTAGACTCACGCGCGGAGATACGCGCGCGACAAGATTCGAGGAGACCACTGGCGCATATTTCCTCCAGAGTCGCAGTATCCTTCCTTGACAGAATACGAATGTTAGAAACTCTGTTCATGGTAGTATCAGATTATCCCAGAAAAACTCACCCAGCCAACGCAGTGTACATTCTCATGTAGAGTGTGCTCGTCCGAGACCCCAAGCTTCTAAATTCCAGTCGTGGACGAGGTTTCTTCACACCGAACACCCACGCGCTCAGACTGGTCGAAGTGCGATGTCAGTCGAATGCCAAAAGTTCGTGTATGCTCATGTATGTCCAAGTTGGTGGAGCGCCGGCTCTAATGTTACGAAGAAGTGGTGGGCGCGACAGCATGGATCGGTCATGCTTCGACACGCCATTTGGGCCGGCTGAGGCATGAAGGAGAGGATGATGCAAACTGACCTACCTAATGTAACCCTTGAACTTGCTCCACAACCATGCCCTCTCAATGGCCCATCTCAATCGTGGGTTGCTGAAGAGCGAGGGCATTGCGTAACCCGTTGGTCGCACGAAAGTACCTGCTCGGTTCGGGAAAAGGCCAGTCAGTCAATGCGACTGAAAGACACCAAATCGAAGAAACGACCACAGCCTTCCAATATCTCCAAAGAGTTCTGCCCGGCCCATGGTTGTGGCCTGGCCTTCCATACCATATGTGCAAGGACCGTCTTTCTCCCCGAACGTCGAATGGGGAAGCTATACCTTCCAATAAGCCATAGTCATTGGTTTGAACGAGCTGCTGTTGCAAATCCTTCGCAGTTCTGAAGCTTTGGGGTGCGCTCCTCCTTTTTTGCGACAACAGCGCTTCCGTCACCCTGTCTGCGTTTCGTCCTATGCTGGAGCTGAATGACCGAGAAACGAGTGGCGCGTCGCGCAGCGGAGGTGGATAGCGCTTGCATGTGTATGCGGGCTGGAGCTGCCGCAGAGGCGCCCTGGCGAGGAAGGCCTGCGGCTGTCGGAGCGACATTGAAGCGGATGGGTGGTGGATTGTCGAAGTGTCGAGCTCGAATCGCAAAAGCGTGGTGATGTCGCTTGGGCTGTTTGATCCCTCCCCGGCCCGGGGGTCAACGCCGGTCCGCCCCGTCACGTGATGGTACTCTCGTGGTTTCCACGTCCGCGGATAGATCTTGGGTCTACCTAGAACTGTGAAGAAGAACAAGAAGAAGAAGAAGAAGATGATGATAATGATGATGATGAATTCATTTTCGTCCTATATAAGGTCTAGACTAAAGGTAGTTACTTGTGCTCGTACCGAAAGCACGCCCGGGGTCACGCAGAGGGGAGCCAGATATCAAAACACCAGGGTACTTTGGGTTGTCTTTTGATAGTACACGCATACACGCACGCAGCGAGGGCTAGAGATCCTCGTGAGCAGTCTCTCTGAGCACAGGCATCTCTTCGTCCATCTCCCTGTCCACCAGGTTCTGCTTGCTCCGTACCAAGCACATGACCAAATAGTTCAGCGCACACCTGATGCCCATCTCCTCGCCGCGCTTGACGATGTAGCCGTTCGTGTATTCGACCTCGGTTTGTCGACCCCGCCTGACATCAGCTAACATAGAACTCACGTTGGCGCCGGTCGTCGCCGCCACGCTCACAGCCAATGTCTCGAGCCGCTCGGGAGAGAAACGCTCCGCCAAATTGGGCAGACCCCGAAATTCGGGCAACGACCGAATGACCAGGCTGATTTCCGACAGAAGAAGCCTCTGTACGCGTGTGACGTTGAAGTTGTAAAGAAGGCCACCGTTGCGCACATCCAGAAGCGCGGTGAGCGGGTTCACAACGCAGTTGACAGCCAGCTTCTCCAATTGGGCAATAAGAAGGTCGACCGGCGCCAGGCCTACCGCACAAAGAGCAGGGGCGCGCGTCAATGTGCGCAACAGGTACCTGGACGACTTGGGCCACATCACATGCTGAACGTCCGGACCGGCAATGGTCTCGTTCGCCATCTCGACGCTCACAGCCTTGCGTGGAAAAATGCCAAGTTGAATTGTACCAGAACCGGCGTGGCTGGCAGAGAAAAGCGAAGTCGAGTTCACCCCGTGGGTTATGATGCCTTGCATATAGTTCGGGCGTGTGCTCTCTTGCGGAAAGATGGCTGCTGTGACCTCTTCCATGGTTCCCATGCCATTCTGTAGGAAGAGGATTGTGCTGTCACGAGTGAGGCGATGGGCAACAGCGCTTACAGCAGAGACGGTCGAGGGAGCCTTTGTCGTTACAATCAAATTCGTGATTGGGGCATCCGATGCTTCGTACGGATTCGAAGGTGCTTGGCCAGGAGCAGCTTGAGGCTGATGATACGGGCGAACCTCGTCTTGATCCGGCTCTATCGATCGTTGGTGCTCACGCCGCATTGGCACTGCCAGCTCCGCGTCGTAGCCGCCACGAGCCTCGGCGAAGCCATCGGTGACGATGGTGAGTTCTTGCGAAGAGTCCAGCCACTGCTGCATGTAGCTTGCCTTGTGGAAGACGAGCGTGACAGGCGGCGCGTTGGGAATGTTCCTCAGGGAGTGAGCGACCAGCTTGCCGATGCTGCCTGTGCCGAGAATGTGAATGGGTCGCGATTCCACGTCAAGCAACGGGCTGTATGGAAGGATGCCGCGACGTTGCTGCCATGCCACAGAATCGAAAGCCCCCCGGCCGGCAGCGGGGCTAGCTCTTGTGCATGTCGGATTCGCGCGCGGTAGCCTCGCCCGCAGCCGCGGGAGAGGAGTTCTGGGAGCGATGAGAGGCAGATTGAAGGCCGGGCGACCGTGGTGTCAACGTGGGTGCGTGAAATGTTGTTGGACCAGGAAGCAAAGCGGCGGCGGCGGCGGTGGCGGGGATGAATAAACCGCGTCGGTCGGCGTTGCGCAAATCCCGGCACCTTTTGAATGTCCCGAGTCTTGCGGCGCCAAATCGTCCATGGTCCACCTGCACTGCCATTTCTCACACCAGCGGAAGCCCACCCGCCATGGATGCTACTGACCTTCGCCCGCTCCTGGAGAGCCTCGAGCTTGAAATAGACGATATTGAGGATGCGCTTGAGCCTCTGCTGCAGTCCGCCCTCCCGGCCTGCGCCAGCAAGCTGCCGTTGCTTGACAAGGCCAAGCTCCATGTCCTCGTCACCTACGCGATCGAGTCCCTCCTGTTCTGTGGGTTTAACTCCTCTTGCCCATCTGCCGCCGTTCACTGACGCCCTGAATCGCAGCCTATCTTCGCCTCAACGGCACCAACGCCAAGGAGCACCCAGTCTTCACTGAACTCACGCGTACCAGGCAGTACTTCCAGAAGATCTCCCAGATCGAGTCCGCACCAGCACAGAGAACGCAATCCCTGGACAAAAAGGCTGCGAACAGGTTCATCAAACACGGTCTTGCGGGGAATGAGAGGTACGACCAGGAGCGCGCCCTCAAACAAGCCAGGGAAAGGGCTGTCGCGCAGTTGAAGCTGGAACAGCTGAACAAGAAAAACAAATTCGATGCCGCTCCTATTTCCAGCGAAGTCTCCAGCAACGATTCTGATACGAATCCGCCAGAGGCTCAGCACGCGCAGAAGAAACGACCAATGACGGCATCAGAGCCTATTGAGTCTGCCGATGGCGGGCAAGAGAGAAAGCGGGCGAGAAAGGCGAGAGATGGTCAACAAGCGGAGGAGCACGGGAGGACTGGTGATGTGGCCCCGCCGAGAAAAACCAAGTCATCGAGAGTGCCCCTGGGCCATGGGGAAGCCTTCAAGGCGCTTCTCCAAGGTCCCATACCTGAGACTGAAGACGGAGACTCCAAGAAGAGACGAAAGAGAAGCAAAAAGGCGAGAGAGTGAGGGGACTGATCTGTGCGGAGGGCTCACGCCATATCGGGGCAAGTGAAGTCGCCAATCCGAGTTTGGTTCGACTTTGGTTCTCTGATTTTTCATCGAGCGAACGGCATGAACCGGCAAGACATGAACAGAAATGTGCTGCTGCATCAAGGTGAGCCTCGCTCGTTAATATTTCCGTGTTCTCAGATGAATTGAAGTAAGCCGAAAGACGGCCTCGATTCTTAGAGAGATGAGAGCAAAGGCATGCTGAAGTACCGAGCGCTCTCGGGGCAATCAGCCCCAATATCAAGCTCGCTGCGATGCGAGCAGCGTATGGCTATGTCGCCGGCCTACTTGCCGTCCGTCGTCGCTACGAGATGTGGCCCATCTGACAGTACCTTAGCAGGCGCAACAGGCTGTCGGTTCTGAAGAGGGCTCTGTAGCGAGTACAGGACAATGCTGGTGGCTGTGCTTTCCCCATAGATGGTAGTAAGAGATCTGAGCTGTCTTGAATGGATGAAGCTCTACTTTGGAAACGTCTCTGGCGTCGTTCTCTTGGAGATGGCACCTTGCTCAAGGTACATGAAAGTGAATGCGACTAAACTTGGGTCAAACAATACGAGGCTCGAGTAGGGTAAATAGACGCGCTCGAACGTTGGCAAGACAGTCATGTAACTTACAGTCAAAGCAGCCTTCAGTTTGCAGGAGGTACGGTGCGAGGCAATGCGTGTAAAGGAGGTAGCACGCGACCACTTGCTAGTTAGACGAGACCGGGAGGGTGATGCGGCACAAGTGCAAAGCGGCGTCCAACTGCCCTGGGTGTGAATATACCGCCCTGAGTTAACGTTGCTCCCAATCTGTGACCATTCGAGTTCAAGACAGTAGGTTGTCGTATGCAAAAGTAAACCAACAAAGTCGGATCCAGGTAGTTACTTGCCTGAGTGTACACACCGGTGCGCCAGGTGTCCGTCTCGTCCCTGCGCACCAGGTCGCTCGCCTCGCTCCCAGGTCATCGCTCCCAATCGCAATTGCAAAAGCACATGACCGCCCCCCATCTGACACCTAACGTTACGAGTCCGCCTCCCGCTTCGCCGCCGCCATGTTACTCGTACACGCTGCAGGACTCTGCGCCAGAGCCAGACGGCTCTCTTCGCCCGACCGACCAGATGCATCCTGGCCCGGCCACTGCGAGCGTCGCGGCACCACCAGAGCCTCCGCCGACCGCTACCTCCGCCTTGCACCCCCGACTGGCAGTCATCTTGGGCGTTAACAGAAAATGGCACATCCCGCTCTTCTTGTGTCGCGCGCTGGCCACGGTGCCTCCGGTCATCTGGTTTGCCCGCTGTACGCTCCTCTTTCTCCGCCTGGCGCGCAGTTCGTGGGGCATGGCCGAGGGGGGAGAGGCAGTTGACGGATTGTTCCTCACCGAGATCTTTCTCGCCATGCTGTGGGTGAGTCCAAGTCTCGACCTCCCCCCAGATGGCTGTACTGCATCTAGCAAACATGCTGCATTGTGACCCGGCTGACCACACCCTTGGGACAGTGCACAGCATCAGCATATCTTTCGTTCTTCTTCGCTGATTGCCTCATGTCCAGATG
The DNA here is from genome assembly GCA_010015785.1 of Saccharata proteae CBS 121410. NCBI lineage: Eukaryota > Fungi > Ascomycota > Dothideomycetes > Botryosphaeriales > Saccharataceae > Saccharata > Saccharata proteae. The sequence continues at coordinate 593,953 of ML978713.1, read as the reverse complement.
GTAAGTCGGCAGTGGTTTCCAAAACACGCTCCGCCATTCAGGCCACAATCCTAAACTGCTGTGTAGGCTATTGAACTATACCCCCTCGGCGACTCTGGTTCGGCTTTTCACCATTAGCTCAATCAACATGTACACGACTTCGTGGTGGATCTACCTGGCTGGTGGTACCAAGAACCCGAGGCTGCTCCTGCCAGCCTGGATCTGTATCGCAAGCGTAAGTCAGCTCGCTTTACTTGGGAGGGGGTTCTCACTGCCACGTCTCTAGTACTGGATGCGTTGATTGAGAATGCGCTAATCCGCGTCAACAATGAGCAGACACTGACGATCCTCTACCACGTAACTCATCGGCATGTCAACATCAGGCGCGAGACAAGGGCAGCTGTCCGTGCTTTCTGGCTTAGCAGCTTCATCAGCCTGTTGCTTCTCCTGGCACAGTTACACATTTCCCGAGCCACTTACGAGAGCATTCCGCTGGTAGATCACGCAAAGAGAGTAGGATACCGTATCCTGCTGTTTCTGGATGGGGAAGCATGAGTCTCAATGTTTCGTTTCTGACCAGGCCAATGTTTATGCCACCGCACTCTGTTGCTGGCACATGCCTGGGTTATCCATTAGCTGCATTCAAGGATATCCAAACGCACTCGTCACGAGCCATGACTCGTTTCCAAAGTATCTCGAGGTTTACAATGATTGCATGCAAGGAAAGTACGCCTCTGCACCGGTCGAGAATATATAACCCAATAAGCAGAACGTAGCCTTACGGTCTGCCGCTCAACATTTCTCAGGTATATAGCCAGACATAACACCCTGAGAGTGCAGTGCACAGCTTGAGGTGATGGTCACGGAGCCGGCATGTCTTCGGTAGTCAGTACGTGCGAAAGATTCGGCACGCGAGCAAGAGGGGAACCTCCCATCTGTTCTGTAAGTGTCTCGCATCCACCATCGATAACAAGCGCGCCAGAAGAAATGACAGATCCGGGCTTGCTCAACTCACTCCTGGACTCCTCTCGGCCTATCGTCATTGATGGCGCTCTAGCGACCGAGCTCGAGGTCCGCGGCCACGATCTCAACTCCAAGCTCTGGTCAGCATCAATACTGCGGTCCGCCCCGGAGGACATCCGCGCGGTCCATGTAGAGTACTATATCTCTGGTGCCCAAGTCGCCACGACAGCCAGCTACCAAGCGTCCTTCGCTGGACTGCTTGAGGAGGGCTACGACGAGGTTCGCGCACGTGAGCTCGTCGTTCTCAGCGTCCGCCTCGCCCAAGAGGCGCGATCTATCGCACAGCAGCAAGAACAGAACCAAAACAAGGCTCCGCGTCCACTTCTGGTGGCTGGCTCCGTCGGACCGTACGGTGCCTACTTGTCCAATGGCGCCGAATACACCGGCGATTACTCATTATCGATTCCCGAATTCCAGGACTTCCATCGCTCTCGTATCACTGCGCTGCTAGACGCTGGCGTGGACTTGCTCGCTCTGGAGACGCTGCCCAGCTTTACAGAGATAGACGCACTGCTTCAGATGCTGGAAACCGAGTTCCCGGCAGTTCGTGCTTGGGTTGGCATTACCGTTCGGAAGCAGGGTGAACTGGTCAGCCTGGCAGACGGGACACCGCTTTCTCGCGTAGCTGAACGTGTCAACTCGTCGGCTACGGTTGTGGCAGTGGGCTTGAACTGCGTGGCGCAAGAACTGGTCTCGCCAGCATTGGTCCAACTACGCCAGGGGACGTCGAAAGACTTGCTGTGCTATCCTAACAGCGGGGAGACATGGGACGCCACGGCCAAAGTTTGGAGGGGAAGTTCGAGCGGCCGCGAAGGTTTCGAGAAGTTATTGAATGATTGGAGGGCAATCGGGGCGCGATGGCTGGGCGGTTGCTGCCGCATGGGACCTGACGACATCAAAGTGATTCGGGAAGTGGTTGACACCAGCTCGTGAGGGTCACTTGGGGAAGGGAAACAGACATGAGTGACATACCGAACTTCTCAATGGCCTATCGTGTGGGTTATCCTACGTAGCTACGTACCGGTACGAGAGATGAGAAGGAATCATGCCATAGAGAAAGCCCATTTACGCCCACTTCCAGTTCTACTGCAGTTAGTCCAGTAGGTGAATCTGTCAGCTTTTGCCCGGGCTGGACTACAGGATAGTCGAGTCTTTCCCTACCACCTTTACCTACAGAGTACCTTCTTATCTTCTCACACATGAGGTTGACTCCAATGTCAGAGTTCATATAATAGTCTGTTCGTCAACAAAACCAATGAAAGTGCCATTGCGAATCTGCAGATGCTAGTCTGTCAACAGCTTCTGGCATCAGGAATTTGAATGAGAAGAAAGTCCGAGTCATGGACTATGCACAGGGTCACCAATTTTGAGGTCCGAACTGCTTCTATCTTGAGCTTCCAGGTCACTGCTGAGTGCCAAGGTAGGCAGATCTGCTCAAAACATTAACAACAAATGGACAGCAAAAACGAAGTCCACGAGCAGGCGATAGCATTGTGAATCAGCATATTATCAGCGGGCGTGCATCGATTGATCAAATGAAGAGCTTCGTTTCATGAGCAATGCTTGCGTGCGGATTGAGACAGAATCCGGGTTTGGAGCACAAGACAATAAGCATCAGAAGAGATACTGTCACCTACAAGAGCACGAGTGGCCTATATGGACGTTTCTGCACGCTGTTGGCCCTTGCATACCTCTCACGACCATCCTTCAATTGCCTCAAAAAGACATAGAGTGGAGATCGCGGGTTTTTTGTATTATTTTGCTATCGGATTATGTTCAGTCTACCGTACTTCTAGTACTGGCTGGCAGCAGCCTGGCAGGCTTTCTACAAGTTTCGTTAGTACAACCATCCTGACCTGGGTCTTACAAATGGCCATCGCAAAGCCGACTTACCAGCTGGTCAAGGTACCATCCACAGATGGTCAAGCTGCCCTGGTTCTCATCCATGCACTTCCGGAAGTTTCCAATGTCGGTCGCGCAGACGCCGGTGCCGGATTGCTGGGCGTAGTTGTCTGTGGTTGCTGGGGCGGCGGCTTGCGCAGACTCGGCGGGCGCGCTGGAACCTCCGAAGAAACCCCCGATGGCATGACCGATGGAAGAGCCGACAGCGACACCTCTGCACAGGAAAACATTGTCAGTATTGGCTTTCTTGTCTCGATGAGACTTGGGGCGCGTTGTTCGCAACCCAGGAATCGGAAGCTTACGCAGCGGTGCTAGCCATCTGACCAAACAGGCCGGGGCCTTGCGAGCCCTGAGCCTGTTGCGCAGGCGGGGTGGCTTGGGGAGCGTGTTGTTGAGCTGGGGGATGGGCTGCGGTAGACGCAGGGCGAGATTGCGCGGGTTGCGGGGGGTTGACAGCTGGGCGAGCCGGAGCGACTGCCGGGCGGCGAGGGGGAGCGGATCCGCGGCTTTGACGAGGCATGGCGATGGAATGGGTAGTCGAAGAGGGTGAGACTGGAGTTGGGATGTGGTGAGAGCGGAGGCGAGTTGTGATGGATGAGGATGGCGGACTGGAAAACGGACGGAGGGCGGCAATAACTTAGCGGCTTTCTCTTGGCGCGCCGGAAGCTACTGGAGCCTCGGAGGGCGGAGAGCATGGACGCACGCCACGTTGATTCGTCGGTTCCCATCTCGGCCTGAGGATGTATGTGTCTAACACATTCGACGTGTATATACTGTGCTTGTATTTCGTGGTGTCCATCCCGTACACCACCTATCGCATGATGCCGCACAATTTCCACACAATAATCTTCTTTGACTGACTGTCTTGGAAACGCCATGTGCTTTCCCAATGCATTGCAGACAACGCAGCCGCCAACAGCATCAATGCCCTGCCCTCGATGCTCTCCAACCTCCATCTGACCTATCTGACTGTCACTTGGCCGCCTCAGTAGCCCCCGATGCTGTTGTCAGTGTACAACCTCGTCGTGCCTGGTCTGTCATCAATCCCTTCCGTCGTCTGTCTCGCCTCTTGCATGATCCAGACGCCGCTACTACTACCCAATCTTGCCGCTCCCGCCTCCAACATCCTCTTTGCGTCTTCCAGTCCGCGAATGCCTCCGCTCGCTTTGACCCACATGTGGTCCTCTTTGCCGAGTGCGCGGATGATGGCTGTCATGAGTCTGACGTCTTCGACACTGGCACCCCGTCCATTGAAGCCTGTCGACGTCTTCACACAGTCGAAGCGCGCGGTGCTAGCTATACAGGTAGCGGCGATCACATCTTTACGACCAAGTTGTGAGGTCTCGATGATCAGCTTGAGAGGTGCTTTAGGAACGGCAGTACGCAGAGTGGCGAGTTCGGCAAAGATGCTCTCATAGTCCTTGTTCAGCAAGATGGGATAGTTGATGACGATGTCGAGCTCCGATGCGCCAAGGTATATCGCCTCTTCGGCTTCCCTGATTGACGGTTGCTCAGCTTCGCTGTTCACTTTGCGGCAACGCGGTATCCGATAGCACGAGGACTTGCCCACCGAGATGATACTATGCAATGGAGGGAAAATGATGCTGAAGCCGTGTTCGTGCAGGACAACTTACTTCACCTTAACGCTGGTGCTTTGCGTTCCCTCATGGAAACCAACGACACACGCCACGCCCACATCGCAGCCTTTGAGGTTGGAAACAGCACGAGCAACGTGGTTCAGTCGCACGCAGACAGTCTAGGGAGCAGTCGTATCAGTTGTTGCTCTTTTTCTAGTCATCATCCCAACAGACGATAAGTAACTAGCGGCGCTACAGCATCTGAGCTCTTGAGATTTGAATACCCGCCAGGAGACCAAGCAGTGTCGCCACAGGGGAGAACTCAGGAGAGAGACCGAAATGGAAGAAAGTAACTCACTGCGAACCTCTCTCGTCGTGCCTCATCGCAGAGGCTGTCTATCTGAGCGACGGTCGTATCGAGCTTCAGCAGCGTATGGTCAATGGTTTTGGCGAAAGCGACACTGCCTGCGTCGGGCACACGGTTTGGCGACTTGGATATCTGAAGCTGTTTCTCAGTAGAGTCGACAAGGGCAGCCCACTCGGGGTTGGTGTAGCGCGTCGTCATGGCAAAAGGAGTGTAGCTGATAGGTTGTGCCCGCAGTCGAGGTGTTGTTATCACCCGAGACTCGCAACGACCAAAAGCCACCCGGCAACTGTTGTCACCCACGCTAAACGCGCCCAAACTGCGGAGAACACCGCTGAATCATTGTCGCCTCCACCGTGTCCAATCTGGCAATTATCAGCTTCGCTTGATAGACCGAATAGTCACATAGATGCTGTTGATCACGCTTTACAAGTTCACAGCTGTCACTGTGACATCTGCATCGTTTGACAATCGCATAAATTTTGGATGTACAGAGACCGCGAGCATGGGTTTAGGAATCCTTGATGCCATAAACGGGTCCTTGCCCGCCGGCTCTCGAAGTCCGACGGACTCATACGATTGCCACCTCTCCTTCCACATGCTTGTACATTGAAGCCAGAAATCCGCAGGAAAAGGCCATCAGAACAATCCTTCGTGTCCCAACCAGAAAACAGCACATAATGAAAAGGGAAAAGGTCGGAATCAGATCGCTTGATATCCGGAACTCCTGAGTTTTGAAGTTTTGGCTAACTGGCGACTTTCTCATTGGCGGCCAGGAGGGTTCCCTCTTCTATCATTTGCAACATGATCCCGCTGTCATCTAGCGCGCCTTGTTTTGAAAGCCATGGTCATCATCTCCATATTCCTGACGCCACGTCCCTCGTTGCATTTGAGGGCGAAACGTTTACTTCCTGCGGAAAGAGCAGCCCTCGGTCAAACGAGCCTTGCCACCGGTGGGCTGGCAGAGAACTTGCGAGCAACCCTGGCAAACGACGACGGTCTGGGCGTGGGAGAAGACGGTGGTGATGGTGAAGCAGCCGGGGCACTTGACGTCCATGAAGAAGGAGCGGGGGCCGGGGACGAGCGTCTATTCGAGGTATCAGAAGATGTGGGGAGCGCGTTCACGACGGATGCGACCGACCTTCAGCTTGTGCTTGCGGGCCTCAGCCTGAGGCGAGGGGTTGAGAAGGTCAACGGCGAGAACCTAGAGAACGATCCTACGTCAGCCTCCATGCAATGAAATTGTCCAAATCCATCTGTCATTGTAGCGCTGGCAATTCGATGCCAGTCAGGATTGAAAGATATGGTCTTGGAGCGAAATGCAACAGCGTCGCTCGCAGACGCTCTCCAGCAATGTCGTGTGCGTGGTATGCACCGTTTCGCCACCTCGTAGCGGACCAGCCTTCTCGGTCTTCTTGGGGCAGTCTCACCATCTTGAGTGCTTGTCGAGTGTTCTTGAGCTGCTAATCGCGCGATGGTGATAATCGACTTGTCGGGTGCGATGAAGGCAGCGGGTGCGAGCGTTTCACGACGGGATTCCGGAGGGAGAGATCAGTCGAAGCCCACGGTCGCTGTGTTAAAAGTGCGCCCTCGCCTACAATGCCCAAACCGTACTAGCGCCGCCTCCCCGCGCCACCTCCAGGCTCACGTCGGCATGATGAAGCGCATCCTGTGCATCACCATCACCTACTTTCTGCGTTGTCTGTCCGTATTTGTTCAAAACACGATATTCATTCGCATCATTGCGCGATTGCGGCGATATTGTCTGGCGCTGACGTCGCTGCGGCCTCTTCTCTCACTCGAACACAGGAGCGTTGTCATTTCTCGGGGTTCACCTAGGGCGCACAGCTATGGGACAATGATGATGAACTGCCCGCAGAAGTTGGACTTGCAAGAAACTATATTTATATATTCACCAATGGACCGAACGCCAGTGTTGTCGAATGCTTCCGCCGGACCAGAAATATACACCAGAATCAGTCTAAAGAAAAGATGATAGATACAACCCAAGAAAAGCCACAAATACTTCAGCCAGGCCAGAATCAAACGTCGAAGACAGTCTAGAGAATAGATGATAAAGATGCAATTGAGAAGAACCGGAACCAGATTGATGCGAAAAAGTCTACAGCACAAACGATAGATACAACTTAAGAAAAGCCTGCCTGCAAGTCAAGCATGAGGACATCGCCTGCCCCGGCTTCACAATCATTTGATGCAGGTGGCGTCGAATTCACAGGTAGGCTGCCTGGTGACCTCGACAATGGTCTCCAATTCGCACTGGAAACTCTTGATCTTGTCGTTCCACTCGTCACCCAAAACGGCAATGCCAGGCCACGAAATAGTTCTAGTCTCTCTCCCGCCGCAAAATCTCTCCCTACGATATACATGTCAGCCTCAGCCCTTCAATCTCATACCTGGAACCTCCAAACTTACTTGTAGACCTTGCAGTTGTTGTGTTTGTCGGGCCCGAAACTCGTGATGGCTCTGTTGAGCTGCGAGTTGTCCAGGTCGACGCATGCGTTGCGTTGGGACTTGAAGTGGCGGCAGGCTCCCTGCCAGTTTGCGTTCTGGCAGACGTAAGCGCCGTAGCCAAGGGCGACGAGGTTGTTCAGGTATGGAGCGGCGGTGGGTTCCGGGATGGCCGCGCCAGCGGTAAGGCGGCCGGCGAAGGCGAGAATCGCAATAGCTGATATGGCGTACATGATGATATGCTTTCCGATGTTGCGCTTGTGAGGTATTGAATCTCGGGGATGATGCTTGAAAGTGATAAGAGGATCGATTGGTTTTATAGTGGAAAAGTCTGGTCTGGAAATACTAGTATGCAATGCCTTCTGGGCTTGATTCGAAGAGCAGTGCTGTCAGCCACAGAGATGTTGGAGGGTCAATAAGTGACAAAGGCGTCAATCGAGAAGCGTAGACTCGCCAATTCACACAAAGGCCACAAATTTAATCCAGGCAACGAACTTGAGGAATAGTCTTTGTGGGTCTCCAGGTACTAGAGCACCACGATGCTGGAGAAGAGATGGGACAAAGAGCTCGACCACGAGGTCGCCACGCGCGAACCATTACGGGGTGTCAATAACCCCATTGAATAGCAGATGGGAGGCAAGTCCAGGGGGTCCTACACAAAGGATTCCCTTCCCCGCAAAACAAGTGTGTTATGCGGACTATCCAAAATCAGACCCCGAGCAAGTGGGCCAGACTCGACGCTCAACAGATCTATGAAATTCCGGACGTCCGTCTGATGCGAGGGGCCATTTTGATAATTCACTGATGCGCGCCACCCGTGTATAGTTGTAGAGCAGGAGTCGTCGCGCTGAATTACTCCCCGAGCTCTCCAATATTGATACACATGCAAACCACAGCTGTTTGATGTGACACATACCAAGGCAGAACATGATGAAATCGTATGCACGTACTAAGGTATTTTACCATCAACAAAAGCGTCTATGACCCCAATGATGATCTTGAATCAATAAGTAGTGGAGACAACAACCAAAACAAGAAGGCTCGATGCCGCTAAGAGAGAACATGAGAAAAGCAAAGGCGGAAACGGTGCGAGCAAACAGGTATTATGCAGCACTCTTATGGAATGCTTCCGACGTCCATTCACCAATACATGTCATTATCGATAATGTCGAAGCTGGGCGGCCATGGGCATTATAACCCAAGCATTCGACGTGGGGTTTTGTTTCTTTGCCGTGTCATGGCAGCTCCATTCCCAGAGACCAAGCCTCTCAATACATTCCCCTGCTCGTCTGACTGGCTCTTGAAGGACTGGTCCGACTGCGTTCATCCTCTTCCAAGACATCGCTTAGGCGAGTTGGATGGTGGTGTCGCTGAACAGTAGCCCAATCCCCGTACCCTGAGCCACTGTAGTCAGCCGGCGCTGTTGCGTTTCGCTGACTGTGTTCTCCAGCCGAGGTGGTCTCAGCGTGACTGGCAGGGACTCCGTACCGCTGCACCAGCTCTCGCTCGTGGGCAAGCTGATCCTGGATGTCAAGCTCGTCGCTCCCCTCGCTGAGCAGCCCACGACGATAAGGAACTCGTCGTCCCGAGATATCATGAACGTATTCACCATGTTCGTCTATCATCCACTCTTCTTCGCCCACACTGGACGACTCCATCTCCGAAGGGACGTAAGACCTATCGTCTCCGGTTTCGTAAGTCCTAGCTTGTGGCTCTCTGCCCCCCGGCAGGAAAGTGCCCTCGTGTTGGTAGAAGTGGCTAGGAGGCGGTTCAGAAGTCGTTGAGATGGGCCCAGTCAGTGGAGCGCCGGTCGTACGGCTTGAAGGTTGGAGTGGTGCAATTGGCTGAGGTGGCCGCATACCAGATTGCACAGTGCTGGTGCCTCCGTTGCTGCTTGGTGGCATCGGTTGGTAAGTACCTTGCGCGAGGGATTGAACGTCAGGCTCATGATGGATTCGACTCTCGGTGAATGGGTCAGTATCAGTAGGCGACATGGCTTCCTCGCCATATGTGTATTCGCCCTCGACAGGAGTGGGATCGGATAACCCGCCGGCATGTTGTCCCTGGCTACTGCTCGTGGCAGTACGATGCGATATACTGCCATGCGTGCTGGCCATGCCCTGCATGGGGACAACCTGAACGCCGCCGACCAAGGTCGGTTGGCCGTCTCGCAAAGACATGGTACGGTCACGTTCTTCTTGCTCGCGGCGTCCCAGTTCCTCCCAGGCTCTTCGGGCCTCATCTTTTGAGATGGTGAGTTCGCGACGCATTTCCGCAACCATTTTCTCTGCGTTGCGCTTCGCCTGTTCAGCGCCCCGCAGGTTGTCTTCAGCCTCTGTTCGTGCTTGTCTTTCAATTTCAATGCCCTTGCTCATCTGGCCCTGAACCTCCTGTGAGCGCTCTTGCTCGCTGCGAGTCTCGTAGAACCAACGCTGGAACTTTCTTTCCGAAGATGCGCGCAAGCGCTGAAGCTCTACCACAGCATGGAAAAGGTTTGCGCCTGCGGCAGACAGATCCGTGATTTGACGTGACATTTGTTGAGTGAGCGAAGTGTCTCCCATCTCTTCGGTGTTTTGCTCCAGGCGGCGTATCCAGTACGATGTAAGGCCCTCCCAATGCGAAGACAGCTGCTCCCATCGTTCGAAAGCGTGAGGAAATGATGACACGGTTGGATCGCGGGATGATCCGTCACCTGCGCCCGTATTGGCTGTTCGTGCCTGGGGCGCATGGCCAGCACCAGACGGCTGTCGGGCGACGGGGACTGACCCCGAAGGTTGTCTACTGTGAGCTGAGGCGGGCTGGGTTGGAGCCGGCCGAGGCTGTCCTTGAGAAAGTGATGGTCCTCTAGATCGCATGCCGAATTGAGTGTCCGAAGCTCGACTTGATGCTGGTGCGTTCACCGGACCTCCAACGCCACTGGGTATCCGCTCACTTGGCCGCGTCGCCATGGTTGCAGTACCTGCGTCATGAGGGCCAGCAGTGTCCCGACCATATCCAGTGTTCCCTGATTGACCTGCGACGCCAGCAGCCGCGGCTCTCCTCTCTGCGCTCTTTCTGCGTTCCTCTTGCTGGATTCGCTGCTGCTCCTCGCGCGCTTTGGCCGCTGCTTGCGCTTCAGTCTGTTTCTTGGCTTCGCGATCGTGCCGTGCTTTCAGTATCTGTTGTGGGGTGCGGATCGGGCCCGGATGCTGCTGGACGGGAATGGGTCCGCCGGCGCGTGAGCCGCCATTGGCAGCACGACCTGACCCGGCACCGCCAACAAGGTCTGACATTGATGCGTTCTCTTCGACCAGATCCGGAGTGAAGGGATTTGGAGTGCGGAGAGCTTCCTCGAGCGTGAATTGGATTGCTGAAGCGGTTCGACGCGAGATCCGGAGTGCGGGGTGAGGCGCACGATTTGGACCGTGGGAGAGTGAGCGCGCTCTCCCCGAGGTCTGGTCGGCGTCCTTCGCCTCTTGGGCTACGTCGATGGAGGCAGACCTGGGTCTACGACGTCGATCGTCAAAGTTGGGTGTGCGGCGAATAGAGCTGGGAGGGCTTTGGGGAAGGCTTCCGGACGAGCTCGAGGGCCGCGAGTACGGATCGGCTTGGTAGAAGACGCGCGCTTGCTGCTGGCGTTGCGCCAGGGAACTGGTGTAGGAGTCGATAATGTCGTGAGACTCGGCTGGTAATGGTTGAGAACCTGCGCGGGACGCGACGTTCAGCAGCCCGAAAGACGACAACGTGGCTGCGAACAGGCACGACGGGCAGTCCGGTGCCGCGACGGATGTCAGCTACGCGAGAGGCAGAGTTACAGGCGGAGGTCGTGTGCAGAGGGCATTGGATGTGGGTCGGAAGGCAGCGTGCCTGACAGAGGCGGCGTTGGGGAATGTGGAGGGCCAGAAGTCCAAGGCGAAGTGTTTGTGGGCAGAAGCACTGGAGTGAGTGGGAGAGAGGGTGGGAGAGAAGGTCGAGGTGGCGGCAGAGCAATGGCGAGGCTGGTGGTTGCTGGGAATGGGGGAGGCTGGGCCAAGGTGGCCGGAGTCGAGGTGGGAGGTTGGGAAGCGGATCAAGACCAACGGGCTACGAAGAAGTACTACGGCCTAGGGTATGTAGGTACGCGGGTAAACACGTGGAGAGAGCGATGGCGTCGTGGAGCAGACATGCCGCGGACCGCTTCGCTTTGCACTGCACCAGAGGCGTGTTGTGAGCGCTGGATGGTGATGTGTGTGTGTGTGGGTGAGAGAGAGGACTGGCGGGCTATCGTCTGTTGTCTGTCGTCTGTCGTGCGCCGCGCCAGGGCTACAGTAGGACGGAGCATCACCAGCAGCAGCATGCGGAAGACATACCCCCAGGACCAGTACTCTCGCGCGGAGGATACTGTGATGATCAACGACAGCGCAAAGCACGAGGACGGGCGATGTTCTCCCAGCAGACAGACTGCCAGCTCATCGTACATGCCCCGGCCTTATGCCTGGTGGTGGTAGTGGTAGTGGTAGTGGTGGTAGCTCACCAGATGCCGGTCCTGGACGAGTTGCGGACGGACGACTTGCAATTCGAGTGCGGGACGACTGAAGCGTCTGAGGTCGATGAGGGTCATGTCCATGTTCTGTCCATGTTCTGTGCATATATGTTGTTGTTGTGGCATCTTCTCGCCCAGTCGGCAGCTCAATGAAAGGCTGGACTGGGGCCTCGGAGGGACGGGCCAGGGCCAAGGTATCCCTGCCGCCAATCGACTGAACCCTCAACCTTCTTCTCGTCAGCAGCCAGAGCAGCTGTGTCTATATAACAAGTGATATTGGAAGACCGCCGAACAAACATGCAATTCGCACGCAACTAACATTGCTGCCTCTGCAGCTTCGACTTGATTGCAGCATCTTCAAGTCAAGCTGGTGCTGCTGGTGCTGCCCGTGCCCCTGCGGTGGTGCTTTTGCTCTGCAGTGATTGCTCCACGCCCACTTCTCCCTCTTCCTCCTCGAGCATGTGAGTCGTGCTGCGACTGGAGCTGCCGGCACTCGGGACTGCTGTCGTGTGAATTGCGACTCTACGCAGTCACTGTGGATGCCAGAAATGTAAAGGCAGGATGACTATCATAACGTTAACGTTACCATCGGCCTTATCACGCAGTGAATCTCCGTCTCTTCTCCAAAGTCTCCTCGACCGCGCACACTGCACCCACCGCAGAGTCTTGCCAGACGCCAGATCCGACCGTGAGGCGGACTGCTGCACCCTCTGCTCGTTGGCGAAGCCCTCGCCCTCCTTTGCATCGCCCCAGTCCGCGTCTTGATTCACCTAACTTACCAAGGTGTGAATGGTCGGTCGGGCGAGGTGCCTGCCAGTGCTTTGTACCACGGGCTATCTACGCGCGGACGCGTTCCACGCCCCGTCAACACATCGCCGCCTCGACTTCTCCACCATCACTTCAACACTCCACCCGCTCCCCCATCATGATGCGGCCAGGGACCGCCAGTCCAGGAAGGGAGGCCTCGTCTGATCTGGACTCGTCTGCCCTTTCCTGCACCGCCGTTGCCGACCCTTCTCGCACCCTGCAAACTTCCAACTCCATCACAGCCTCCTCAACTCCACCGACCAACTATGACGACGCTGTAAGCGTGCAGTCCGACGCGATGAAGTCTGCAAAGGAACCCAAGCCAGAGCCTACTGCGCGCCGAATCAGTAGCAGAGCACGCGCAGTCATTGCGACCTACAACGACAAGGAGAACGCCGGGACGCGAATCCATACCCCGTCGAAATATCTCAACGGAAGCTACAGGCGCAAAGGCGAGCCTCACGACCCGTCCGCCAGTACTCCCGTGAGCCAGACCGCCGGCTCGAGCACTCCCACTGCTTCGTCGAGTAAGCTAAAGGTCACGGCGGTGGATACCGAATCGAAGGCGGACCCAGATATCCTGATCGAGTCGGAAGATGCCACAATTGCGCAACGGAGGAAAACGCGTGCCATCGACACACCTACTGGACCATCGCATACTGTAGTGGAGGCATCCCCTCGGTCGGGCAAGCGCGGTCGCGAAGTCACGGAACTGGCCAAACGAAGTGCGCAGGCACTCGGCTCCACGAAGAGGGCGGGTCGGCAGGTCAGAGATGCAGCACCTCAACCGGCTGACGAGACACACGTGCCAAAATCATCTCGACTCCGCGAACCTGATGCGCTGGAGCGGCCACCACCCCCACGATCCTGGGGCACTCCCGTCGACTCCGCCCAATCTCAAAAGAAAAAATGGACTGAGGCTGGCAGATTCCATGGCACAGGACAGGGCGCCGCGCCCGTCAAGCGGGTTAACCCCACAAACACTAGGGGCATCCACAAGAACGGACCGGATTTCTTCTTTCCCTTGCCAATGTTCTCCATGGCCGACACAGTGCTCGATTTGGAGCCCAAGAAGAAGACGGCCGAGTCAAAGAGACCTTTCCGCGCCTTTAACTTGCCCTTCGAGGTTTTCTCGCCCCTGCCTAGACCAGTGAGAGTTCCCAAAGACGAATGGAATCCGCTGAAGAGAAGTATGGTGCCCCTTCCGTCCTTCTGACTGCTGCTGACTGTACAAAAGATGAGTATAGGGGAGAAGATGCTCTTGAACTGAGGCAGAAGGCCAGGAAGGAGAAGAAGGGCTTAGCCAAGCACGATGAGCTGAAATGCCAATGTGTGGAAACCTGTGACGCTCAATGCTATAATCGCTGCACCAATACCGAGTGCAACAGCAAGAATTGTATCATTGGTCCCGATTGCGGCAACCGAGCGTTTGCTGACCTAGCAATGAGGGCCAAATCTGCTGCCCGCACTGACATGGGCCGGCTGTATGACTTGGGGGTCGAGGTCATGGAGACCAAAGACCGTGGTCGTGGAGTGCGCGCCATGCGAGCTTTTGAGAAGGATCAGGTCATTATGGAATACATTGGCGAGATCATAACGCAGACGGAGAGTGACAGGAGAGTCAAGAACGATTACAAGGATCACAGGGTGAGCCTTTGCCATTGACTGGCTGGCAATGCTTAACAGCTCGCTAACTCTTCTTAGTGTTTCTACCTCATGACGTTCCATCAGAAGCTCATAATCGACGGCTACAGAGGCAACGTGGCCCGCTTCGTAAACCACTCCTGTGAGCCGAACTGCCGGATGGAAAAGTGGATGGTCAATGGGGACCTTCGTATGGCGCTTTTTGCCAACAGATTAATCATGACCGGCGAAGAACTCACGTGGAACTATAGTTTTGAGTAAGTTGCTGCTCTGGTTCGACACGCTCGGCGTCTGCTAATTTCTTTGGTAGGTCGTACGGCAAGGAACAAGAATGTCTCTGTGGAGCTCGGACGTGCAGAGGCGCCATCGGCAAAGGACAAGGAAAGGGTGTTCCGAACGAGAGAGACACTGACAGTCCCACAGTCGGCACCAAACGCCGTTTACAAGACGACGACGATAAGAAACCCCCGACCAAGAGGCAAAAAGTTAGCAACCTAGTCAGCAACGTCGCCGCGAAGGCGAAAGCCGGGGTGAAGGGCTTGATTGCGAAGTCCGCTGCGGCCAAGCCCCCTTCGACGCCACAAGAGACGAGTCGCGCTGAACGAGCTTCTCGAAGGATCTCGTCGACCCCGGAGCCACCTGCATCCCAGAAGGACGGTCGGGTGAAAGGGATGTACCGGACTAGATCATCGCTTATTGAGGTGGAAACAATATCGGACGACGGCCCCACGGATTCCCAGGCCTTCAAACGCTCTACCAGATCCTCGGCTCAGACACCTGCTATCATTGACGTCGACAAGATCACGGCTCAGACGCCATCGGAATCGGTCGAGTCCAGTACAGCCATGTCGCTGCGCCGGTCCTCGAGAAGGAATACCAACGGGACAGATCTGATATCCAGCGAGCTCATCATTGCTGATGAGAGTGTCGCAACCCCCGTCAGTTCATCTACCAGTGAGGCAAGTTCCACCAAGCGAAAACACGGCACATCCGAGTCAACACATAATGGATCCACGCCCAGGGATACCCCAACGTCGCTAAAGCTCGCCAAGGAGAATGGAGACGATTCGAAGCCAGAGGAAGGCGACAGATCCAAGAGACAGTCCGTTCTATCTTTCGACACAAGGGGCCTAGGCTTTTCACGGTTTCAACAGCAACAGGAATCATCTGAAGGCGTGAAGGTAGAGAGGACAACACCCATGAGTAAGAGAAAGTTCGAAAAATCGGCAAGGACATGATCGGTATCTATCCAGAGACGCCGACTTCCGCCCTCGATAACGAACAGCCGTGGGGATACTGGATCCGACTTTGCTACTGCCACACCGAACCGTCATCGACAAACATGAAAGGGTCACTTGGTGGCCATTGCCGATGATGTTTGGAGGATGCGCACCATTTTGCCTGTTTCGTTCGGCTTGTATTCCAGTTATTTGCTACTGCTCAGGTCTCGTGAAAGCACAAGGAACTGAGACGGATGGGTAAGCTTGCATCCACGGCAAGTGGGCGGCGTTGAAAGGGTTTTGCGTGGATTTCCTTGCCTGTCTACTTTTCCGACTGCTTTATCCATATACAGATCCTTATGATACGACATGACACTGGCACCATCTATGCCAGATGAATTGAAAAAGTCAGACCGCTTTTGCAGGCGTATCAAGGACAAAAACGAACGGTCTCAAGAGAAGAAGCTTCTAGTCGTAAATATCCAAGTCACTACACCATCCGGGTATACTCGACTCGCTGCATGGTCCGCATCATTCCAACGAGCCGGAATCGACGCGCTTACATTCGAAGCTGACACGGGAACCCAGGTGTTCGTGATGCATCATGCCGTGCAATCTCATGACCGCATTCGCGGCCGTCGCTCCCAAAATCACCAACTCGACCGACTCGCTGAGCTCGACCGGCTCACTGCAGACCCGGACGGTCGTCTCCGTCTTGACGACCATGTCAAACTCGTCCCGACTCCCCGCCTCTCTCAAGTATGGTCGCGCATGCACTGTCGCATGGCCGCGTTCGCCACGGCTCGCCTCGCACGTGGCAACGGTGCCGAAGCCTCCCTTGCCGCCGCCCCAGGCCGGCACCTGGAAGGTGTCGAGGCCGGACAGCTCGGACGGGGGCTCGTCGGAGAAGACCATGAGGCGGCGGGTCAGGGCGTAGACGATGACGTCGAGCCAGCCGTTGCAGGTGATCATGGCGCCGGCGATGCACATGTGTGTGAGGCCGGCTTCTTTGCCGGCGACGTCGACCATGCGGGCCGAGGCGAGGGGGATGGTGCAGACGACGTAGATGAGGGGGTAGATGAGCATGAGCTTGGTTACTTGTTTGGCCTGCGCCGAGGCGGCGGGCGTGAAGTGTTGGGCCCGCAGCCGGAGATGCAGGATCAGGAAGAGGGAGGCGTAGATTATCACGTTGCCGAACTCGGCGACGAAGATCCAGAAGTAGTGCGCCCAGATGCGGAGGTTTTCGTATTTGCCGTTCACCCAGCACTGGGTCGTTTGTCCATGTCAGCGAACGTGGGCTGGAGGGAGGGGGCGAGTCGGTACAGCTTACCCAAGCTCCGGCACGGACGTATATATCGTCGGGATGCATGGCCACGCCGACGACGGCCATGGCATATACAAAGGTCCAGCAAAGCAGAACCGTGGCATTGAACTTGGCGGCGCTGAGCCTGTAGTCGAAGACGATGGAAGCGAATGTGTGCAGGGCGATGGCCATGGCCCATACTCCGCTGGACAGGTCGCCGGTGGAAACGAACCAGCCTTGAGCCCAGCAGGTGGACGATCCCACGACGAGCTCGTTGCGTATGAGCCACTCTGCGTTGAGGAGGAAAGCCAGCGATTGCTGCATGTCCGCCAGCAGGAGGTTGAAGATGAGGAAGACGAGTTGATACTGCGTGCCGACGGCTCGCTTTCGCCACGAGACTAATCTGTAGCCTAGGAGTAGGAAGAGAGTGACGGACGAGGTGAAGGAAAGGAACCCGAGGACTACGAGCGCGGGCAGGCCTTTTCTGAGTACGGGTGGGAGAGGTACAAGGGAGGTGGTCCCTTCGTTCATGTCCCAAGCTTCCATGGCGCTGGCTGACACGGACTGGTGTAGCGAAAGTGGTCGTGATAGAGAGTGTGAGTGCGACGAGTTGAGAACATGACAAGTACGGATACGAAAGAGCGAAGCTGGTGGAGCAGGAAGGTCAGCGCCCAGACGACTCAGACGGCCTGGCCCGGATGCGTTCGGTATCGGGAGGTATCACATGGAAGGCAACATCTGAGGTGGGCTGTCTGGACGACGACGATATGTATTCCATGGATGGCCCGGCAAGGCGCGGTACCTGTAGGATGTTGTTGGGTTGAAGGAGTGCCGCCGGTAGCTTGGCCCGCGAGCACAATGTCGCGGCATGCCTGGGTACCCACGTCCCACGCCTCATGGGCCGGGAGGGTGCAGGCAGAAGACGAGGGTACAGCATCGTGGTCGCTCTCGTGGTCGCTCTCGTGGGCGTTGGAGCGGACGGGAGCAAACAAACGGCGCAAGGCTTGGCGCAGACGTTCCTATCCAAGGGGTCCATCTCGTCCCGCTTTGGTCTGGCGCCGAGTCGACGTCCGCACTCCACACTCCGCACTCCACACTGCACGCTCCACACTCCACCACACCCAGCTCATCAGCCGAACCGCACTGGCAGTCGATCAGTCTCTCATCACCTCAAAACCGAACCTCAGCACCAAAAAGCCGAGCCAGCAGTTCCCCGAAAGCGAGTCAGCCGGGCAGGTCACTGATACTGCACTGACGGCCCGAGCACGAGGTCGTCCGTCTCTCGAGGTCTCGACCCCGGAACCTGTGGCCCTCCATGGATGCAGCAGAACCGACGAGCTGGCGCGAGCCTCGTGGCCGTCGTTCTGGCGCTTCTACATGGAACAGCATACCTTGTGCGCCTGAATCGCGCGGGCCAAGACTGCCTGCGACCTGACAAATGATATTGCCACTGGAGGATCCGGAATCGACTGGTCTTGGGCTCTTATCTGGCGAGCAGAGGGGAGAAAGAGGCTGTTGAGGATCTGCCCGTCCTTGCGCATAACTCGGGTTGCATCAAGCTCGCTCAAGAGCTGCTTGCTCCCTTTGACGCCGCTCCTGTGCCCTTCATCACCTAACGTTATGTTATCTGAAGCTCGGTTCAGCTCGCCCGCCACCAGTCGTGTATTTAAGCTACGAATATCATTTGGCCCGACTCGCCGGGCGTCCATCCACCTGCCCTGAGCCCACTCCGACTCAGTACGCTCCCGCACGCCGACCGCCACGCGCGCCGGCGATCAGGACCGCTATCCAAATAGCCTCTCCCAAAGTCGCCTTTCGGACCTTTCGGCGCGTTGCATCAAAGTTTCCAACACGACGGACCGGCAGCCACGGCCGCTGAGTGCAGAGCTCCAGCGGTCCAGCCCATCAAGAGGCCCACTTCACGCTTGCAAACAAAGTTTCGGGCAAGAGGAGCGGTATTTTTCGATTGGGAATTTGGATTCTCGAACACCTCCTATGGCTTCTCGCACGACCGGAGGGATGGATTAGACGCCAAGCGTGAATTCTACCGTTTGTACATAAAAGAGAGAAGGTAGCAGGAGGCAACAAGTATCTGTCCGCGAAAACGCAAAAGCGGACCACTCAAGAACCCTCGCAGCCCAAGGCTCGAGAATTGCGTTGCAAGAATTGTCATCGCAAGACTCAAAGAGGAAGTAACGCTCAAGTGTCCAAAAGCTCCGGGGAATAAAACCGACACCGCGTATGGAACGCAATGGAACGCAATGGAAACGACAGAAAAGGAAGTCCGGGCGCCAAGTCTCAACCGAATCCTTGGGGTAACTATCAAGCCGAAGATCGAGGCATTACAGAAATCGAAGAAGTCTTTTTTTACAAATGATGATAATAACTGTTGATATCAAGTCAGGACTGACCTAACCGAAGGTAGGATTGCCGGGGTTCCCACACCTTTTGCCATCTTCCAGTGTCTTTCCAGATACCTGACTGCTGCTCTCAGAAATGTAATCGGGGTTGCGCTCCGATCTAACCTCGACCTTCGTCTCGGCCTTTACTCCTCTTATAGCCATTGGATCACCCTTGATCATGGAGTCGGTGCTTCCGTGAGGGCTCGGCTCTCGTGTCGAGCCGCTGGATCCGGACGGATGCCGGAAACCGTTGTCCTTCCGCTTCGAGGTGGTCCGGCCTCTTTCCGCCGTCGTCACAGTCGAGCCGATTTTCGCTCTCTCTAAGCTCAAGACACTGCCCCTTGTGCGTCTGCCACCGGTAATCGTGACTGAGCGGTCGGCACCCTTTCCAGCGCCTTTGTCGAAGCTGGTAATCTCCCAACCGCTCTGGCCGTGGCTACCCTGGGGCTTTCTGCTATCGACCTGGTCGGAGACGAGCACGCGACGGGTGAGCGTGTACAGCGCGGTGTCGAGCCAGCCACATGAGGTCATCAGAGTGCCGGCAATGCAGTAGTACGTCGTCGGCAAGGTATGGCCAGTCATGGTTGCCATTCGGCCCGCGGCCAGAGGCAGTGTCATGACCACGTAGGCAATCGGGTACACGACCATGTAACGCGCCGCTTGAGAGACCTTGTTGGGCGTACTCGAGTGCGAGGCGGAGAGGATGTTCGAAAGCTGTCTGCGGAGGTAGATGAATATGAGGGTGTAGATGATGATGGTACCTGCAAAGCATCAGTCGATTCTATCCGATTCCGCACAGGTCAACCCCGTGCTTGCTTACCGAACTCGATGATGAAGATCCAGATGTAATGGAGGTACAGCCGCTCGCTCTCGAACTCATCAGAAACCCAGCACTAGGAGAAGGTCAACATTTGCGTACATGTGCCAAGTTGACAGCGAAACACTTACCCAGGCACCTGCGCGGGTGAAGTAGCGGTTTCCGTGGATAGCTGGTCCGATGATGGTTAAGAACAGAGCAACACCCCATATGCCAATGACGATGCCGAGGAAAAGTTTGAAGCTAATCTGTCGTCCCTTGACGACGGAGAAGAAGGTGTGCAGGGCAATGGCGAGGACGAAAAGGCCAGAGGATATATCACCAATCTGAACCAGCCAGGCCTGAGCAAAGCATGCCGGTGTCGGAGCCAGCATCTTGTTCTCATTCAACCAGTGGAAGCTGATAATGAAGGACAAGGACTGCTGCAGATCGGCAAGCAAGAGGTTGTAGATGAGCAAGACATATTGGTTGTAGCCAACGTAAGAGGTGTAGTGCCTCCTCCATGCGACCAGACGGTACGTGATCCAGGCCAACAAGGCAGAGGTGGACAAGACGGAGAAGAGAGCGAAGATGGCAACGGGAATGAGGCCCCGACGCAGGTCATGGGGAAGGGGGTCCGCGCTGTACGGGGCGGGATAGTATTCTGTGCGGCGGGATTGCAGATGGATGAGTGTTTTGACGAGTGACATGGCTGATTGACGATGCAAGCGGAAGAAGTGAGGGACGATTTGTCCTTTTAGGTTGGCATGCCTTGGGAGGTTTCGTCTCGATGTCGGCGGGCCTTCAGGTTCAGATCGAAGGCTCAGGCTAGGCTCGGGGGATTTGGAAAAGATGCAAAAGAGTGGAATACAGTTGGAGGTGGGGGATTCGGCGGGATTGGTGGTGGGATCAGGGAGTCGAGGTCGAGTCTCGGACGGGTGAATTGTCCAGACGGGATGTGGTGGGGAGAGAAAAACGGGGAAGGGCGGCAGTGATACAGGCTTCTGGACTGCATGGTCACAGTGTAGGCGGTGGGTATTATCAGACTACCGCGGGCACGGGAGCAGGGGCAGTGGTCTGCACGGAGGAGCAGAGGGTTGAGGTGATGTGAGTGATGAGTGCTGCGGCGGGCGGACTGGCGATGCCGCAACGGTCAAGTCGCGGGCGTTAGTGGGCAAAGGACCGGCGTGCGTTGGCCTAAACGACGGGTGCATGGGTGAAGGGTTGTGGTTGGTGGCACAGAGGACAGAGCGAGACAGCTGCATCCTGGCAAGCGAGTCAGTCAGGGCGAAGAAGATGTGGCAGCCGGGGGATCAGGTGGAGAAGAAGATGGCGGCAGTCGGACCGGAGGAAGGTGGATAGAGTTTTGGGTGCTGTCGGCGTGGGTGGCGTGGGGAGAGTGGGTAGAGGGCGTAGAGGGTGTAGAGGGCGTGGAGGGTGTAGAGGGCGTGGAGTGTGTGGAGGGCGTGGAGGGCGTGGAGTGGGTAGTTAGAGGGCGTGGAAGACGAAAAGTCACGGCGGTCACGGGGACAGACAGCGCTGGACGGCAATACGTTATGGTTATGGCAGGTGCGATGGCAGGTGCGATGGCAGGTGCGATGGCCAGTAGTTCCTGCTGCTAACGTTAGAGGTCAGACAGAGCAGCCGCCGTGGATGGCAGCGGCAAGGGTGTCGAGTCCTTGCAGCAAGTAAACAGCAGCAGCAGCTTGATCACGCCTGCCCCCTCCGGACCGACGATTAATAAGCCATCAGTGATGCCGTCTGTCGTCGTCGTCGTCGTCGTCTTGCTGCTTGTCGTCCTGCTTGTCGCCTTGCTTGTCATCCTCTCCTCCTCCTTGTCGTCCTGCTTCTCCTCCTCCTTGTCGTCCTGCTTCTCCTCCTGCTTCTCCTCCTGCTTCTCCTCCTGCTTCTCCTCCTAACTTGCAACAACAAGATGCGCTCCCCCCAGACTTCTCCGCACCTTGACCGCTTTGCACTCCCGTCTGTGATCCACTGCATATCAAGAGGCTCCGGATAGCCGTTGCGGCCGGTGATCCTTGCGGTGATGATGTTCAGGGGCGCGCGAGCGGGAACCCACCCGCCTCGCAAAGACATGTTGTCGTCCCTCGCACCGCCCGCGGCCAGACCTGCACACTTGACACTTGACACTTGCACACTCCACACTTGCACCCTTCACACTTCACACTTCACCCTTCACACTTGCACCCATTTCACCTCGCTCCGGCTCTTCTCTCCCTCTCCATCTCCGGCGAGGCGCAGTGTCCCAACACACATCTGGCAGCGATCACCTCTGTCCGTCGCTCTCCGTCGCTCTCCGTCGCTCTCCGTCGCTCGCAAGTGAACAAGCGCAGACACAGCTTTGCCTCGTATAGTCGCCTCGTACACTCGCCTCGTACACTCGCCTCGTCAAGTCCCTTGCGCCAGACATGCATGCCCAATGCCACGCATGAATCGTGTGACTCGGAGAATTCTCAGCCTCCCTCTCATCTCATCAAATGGTCGGCACTACGCCAGCCAGAATCCTTCCAAGAACAACAACAACCCAGCCAGCGGACAGACGGGCTCGGTCTTATTATTCTCTGCCCACTCTTTCCGCAACATGGCAGCAGCCTCGACTCTCCACGAGCCTGTCTTGGCATAATTAAGCCCGCGCGGGATGTGAGGCCGCCATCACATCGACAGTGGGTACCGGTACGTCCAGTATACCCCTATGGGCCGGCCCATTAGTCAAGACCCCAGCTTCGTCCACGCGGTCAACGTGGACTTCATTCCCTGACATGGCATCTCATCGACTACCGATTGATCAGTACTTTTAGCACTTGCAAAAGGAGTCGCGATGCACTGGCCGTCGACCTCATTCATCCCCGCCTCGCCTGCAGCTCCCACTTCGGCTTCTCTCCACCACCACTAGTTAACTCAACTGATTTTACCCCCAGTCTTCTGTTCCCGTTTTGCATGATCGCTGGTGCACCCCCACTACCAACCAATTGGAAGTCATAGCAGTCCCCGTACCACCACCAGCCAACTACCTTCCTTCGAATCCCACCATCCCACCATCCCACCGGCAAATACTATGCAATGCTCCCCTCGCTGCTCCTTCGGCCTTTCCACTACCTCTGCACCGGGTGCTGCTTATCTCGATTCTGCTCCGCGGATCCCGCGCCTTGACCGGCGATCTTCTGCACCCCGAACATCATTCTGTCAAGTTCCACATCGACTCGGTCACATTATATTACCAACAAGGTAGCTACTCACAAAAAAAAAAAAAAAGTGTCTGCCTAGTAATACAATCTGTGCCCGAGGAAGATGCCATCTGCTATTTCCAGCGCCGGATAAGTTCCATGTTTTCCAAACGCCATTGCTATCACTGTCCATGCTCCCAATGAACTCCGTGCTTTGCCTCAAAAGAAGCCGCCTCGCCTTGCCGGGGCCGCCCGTCGTACATTACACTCCCAGCGCTAGCATCAAAAGCAAACAGTCCAAGTGAAAGTCCCAAAACGAGAGGTCCGGACGTAAGTCGAGCTCCAGTATCATGTCGCCCCGTTGGTGCCGCTTCTTGCCCTCTCTGCTGATCGGCCGTGTCGAGTTCTGTCCCTGGCGCTGGCTGCGTCTGAATCACACAAGTCTGCCGGCACGTCCTAAAGCCGATGGGCCGAAGCTCCAACGTTGCCATTTTCGGCCGCCGGGCCATCGTAGTAAGCTCGCTCCTGCGCCGAAATCGATGGGTAGACAGCCCGCGCAGCATCCGCGTAGCCATCTTGTTGCGCGGCGCCCGAACATCTATCGCGGGACCGCCGGCCGCCTTTGTCCCTCGACTGTCTTCCTGCGGCGTGGTAGACAGCATCGGTCATGTTGAGGCCCATGTCTTCTGACGCGCCATCGATGCCGCGGAGACCACCTGTCAAACGTCAGCCAACACTGTGAAGGGGCGCGAAACGAGCTATGAAGACATACTGTGCCTTCCAGTCAGGCTTGGTCTTCTGACATCATCGGCGGTTGCCGGGTCCTCGTCTGGGTTGAAAACCTCTGCCTCTTTCTCGTTGAAGTCTTGCCCGGGGTTCGCGGTTTCGTACTCAAGCGTCTTGATGAAGCGGTAGAAGCCGACGGCGACAATCGATCCAAGAGCAGGACCGAGCCAGTAGATCCAATGGTAGCCACTGAACCGGTGCAGAATCACATCGGGACCAAAAGAGCGCGCAGGATTAAGGGATCCGCCGGTGAAGAAGACACCGGAGAGCTCGGCGACGAAAAGAGAGAGACCGATGCCGACCGGAGCCAGGAACGTGCCTTTGTGCTTCTCCGCGGCAAGCATGAAGATGGTGAACACCAGCAAGGCAGTGAGGAACATTTCGATGAACAGCCCGCGGACGATGGAGGTTCCACCGCCGAGCGTCGTACGAACGTTGAGCGGTCCAGGGAAAAGGCACGAGACAATGCCCGCAGCGGAGATGGCACCGAGAATCTGGGCGATCACCACCAGTCCGCCCCTTACCCAGCCAACGGCACCAATCAAGCACATGCCCAACGTGACCTGATTTCTCTCAGCTTCGCTCGTAGTGATGGATGGACTGACTTACGGCTGGGTTGAAGAGACCGCCGCTGATACGGAAGAAGACCCAGGCATTGACGGCGAGCGAGAAGCCAAAGGCAAGGCTGATGTACAAGAGCGTCGAAGCGTTGGGCGCCTGGGATATCGAGCCGCCTTCGGTGCCAGCGCCAGCGGCAGCGGCATTGGCAACTTGAGTGGCAGAAAAGGCAAAGAAGAGGAACATGAAGGTGCCGGCGAACTCGCCCATCATTGCAATGAAGTGGTTCCTGACTTTGTTGGGCAACCACCCGAAGCCGCGAAGGCGTCTCTCTCTGGGACTCGACGGGTCGCCTGTCTTTGCCCTCATGCCGGGCAGGACGATATTGTCGGCTGGGCTGTTGATGTTCATGATGGGCAAGCTGGGAGGGCTTTAAAGATCAGATGGACGCTGGACCGGAAAGGTGTGAAAGGTGTGAGACACGGTGGGTTACCGAGGAATCTGGATGTCTTGCTGTTGCTCCCGGAAGTTCTAAGTAGGTGAGAGACTCCAAGGATTCGAGGAATGGCAAGGTATCCGACTGCAGGGAACAACGAAAGACTTTGGTGGGCAGAGGAGGAGGGTGGGTGATATTAGGGTCTGAAGGCTGAGACGGATGGATGGAGGACGGGTGGGATTGGAGGATGAGGGGGGGGGGATGAGGGGGATGGAGGGGCAGAGCAGGCGAAGTAGGTAGAGTTCCAAGACGGCGAACAAGGGAAGGAGGTAACGTTAGAGAGAGGGAAGTTCGATAGAGGGGCTCAGGCAGGAGGCAGGTGAGTTGAGGGTGAGGGCAGCTGGGTGGATTAATGGCAGTGGATATGCATGACGGCAGCGGTGCTTCCTGCCGGGCGCTCATGTTTTGCGGCTGGGGGGTTGGAGAGGTCAACGGTGTGGTAGCGAGCCTAGGGATGGCGCGAACGGCTGTCTTCTAGCGGCCTGTGGCTGGGCGCGCCTTTTCATTCAAGCTGGAATCGCATGCACTTGCGTTGAATGCGATGAGGTAGGTCGGTTCTGTTGTGGCGATGGCTTTGGGGCCGACCAGTACGTATGTGCATCTTCTCCTCGATCGCCAGTGCAGTGCCGGGGGACAGGCTGACGAGCCCCGTCGAGAGGATGCATGAGCTGCGGTGAGCTGGACTGCAGTGGACCAGAGAGCGTGGGCGGTGGCGCATTCGGCGGGCTTGGAAGTGGAGGTGGAGAACGGGGAGCTTTCAGATGTTGGAGAATGGGATGACGAGGAAGTGGAGGTTTAGGTGGTGGAGGTGGTGGAGGTGGTGGTGGTGGTGATTGTGGCCGAAGCTCGGTGGTCACAGGCTGCCACCTGGTCGGCTGGTGATGATGACGGGATGGAAATGAATCATGCGACGGGGCACCTGGGCCAGATGATTGAGGTTCTGTACATGGGATGGGGACTAAATAATAAGTTGTGTATGTACTTCAGGTACATCCATCTGCTATCCGTAACTTACTTACTGCGCACATTATCGTCCGTCTTGTTCGCTGCACCCTGCTCGCCTGCTCGCCTGCCCGCCGCCCGCCGCCCGCCGCCCATATCATCCATCGTCTCGCACGGCCCAGTCCCCGTACGTCCCCCGCCTCTCGCCTCTCGCCTCTCGCCTCTCACGTCCCATAACTCCTCCAACCCGCAAACGGCCAAGCCTGCCCAAGGCCCGTGGTCCCCCTCCGCAACGCCCATCGTACTGCCTGTGTCCGATGCTTCGACTCCAGCCCTCATAACCACCCTGATCTGCCTCTCGTTCCCGCCACTGCTCCAGGCGCGGGCATCGCCTGTCCAGCAGCTCTCCGCCCGCCATGCGCCCTCTCCGCCTCCTGCTGTCGCTGCTTTCGTGCGTCGCCGCCGTCACTCTACTGCTCTACCTCAGCGTCCCCTCTCGCCGCCACGACCCTCACTCCACCAACACCCACTCCACCGAATCCAACAGCAGATTCCGTGCCCTCTTCTCCTTCTCCACCCCCTCTCTGTTCCCGCCTTCTGCCATCATCAGCCTCACCGACGACAACTCCACCTTCTTCCTGGCCCGGCCTGCTGCGTTTGGGCCGCCCCTCCCGTCGAGGGGCTTGAGCGGTCAGCTGTGGATTGGCAGCGGGTTCGGCGATGACACTTTGGGTCGAGGAGGCTTTGCCTTGGGCGCTGAAGGAGAGCTCGGCTGCAGCGACGTGCCTGGCTGGATTGAAGGAGATGCAAAGTCAGCAGCCGCCCTCAGGGCTGGCGCGACCACGCCGAAATCCCTCAAGCGGCCTGCTACGGGTCCGTTGGCGAGCACCAAGGTTGGCCGATCCGCCAAAGAAGTCGAGGAGGAAGCCTATGGCTCGCTCTCGGACAAAACTACCACTGGACCAAACGAGAATGATGGCACTGATGACCATCTTCACCATCCTATCGCTGGCTCCTGGCTCTCAAAGTCCATAAGACACAGCAAAAGCGGCTCCACACCCCCCGAACACGCCGATATTCAGTCGCTACAAGAGAGCGCCGAGATTGCTGGCAAGGTAGTGTTGCTGAGTCGTGGTGGCTGCGGATTCTTGGAGAAAGTCAAGTGGGCGCAGAGGAGAGGGGGCGTCGCTGTCATCGTTGGAGACAACCTTCGCGGTGGGCCTTTGGTCACCATGTATGCCCGCGGCGACACCTCGAATATCACGGTTCCCGCCTTGTTCACTTCTCACACAACCGCGCATCTCCTCTCGTCCCTCATTCCCTCAGGGGGCTTCTTCGAAGACATCTCGGCCGAAGAAGCGGCAAAGCTTGGCCTGGTCGTCGGCAGCAAAGCCTCGAAAACCAACAAGCTCGACACCGCCACGAGGATAGCAGCTGACCGGCCAACTTTTACCCAGTCCAGCACCTACCCCGCCAAGAGCGTATCTGGTCAGGCAGCAAATGCGAAACAATTGGAGCCTGGAAAACTGGTAGATGATGTGGAAGTCTCGGTGGCCAAGCGCGGACACAAGGGCTGGATAGGTACCATCCTCAAAAGGTTAGGCTTCGCCTCGGACGGAGAGTTCTCCGCAAAAGATAGTAGAAGACCGCCAAGCAGCGGCAATATCGACTGGATTCTCGCCGAGGACTGGGAGGATACCGGGTCCGGAAACACTGCTGCAAAGCCCACCTTTTCAAAGTCCTTGAAGAACATGAAGTCCACTTCGTCCAAGTCATCTGGAGACAGTTTCGTGATTGGAGTGCATGACTGGAGAGATCCGGATCTGCTGCCCCCGTCGACCTCTTTTGTCACTCACAATCAGCCGAATGGCCAGTCAATCCCATCACTGGGACCTTCACAACCGCAGGGTGGCAATGTTGTTCCAGGGAGCGGAGAATATGGGGACGTCTCACGTGGAAGCAAGCACAAGCAACCCGTGAATGGCGCCGAGTATATCACCAAACCCAAGAAGGACGACGGCAGAAAGGGATGGCTCGACAGCCTTTGGGCTGCAGATGATGACGGGCAGGCTAGATCGAACCCCACGCCGTTTGCCTCAGCGAGCATCATGTCGAGTACTCAAACATTCAAGCCGGCGATGACCACTGCCGAGACGTTGAAGCCCTACAGATTCGACGATCCCAGCAAACATGACGGTCTGTGGGTTACGCTCACACCCACGAGCATGTCCAACAGTCCCTTCTTCGATACGCTCCTAGTCCTCGTAGTGAGCCCGCTCGTCACTCTGACCGTGGTGTACGCTCTTCTCCTCCTTCGGTCTCGCATCCGCCGTCGTCGTTGGCGCGCTCCAAAGTCAGTCGTGGAGCGCCTGCCCATCCGTACATATCATACGGTGTCCAGCGACTCCTCCAGCTCATCAAGTCCAGTGGTTGCTTCAGCAGCCGCAACCTCAAGAACACCACTTCTGCAAAGTACTTCATCGGTTTCGACAGCTTCCAGGTCGAGACCAAGATCAAGGACAGCTTCCGAAGTGCCAGCGCCGCAATCGTCCAGCACCCCAAATTCCAGGGACAGATCCGAATCTCCGGACCAGGAAAAGGGCGAAGCGGGTTTAGCAGCGTGGAGACGCAAGTATGGAGGGCGTCAGAAGGAATGCGTGGTTTGCCTCGAAGAATATGTCGACGGAGTCAGCCGCGTAATGAGCTTACCATGCGGGCACGAGTTCCACGCCGAGTGCATGTAAGTACAGTCGCAATATGTGCTATGCCTGTGGCTTCTCAACGCGGACCGCTGACATACGCTAGAACGCCTTGGTTAACGACTCGTCGCCGTACCTGTCCCATCTGCAAAGGTGACGTGGTACGATCGCTTGCCGGCGCATCATCCTCAGCAAGCAGCCGTAGTCTTGGCATCACCGGTTTGGACAATGTCCAAACACAAGCAGCCGAGCGCAGAAATGCCTCTCCATCAGCTGCTCGCCCTATCTCAGCCGCCTCGGACTCCGATTCCCTGGAACTCTTCGAAGACGAGAGCGATCCGGATGTGGAACGTGGGGATGATGAGCGACATGGCGAAGGGCTCGTGTCATGGGCGAGAGATGGCTTGGTGGACGTGAGAGACGCGCTCCGACGGCGCTGGCAGGTGTGGACCGCTGATCCGAGGGTGGATGAGCGAGAGCCGCAAGACTTCGATAGGGATCGGTGATTTGGGTCCTTTTGAAAGTGGTTGATGGGCCGGCGTTTTCCGGGCTGTGATCTATCTTAGGCACGGGGCGTTTCGCTTCTCCTATTCATTCCTGCAGCGTATATTACGTTGACTTGCGTCTGCCGGTAAAAGAGATTGTTGGCTGGTGGGCAGAGGATGCAGCGACAGGGAGGGACAAGGTGGACGAATTTTTTGTTGAGTGTCGTGGACATTTGTGGTGGATATATATTATGCGTGGCAGATATCTATATTTAGTATCAACCGATACAAGCTACGGTGGCCGAGTGGTCTAAGGCGGTAGATTTAAGTCCCGAACTTGAAACTCTACTGGGGCAACCCGCATGCGTTCGAACCGCATCCGTAGCAACATTGTTTTGCTTCTCTTTTTATTTTTTGCCCATACGATGGTGGAAGACTACGGGCGCCGGGGACGTTTATGAACCGCCGAGTCCTGAGGATGCATCTCTCGAGAAGCCATCCCACGAGAATTTTGTTTGCTGCGACGGTGCACGCATCCACATCGTTCCCACATCAACAGCCGAGACACATTTCGCTTATTTGCGCATTCAACACCGGCGCCGCTATCACCAATGCTCACACTCGGACTCTCACAGACCCAGACCTGACGATTCGCTTGTCGGTACGGATACACACCAAAGCCATGCCCGATTGGCAAGGCCGGACCGAACTGTGGCGCCGTGGGCGGCGCATCTCTTGGTGCCAGAAAAAAAAGAAGCACGTCACAGTTTTGACGACGCTGTACTACATCACGACGCCCTTCGAAGTCCCTTCCAGCCTCCTGTGTGACGTCGGACGCACCAACTCATTCTCTTATCCCAAGTGGAAGAGCGACAGGTCATCGACTATGCATGCTTCATCCAGTCCGAGATACACCGCTGTGTCCAGAAGTATATGAAAGCAAAGGAGAGGGAAGATTCGGTTCTCTTCTACGACGCTGTGGCCTTTTCCCACCGTCGCTGTTTTCCTCAGTCTCCTGGTGGTTGAATACCGGCATCCCAAGGCCTGTCTTGTAGTGCCTGTTTAAGATTTGCTTGCATTCCTTTCGTCTTTTTTTGGACAGTCCCCAGTGCGCCTCTGTACCAGCAAGTGAACAGACTCTGTATCTCCATTTCGCGTTTGCAGGCGTCGAAGCGTGTCTGACGCCATGGATCAACAATCTGGTGTCCCGTATGGATCCCCAGCCTCCCCTCTGTTCTCCGTCCAGGAGACTGCGTCGTCCGGCCGCGGTGTGTTTGCCACGGAGACTATCCCCAAAGGCACAGCCCTGTGGTCCACCGGCGGGCCTGATGCGGATGTCGTTTTGCGGGAGTATCGCCGGGAACTGTGCGCATATTGCTTCAAGTATGATCGCGGTAGGGAGTGGAAGCTCAGAAATAGTGCTGCTGGTTTCGCGTACTGTTCTGAAGCCTGCCGGGAGAAGTGGGCGGAGACGCTGGAGGAGGACGGGGTGGAGGCGTGGATGCAGGTGGAGAAGCTGAATAAGGGGAGCTCGAGGGAAATAGAAATGGTCAATGCTGGTGAGTTGATATCTCACTTTGTGTAAAGGAAAGAGAGACGGGTGAATGGAAAATGCGCAAGTGAAAGAAGAAGAGAAAAAAAAAGGGAAAAAAGGAATATAGCCAAATTTCTATCAGCATGCGTCCGGTACTGTATGATCCTGGGACACTCCACTGATAACACGACAGTGAATCCAATCCCAACTGAAGGCGACGTTGGAGAGGCCTGGGAGGAAGCAGACATCAAGGCACGTCTAATCCGTCTCGCCCGCTCCGGATCAACCACCAAGACCCATCGGAAAGCGCTGGCATCCGCACTCGCCGCCCCTCCATGTCCGGACATCCTAGCCTTTCTCCTATCCGGCATCCTCATGCGTGCCCGCAAGTCCGACGAATGGCAACGCACGCTCGCCCTCTGGCCGAACACGACACCCTACAAATCCCACGCCGATCTCGAAGAGCACACGCGCTCCTTCCTGCATCTCGTCTCCGTCCTTCCACCCACACTGCTCGAACACGCAACACGCGAGACTTGCTTTCTTCTCTCAACACGTGATTCGCACAATTCGTTTGGGATCCGCTCGCTCGACGACGACGGCGCAGAGTTCTTCGGCTACGGCATCTGGGCCTCGGCGTCGTATTTCAACCACTCTTGCTCGCCGAACGTGCGTAAGAAAAGGGTGGGCAGGCAGTGGTATTTCAGGGCTTCCCGCGATATCGGACTGGGTGAGGAGCTGTGTATTACGTATTTGAGTGGAGAGGAGAGGGCGCTGCCGACGAAGGAGAGGAGGGAGATGTTGAAGAATGCGTGGGGTTTTAGGTGTGGGTGCGCGAAGTGTAGGGCTGGTGCTTGAGGCTGCCTGAACGAGGCCCGGTGAGTTTAATCGTGGCCGGATTGCGAAGTCGAAGCAAGCCAGAACTACGTGTTTACATGTCTTGAAGAAAGCTCTGACTGGATTTTCTATGTTCGCGAAGTAGGTCTAGACAGCAGATTGAGGTATAGAATTAGATACACCCTATGTGCTCTAGATGTCGAAGTGGGTCTGTACTACAGATGGCGGCAAGATTGGAGAGCGCCCGGCCACAGTTGAATGAATGGGACCTCGGACTCTCCGGGAGCCTTACGGTTGCGTAATTCGCAGGGACAATTGTTGGACATTGAGCATTGATCTATATATGAAACTCGAACGGGCAACTGGGTATAGAAATTTCTTTCATTCAAGGTATGTACATCATAGTAACTGGTCATGGCTCATGGTGGCAGCTAGCCACGACTTTCACAGTCGATTGCAATTGAGTCAAGTTTGACATGTTGCAGGCCGATGACCAAGTCCATAATCGGATCATCCTTCCAGCCGCGTTCCGGGCCCCAGGTGATTTTCTTATGATGCTCTCTAGATTCCCTTAACAGCTCGAGCATCAACGGAGAATCCTTGGGAACCGCTGGAAACGCGTCGAACTGGACTTCCTGTATGGAAGGAGCGCGAGACCATATCTGATGCACAATTCTGGTACAGTAGTGCGTGAACCAATTCTCCGACTTGCGGAACCCCTTGAATATGTTGTCCGACGCTGGATCGCATTCGACAAAGATTTTAAACACACGCCAATGGGTCATGTCCTCGATACCAAGCTTGTCGCTTATGGCCCAACAAGTGGGGAGACCTGTCCATCCAGGACCCAAACGCAATTCAAGATTTGTGATGGCGGCACGGTGGTGCGGTGCTAGGCGCATGAGGAGCGGCTTCTTGGTGTGGAAGAATCGGCCGTGGATCGGGAACAGGCGAAATGTGTTGTGGCCATAGAAGACACGATAGGCCTCTTCGTGCATGCGGCGGCTGACGAGGAACACATTGAAGCGCGGCTTGATGCGACGAAAGTTGATGGGATCGAGGTCGACTGTGCCGGGCACATGAAGGAGCAACTCGTAAACGCGGAGACGTATCTCAGAGGGAAGGTCGAAGAAGCGAAAGGGCTTAGGTGGAGGCGATTCGACGTCCGAGTCCTCGAGGTCTTCGATCTCATCCGTTGCCGCCATTGCAGCGCAAGAAGAGGGGGGCGGCGGAGAGGGGAGAGGATCGAGGTGTCACTGGCGGAGAGGCAACAGCTTCCACTGCTGCCAGAGTTCACGGAGCCATCTGGAGGCTGGGTAGGGCGAAGGCAGCACTGAGTGGCGGATGCGGATGTGGATGCGGATGTGGATGCGGATGTGGATGTGGATGTGGATGTGTAGCGTTGATACGGGAGACGGAACTCATAGATCGGCTGCGCCGAGTCTAGCTGCGCTTCTTGTTCAACGCGTTGGTCTCCCCAGCTAATACAACCCCAAGCTCACGCTCGGAAGCGAGCTTGTTGCCAAATTAACGTCTGGGTGATAATCAACTTTCAAATGATTGAAGAAGGAAAATGGAGAGGGGAAGCGTCCCGCTGAAGTTTTGCCCTCGGTGATTACATAACCGCAGTAAGCGAGACGGGAGCCCCTCGGAAAGTCTTTCCCTGTGTAGTGCCCCTCGTATGTACATGTACATAATACTCGGAACCTACAGCACACTGCCACGCCACCTTGGGGGGACTGCTGGGGATATACGCGCCTGTCATGGGGAGGGGAGGGGGAGCTCACTGGAATCACTTTTCCGACCTTTGCCTAACGTTATTAATGCCTCCACTCCTGCAGCCCTCCAGCGTCCTTTGTCTGCTCCTTTGCCTTGTCCGCCACCTTCTGCCTGCAATCGTGCTCCAGCCCATCGTTGTCCCGTCCCGCAATGTCCAAGCCAATCGTCCTGCATCTTGGGGATGACATCAAGTGGAATCACGAGCTGTACAAGCAGTTGCAGGACAAGTTCACTGTCAAGCGGTCCTACAGCATGAACCGTGAGGACTTCAAAGATGCCCTCAAGCGCAAGATATTCGGCGATTTCGTAGCATTGTACAGACCCCAGTGGAACACCGGAGGCGAAATGGGTAACTGGGATGACGAGCTAATGTGCGTTCTCATCCCGTGATTTGCTTCCACAACCCCAATCACTCCTAGGAAACTTGCGGTAGAACAACTCCAAGAATTAATTAGCCTTACGGTGATTCTCCAGAGCTGACATCCTGAAGCTCACTTCTGCCCTCCTCCTGTAAGATTTACGCAAGCGCGGGAGCTGGCTTCGATTGGGTCGACACAAAGCGCCTTGCACAGTCTGGTATCATCTACTGCAACGCAGCGGCAGCCTGCACCGAGTCCGTCGCCGATGCAGCCATCTGGCTCATCCTGTCCACTTTCCGAAAGTTCACCTGGTCGGCTCTCTCGGCCCGCTCTCTGGATGCTACACGCTTCCAGGAGGCAAATCGAGGCATCGCAGCCATCACACACAATCCGAATGGTTCCTCCCTCGGTATCGTTGGCCTTGGTAAGATCGGCTACCGCATTGCGCAGAAGGCTCACCAAAGCTTCGGCATGAATATCAACTACAACGATATTCGTCGCATGCCCAAGGCTGTCGAAAAGAGCGTTGATGCAACGTTCTATCCGAAATTGACCGACATGCTTGCTGTGTCAGACTGCGTCCTCATCGCTACCCCTTTTGGCGGAGAAAAAGTCGTCGATGCCAAAGAGATAACCTCGATGAAGCGTGGAGCCAGATTGGTCAACATCGCTCGCGGAAAGCTAATAGATGAGGATGCTCTGGTAGCTGCGCTTGAAAGCGGGCATTTGGAAGGAGCAGGCTTAGATGTCCACTTCAATGAGCCGGTAGGTTGGAGCAGCAGAGATCTGATGGTGATTGCACACATGCTGACAGTCTGCAGGTGGTAAATCCAAAGTTGGCTCGATTTGACAATGTCGAACTGCTAAGTCACACAGCTGGTGCTAGCGTTGAGAGCCATGTTGGCTTCGAGCGTTTGGGCATCGAGAATATCATGAGCTTCTTTGAGTCGGGTAAAGCGGTCACCCCCGTAAACTTACATTTGATCGAAAATAAAGCCAGGTTATGAGGGAGTTCTTTGGCATCAATCGCGCCCTAGAAAAAGTCATTAAATGCAAGACTCAAGACTGCGCGGCAAAATCGTTATGTATAAAATCCTGGCATAATTCGAGACGTACAACTGGTACGAAGTGTGTTCCGATCCTAGAGCTTTCACCGCTCTAGCCAGCATCGACGTTTGCCTAGTGAATAATGACTTTTCTGCGGGCCAAGAGTACTAAGCTAAGTTGATCTGGAGTCCAAGGGTCGCGTTCAAAACGGCATCACCGTAGAACGGTTCTGTGCCGGCGTTTCCTACATTGACATAGGTCGAATCATCGAAGAGACCTTGGTTGACCATCGCGTTCAGCCAGTCCAGAATGTCGCCGGAGAAGTTCCCTTGGAATTGCGTCTCGGGAAGAAGACTGCTCACGGTAATGCCCGAATCCGTGTTCTCGCCCTGGTAGAGCTTCCATGAAGTGCCGTAGAGATTATCAATCGTGGCCACCGCACCGGATGTCCAGCCGATAGGTAATTGACCACCATCATATTGGAGCCACAGCATCAGCTCTTGAGCTGCGGAACTTGTACTGTCGCCTTTCGTGTCTGAAGTCATGAAATCGAAGCAAACATTGCCTGTGATCATTTGAGTACTCTACCAAACGGATTGAAGGCCATGTGTTCTACTAACCTTTGTAGGCAGTGGTGTTTGTTCTAGTCCATGTGTACGTAGCTGGGATTGAGCCAATTTCACTAATTTTATTCTCCAGATTCTCGGTAAGGCCGACGAAGGAGTAGCCCTTGGGCGCATTATCAGTGCTCTCGACGTAATCGATGGACCACGTGCTGTTCCACACGACTTGCATATTTCCGTCATCGCCAGTGACAGTGTCTTGATATCCGGTACAGACACTGCCCTCAATCTCCTCATAGTCGTACATCATGTTGTAAACGATCCAGGGTGTCCCACTGAGGATGAGATAATCGTCGGGCATGCCACACAGATTGGCGGCAGACTGGGTGTTGCTACGTGAAAGCAGCGACGACATGGTAGGGAAAGCAGACGAGGAGGCGGCGAAGGCTAACGCCTGCAGCGCTGAGGATTTGATTGACGGCATTTAGGGAGCACGAAAAGAGAGAAAGATGCGCTTGAAAAAGAGCGTTGAGAAGCAACCAGGCTTCTGTGAACAAGGACAATTGAGCGGCGAAATGTGAGCGAGGAGCGACTGGAAGTGTTTAATAGTCGACTAGGGGGGTTTCCAAGGGCTCTTATTGTGCAGGACAACAGATTCAGCAGAGTGGAGCCGGAAATTAGTTTTATATGAGGTTCGAGTCGTAGACGAGGATGTTGAAACAATAGCTGCGGCGAATACAATACAGCAGCACGCGGCGTCAAGTTGCCTGTCTTGCAGAGCCTCCATGCTCTGTACACGCCACGGTATCAATCCCGGCTCAAGACGACGTGGACGAAGTCTGATGGATGAGAGCCATCTTCATGAAGGGTGACATGATGGGCGCGGCAGGGGAGTCGATGGAGAGTCGGGCACTGAGAAGAAAGTCCCGATCGTGGTGGCAAGCGCAGAAGAAAGTTCCATGGTGTATGGAGCGGAGCGGTCAGACGGCCAGGCCCAAAGGTGTAAGTATAGAGAAGTGCGATCAAGGCGACTTTGGGGTGCGCGTTTCCAGTTTACCTCGGAAGCTACCCGGCGCACGTTCTGGCTCTACCTGGTCGGTGGTGCCCGGGCCGCGTCACAGGGCAGCTCAGCGGAGAGCTGGCTGTTGGCCATAGCACACCCAACATGAGGTGAACCACATTCCACCGTTATCAGTCCGTCCAACCCCAGGCCTTTTCACATGGTCTTCGCAGACTCCAGTCCGTCCTGACTCTGCTGCCAGCTCGTCAGAACATGGGTTTCAACTTCAACATCTTTCGCATCCTAGGCGACCTCAGCCATGCCGCCTCACATCTGATACTGATCTGGGTGATACACTCCAACAGGTCGGCTGAAGGTAGGATATGTCCAGAAGACCTGGTTTCCTCGCTGATCTGTCCCCGCTAGGCGTCTCCCTCCTCACCCAGATCCTCTATATGGTGGTTTTCTCCACTCGCTACTTGGACATATTCTGGACTTCTAGCATCTCCGACTGGCATGCTTGGTGGAATTTTTGCGGCAAGATCCTGTTCTTGACAACTTCGGCCTACGTTATATTTCTTATGACACGCGTGTTCGCGCGTACTAGGGAACGAGAACTTGGAGGAAAGCTGGCCATCTGGGCCTTTGGCGGCAGCTTGGCTGCTGCGCCGCTCGTGACCCTCATCTTCAGGAAATGGGGCCACCGGTTTACTTTTGGCGAGGTAAGTATCCGCCAGCTTCTGGTAGCGACATCCTGCCCATGATGCTTACTCCGCCTGTAATAGAACCTCTGGACATTCTCCATCATCCTCGAATCCGTTTGCGTACTACCACAGCTGCTCCTCCTTCGACAAACCAACGTACCTACGGTCCTTGATTCATTCTATCTCGTAACCCTCGGCTCATACCGTGCCTTCTACATTCTGAATTGGATCGTTCGCGGATTTTCAGCGGAACACGATTTCGATCCTATACGGACGATTTTTGGCATACTACAGACGGCTCTTTACATCGACTTTGCATGGGTATACTGGACGAGGCAGCGCGTCAAGCTCCGCGCCGGTGGCGTTGTTGACAGTGAAGACTTGAGTAGAGGCTGGCTTGTTGGTCGTGTCCTGGGCAGAAGGAGCACAGAAACTGCGTCTGACGATTATGACGAGGAGGCCGCGGATGGGGCGGACAGGATTGCCAGCAACAAAACATCTCGATGGGGAGATAGGGGAGTGGCGCTTCCAACTGACGATGCGCAGGCATCAAAACCATTAGCCGACCCTGGAGCGTTTGAGGACGAGATCAGCGACGATGAGCCAGAACCCACAACCGTCCACAAAGGACACGAAACGAATGGAGATATCGGAGTATCTAACGGTGCGGAATGGAGGGAGGAGCATTGAGTCTGAGCGATTGCGTTTTCCTCTGGTCACAATAAGATGAGCATTTCACGGCGCGGTCAGCAGACGTTTCCGTGTATCGGGAATTTGTAGTCTGTAACGGCAGCCAGGCTGATGAGTAGCTCGAAAATATACTCGTATAGGTCCCCAGATTTATTGTGGACCAAGTGTCGGATGGTGATAACGGTATGACTATCTATGCTGACTAGCGTTTCGAGGTGTTCAAATGCACGCTTGGCCTTGAGTAAAATGGGTTACGTCATTCGCATCAGCTCCTCGTTCCCAGCCCGAATGTGTTACTGCTTGCCACAACAAATAACCTGAAGTCGCATGTATACATAGGTTGGATCCCGTCTGCCGCCTACATTCTGCCGTTCGTGACTCGCTTACAATCGTCTGCAGCCGACCCCAATCACCCCACCCAAGCCAGAACTGCGTGTCTATCTGACTTAGAGCAAGTCCTGACCTCACATCCGAGGCTGTTGAAGTAAGTCTGCAACGCTTGTGAGGGAATGAAAGTAGACCTAATCTAGACGTTCAAGAGAAGTCGAAGAAAGTCCGAACCACAGCACAACAAATCGCACCAAGCCTCGTTCTCAGAAGAATGCGCATTGCAGGACCAATTTCAGGCAACTTGAACTCTTCTATTAGACGACTTGCGACAACAACAGCGACCAAGAATACCTCCACAGCTATGGCCAAGCTAGACATCAGCTCCAAGCGCCGGATGAACTCTGGCTACGATATCCCTGTTCTAGGTTACGGAGTAAGTCTTCCAACCATCGCGGCTTCCACGTGCTGACATTTCATCGCAAGGTCTATCAAACGTAAATCGAGCATACCCATCTCATATCTGGTCTAAGTCCTGACGAGTATACAGCCCTGCTGCTGATTGTGAAAGAGTCGTTTCTCACGCGCTCAATGTGGGCTATCGTCATGTATGGAATCCCAAACCATATCCGATTCTGTCTAATATCAGACGCTAGGTCGACTCCGCGGTAGCATATCGCAACGAGGAACCATGCGCTGCTGCCCTTAAGAGATCCGGCATCGCACGTGACCAGCTTTTCTTCACATCCAAAGTACCCCCGAAGAATATGAGCTATGACTCAGCTGTTCAGTGCATCAACGAGACCCTTCGAATAACCGGGTTGGATTATGTCGACCTCTACCTACTACACTCTCCTTATGGCGGAAAGGACGCTCGGTTGGGCGCGTGGAAGGCGTTGGTGGAAGCCGTAGAGGCCAACAAAGTGCGCAGTATTGGGGTTAGTAATTACGGAGTCCATCACCTCGAAGAGCTGGAAGCATGGCAGAAGGATATGGAGGCTAGAAATGGTAAGGGGAAGGGCGGCGTCTTGAGCGTTAACCAGGTAAGCATTCATCGAGAATCTTTGACCATCATGTAGCTAAGCGTGTTGCAGGTTGAACTACATCCCTGGCTTGCACGACCGGATATCGTCCAATGGTGTGAGCAGAGAAATGTTCTACTTGAGGTAAAGCATCCTCGTTGTAACATCTGCCAACGCTGAACTTATCCTACAGGCCTATTCTCCTCTAGTAAGAGCGACGAAGAACGAGGACCCAACCTTGAAAAACTTGGCAAAGAAATACAACAAAACGCCGTCGCAAATCCTATTACGCTGGAGTTTGCAGAAAGTAAGATGCTGTCGATAATAGCCACCTAGCGAGAATTGTCTGATTTGTGCCGGCAGGGATTCGTTCCTCTCCCGAAAACAGTTACGGAATCGAGGATCGAGGAAAACAGGCACATATATGACTTTGAGCTCTCAGACGAGGACATGGACAGCCTTCACACCGGGGTGTATGAGCCGTGCGCCTGGGACCCCACGGTGAGCCATGATTGAGACGAACCAAAGCTCTTTCCATTTGTGTCATGTGGAAGTCAAGTAGGGATGCTTCTCAAATATCGAGTTCAGTATGATCGCGCCTTGGGCTCCACACTCTAGACAAGATTATGCAGATGTTAGCAGCAAGAAGCTTAGAAATGACATAGAACTTACCTCGCACTCAGTCTGATCCAAAGTGTCCATTACTACGCCCCGATATCCAACCTCTACCTTGTCTCCCTCACTCTTTTGCCACGTCAAACTATGTTTCAGCCAATCCTTATCCAACCTCTCCGGAAAATCCTCCCTCGCATGGCTCCCACGGCTCTCCTTCCGTGCAGCTGCACTCGCCACAGTCTGCGTCGCGCAAGTCAACAGATTCCGCGTCTCGAGCGTTTCAATGAGGTCCGAATTCCAAATCATACTCTTATCACGGACGGCGAGGCGGTTCTTGAAATCTTGCTCAACAGCACGTACGCGGTCGTATCCCAGTTCCAGTGACTCGCCGGTACGGAATACGGCCACATCTGTCTGCATGATTTTTTGGAGATCGCCCCGGATGGCAGAGTTCAAACGGTCGCCGTTGGACGCGAGGATCCTATCAAGATCTGCGAACGAATCCATGCCAATCTCTTCTGGGACTTTTTCGTGCGGCATCCCTTTCTCGTTGGTTGCGGCAATATCCAGTGCACATGCGCGACCAAAGACGACAATGTCGAGTAGAGAATTTGCACCCAGGCGGTTGGCTCCATGAACGCTGACGCATGCAGCTTCTCCAGCAGCGTAAACGCCTGGCACGATCTTCTCACTGCCGTCATTGTTAGAGATGTCGAGAACTTGGCCTTTGTAATTCGTTGGAATCCCCCCCATGCAGTAGTGCACAGTCGGGAGCACAGGTATAGGTTCACTGGTGATGTCGATTCCGGCAAATATGGACGCCGTCTCCGCGATGCCTGGTAGTCTGTCGTAGATAATCTCCTTTGGCAGATGGGATAATTGCAGATGTATATGATCCTTGTCCGGCCCGCAGCCCCGGCCTGCAAGAATCTCCATATTCATCGATCGGGAGACGACGTCCCTGGAAGCAAGGTCTTTGGCTGTCGGAGCATAACGCTCCATGAAGCGCTCACCTTGAGAATTGAGAAGGTAGCCGCCTTCACCGCGAGCGCCCTCAGTGATCAAGACGCCTGCACCGTAGATGCCACTGGGATGAAATTGAACAAATTCCATGTCTTGTAAAGGGAGTCCAGCGCGGGCGGCCATGGCATTCCCATCGCCTGTGCTTGTATGCGCGGACGTAGCCGAGAAGTATGCGCGTCCGTAACCTGCTATCGTTAGGTCGAGGTTTCCAAAATACTGTACGTAACATCGATGAACTCACCTCCAGTGGCCAGGACGGTATTACGCGCAAACATTCTATGCAACGTCCCATCCTCCATGCTCATTGCAGTGATACCAACGCACTTACCATCCACCATCATCAAATCCAAAGCAAAATACTCGATGAAGAAATTGCAATCATGCTTCAGCGATTGACCATACAGCGTATGCAGCATAGCATGCCCCGTGCGATCAGAGGCACAAGCAGTACGATACGCCTGCCCGCCTTGACCAAATTTGAGGCTCTGGCCGCCGAGGGCGCGCTGGTAGATGGTGCCATCGGCCGTTCGAGAAAAGGGCATGCCGTAATGCTCGAGTTCAATGACGGCGGCCTCGGCTTCCCGGGTCATGTAATGGATAGCATCTTGATCCCCGAGCCAGTCGGATCCCTTGACTGTGTCGTAGAAGTGCCAGCGATAGTCATCTTCTGTCATGTTTCCGAGGGCTGCGTTGATGCCCCCCTGAGCTGCTACGGTATGCGAGCGGGTTGGGAACTGGGGCCTGGTCAATTGCCAAAGTTAGGGGCTTTTAGAAGTGATGCCATACTAATTTGGTGACACATGCTGTGTGTAGACCAGCTTCAGTGAGTCCCACTGCTGCGCGGAGTCCTGCGCCTCCAGCACCAACCACGAGCGCACTTTGGTCCAGTTAGCTCCAGCCCGGCGTTCAGATTGGCAGACGTACTCATAATGATGATCAATTATTGTGTGTTTCGAAGGAGCAACAGTGGCAAGACCGCGATGCAGTTCTCGTCCCGCTACCCCGCAAAGATGGTGTTTTCGAGGACGATTCCAGCGAAGGATTGGGTTGAGCCTTGGACGCATAGCTTAGTTATCGAGGTGAAGTAGTTACAAGCCTGGCAACAGTCCGCGGAAAGTATTCAAACTGGGGGTACGGCAACCCTAAGTACATGTATGCCTATGAATTCCCCCGCTGCGGCAATCTAACGGCCGTGACAAACATGTATCGAATCGCGGGACCGAGTTTGCGGGGATAACTTAGCATCGACATGCATTA
The DNA here is from genome assembly GCA_010015785.1 of Saccharata proteae CBS 121410. Lineage (NCBI taxonomy): Eukaryota > Fungi > Ascomycota > Dothideomycetes > Botryosphaeriales > Saccharataceae > Saccharata > Saccharata proteae. The sequence continues at coordinate 552,061 of ML978713.1, read as the reverse complement.
TTCCCGTATCGCTGCGGCTGTGGCGCACATGGTCGGCATACGATGTACGCGTAGTATCCGGCCTTCATTACTCAACTTACCTTGGCTACCTGATGCGACTGTCTTGTTCGCGGATACGCAATGAGAGGTGGTGGCCAGGTGCCTTGCGAGTGCCCGACAAGCGCTAAGAGGACACTATAGGTTCTACCAGCAGATGGACATTGTGACAGCGCAGACTTCTTCCTCAATGTCCCGTCTAGGGCGGAAACATGGACGGGAAATAGAGGAGCCTAGAGGGCAGTGAATAATGATACGCCACCAAGTAGGCTTTTATGTGCCCTTAAGTCTGCCCCAATCTGGGCGGAGATTTACATGCCCGTCGTCGTCAACGACCTTGCCGCGATCCCACTCTCTGCCTTCGCCATTCTTACTCCATCGTACATCCTCTTCTTTCTTCTCCCCGCCCTTTTCCCATCTTTTGATCTCGTCGTCAGTGAATCCTGCCGCTTTCATCCTATCTGCGCCTTGCTGCATCCAACGCTGTCGATCCCGTAGGGCTTCCAGTGCCTGATCCCAGTCGTCTTCCAGATCTGAGTTCGGGTGAACATCCTGGGACGGATCATAATTTGAGGCGAAGTGAGCGTCGATGGCTGCTGATGAGGAGAATGTGCCTCTGCCACGCGACCGCACATTCGGTTTTGGCGATGGTGGAGCTGGCCCAACGATAGCCTCGAGAGGATCAGAGTCTGAAGCAGGTGACGGCGAACGGGCTAATTCGTTCCGCTTGCTCGCTGCTTTGCTGAGTACTTCTTCGGGTCCTTTACGCTCTCCCGACGACCTTGGTCTCCGGCGAGGCTTGCGATGACTCCGGGTCCTACTCGAGGATCTTGACCTGGACGAGGAGACGGAGCGCTCTCGCCGCGATCTTGAACGCCGGACATCAGTGCTTTCTGCCATCTTCGGTCCGGAGTCGCTTCGATGCCTGTCCCGATCATCCCTGTGGTGATGGCTCCGATGTGTTACCCGGCGATGTCGGTGCTTTTCGTCGTCTTCCTCATATGCTCGCCGCTTCCTTCTCTCACGCCTATCTTCTCGATGTGACGATGTGTCCCGCCGCGATCTGTGCTGGTCAGATTCACGGTCCCGATGTCGCCTCCGCCTGCTGTTTCGCTCGTCGTCCTCCTCCTCTACTCGTCGACGTTTTGACGGCCTTTGTAGCCCCTCTCTGAACCGTTCCTCACGGGATTCCTTCTTGGATGATTTATCTTGGTCGGCTCCGCCCCCAGCTTCGCCATTCTTGAGCGCCCTCAGCCTAAGTCTTGACTCTTCTGCTTCTTTAGCGAGTAGCGCGGCATTGTGAGTGTCGGTCTCTCGCAGGATATTCCTCAAAAAGCGTGTATTAGGTTTGGGAGCGTGTCCAGTAGGTCTTGGGTAATTTAGTATAGCATCAACAGCAAGGTACACCAGAAGACTCACCTCTTGGGAAGGAAAGCTTGAAGGCCCACAGCAGTGTACCGCGAGGAGCTGGCTTTGGCATCCTTCTTCAATAACTCAGCCACATAATCGTCCTCCAAATTACCACCCGACATTGTTGGCCGCCCTTTGACGGAGTTGCGAAAGGTCGAATCACATGGTTGGCGTGCGCGGGAGACGGAGCAGCCGCGATTGCTTTGACCGGAGGTTGCGGAGAAGATTTGCCGAAACTGTCCCGGCGCATTGTTGTTGGCGGGGAGCATCCCGTCGAAAGTAAACACAGGACAAACCACCTCACGACCGCAGCATGGCGACAGTACAAGATGCAATCGACAGGCTCAAAGTCTTACAAAAGTCACAGACCATACAGCTGGTAGAGCTTGGAGAGTCAATCAGACCGCAGAAAAGTCAAGATGCAGACAAGCGCAACTCCGCCGTGTCCGACATGTCTGCCGAAGAGGCTGAGAATGCGACACCAGCTGCCCTCCAAGCCGAATTACAGCATTACAAAGTAGGTTATCAGCTAGATACGGACCCATCGCAGTTACGCGTACTTATCATGTGTTCTAGGAACTATTTTCCAAGCTGCGCTTCAGCTACGTTGACCAAGTCACCAAGGAGAAATTCCTGACCGCTATAACCGTAGACCCACCACTTCTGGTCGAACCGCAGGAGAATATCGAGTTGGAAGCCCAGCTAGCGCAGGTCAAGGCATCCCTTAAAGCACAAAAGGTCGAGGTGGCGGAGATGATAGCGGAACTCGAGCGGCGCGGGAGAGAGCTCAGCAAACGTTATGAGTCTGTCGAACTCCGGACAAGTCAACTGTCTACTCTGCCCTCTGAGATCGCCGGCCTTGAAGCGACCATAGCAGAGCTGCGCGAGACTCAAGCTCCGCACCCTACGAATCCTTCGCTATCGCTTCCCCTGCCAGCAACACAAGCTCTGATCGCCTCGAAAGAGGCTGAGATTACTGCTCTCGACAATCAAATTGCTAGTCTACAGGCTGCCCTCCCTCGCAAGACGCGGGAGTTGGAAAGACTTGAGGCTGAATTGAAGCCTTTGGAGCTGCAGAGAAACGGCACAGTATCGGCGGCGGAGGAAGCAAAAAGAAGGCGAGACGCGGGCGAGGCTGGCATGGGAGATGACCTGGAGGAGAGAGGACGTTGGCTCAGGGCTGTCTCCCAAGGACTTAAAACAATGCTTGAGGTGGAGGGTTGATACTGGTTTCTCTTGGGTCTGGCGTTTATGGGAATGATACCACGGGACAGGATGCCCCACATAGGTCTGATTCGATAAAACTTTTGAAAATTACATTGCGAGTCTACCGTTTTGGATTTTAGTTGCAGAATGGGTCGTGGAATGAGGCCGGATTTCTACGTAGTTTTCTCTACCACCACATGGCTCCCAGATGTTGGAGATAGGAAAAGATACTTCCAACAGGAATGTAGCCGCCATACGCGATGCCTTGCCACCACGCTGCAATCGAACCTGTCGATCACCGATTAAGTAGGGTTCCTGATGAGACTTTCCTCTACTCACCTGCAGCGACACCTTCGCCCGTGAAGCCCGCTAAGGACAAAAGCCCTTGGACGGCCCATGAGGCGAATGGAATGAAGAAGACCATTGCGGGCTGTTTAGATTCCCTACTTGGGTCGAGTTGGTAGAAGACTTGTGTGGAGCTGTTCTGCGACAATTATTGTTGAGCGATAGCGAGCAGAACTCACGATGGTGTCAGCAAGACAGATATGTGAGTAGATAGAAAGATGACGCTAGAGTCTCTGGCTACACGGAGCTATCTATAACTGCCGCCTCTAACTATGCGACAAACATCTGAGAAAGAGAGGAGTGTCTATTTGACAAAGGAGAGGACAGTCTATGCGACAAACAAGAAAAGAAGAGAAACACGCAACAATTATCCTTTGCTTTTGGTATCGGTAGCGGCGTGTGTAGATACGGTGCGGATAGCCCGGAAGCTTCTTTGCGTAGACTTTTGATAGCAGCAGGTCTTGGAGAATAGAAGTATCCGGAAGGCCTGGTTGGGTGGAGCAAAGATGCGCGCGATCGTCCTTCTTCCCTGGCAGCCATCATGACTTAGCGTTGTTTACCCTCGCGGGGCTTGGCGACCACCATCGACATCTCCAACTTGCAACACCACCACCAACACCATACCCGTCAGTCCTCAGGCTGGTCAACCCCCAAATACAGACTTCTTCTCTGTAATATCTTCCATCTGCCAACGAAGACACGCGAAGCAAGCCTGTCCTCTGGTACGCCTACAGCCCCAATCATTCCTTCCCCGCTGTTCACCATGCTAACCAGAGGAATGCGCCTACAGATCAAGCAACCATTCCGCCGCCCTCATTTCTCTTAAGAGACCCGCGAGGGCTTTGCTCGGCCGATATGACCTCCTTCATAACCACCATGTTCGTCTCCTCCTCCCCTTCGTCGTTCTCCCCGCAGTTCCCTCCAAGCCCCAAGCCCTTGCCGCCCGTCTTCACGCCCACCTCGCCCCAGGACTGCCTGCATAGAGAGAACGCTGGCCAAGAAAGTCCTCTCAGTCGCTTGTTCGAGCGTGACGACCCCCTTCGACATCGCAGACCTAAAGGATTCGGTCCACCGGCATCGTCAGGAGACGGCTACACCAGCCCGCTGCAAAAGGCCTTCTGCGAAGCCTTGAAGACCAACCTACATTCTATTCTCCACATTCAACCGCCGCCTGTTATGCCAGGTCTTACCTCTTACCAATCTCACACACGAGCCCACAAACGCCCTCGTCATGGCTATACTGACTTTGAATCCATCTATAGCAGCAACAACAGAGTCGGTCGCACCGGAAATGGCGGAACCGCTGCGTTTCGTGCAAAGGAGGGCAGGAAGGGTACCGGATCCTGGCAGCTGAAGCAGTTCGCCGAGGCTACGTTAGGTAGTGGGAGCCTGAGGAAGGCGGTGCAGTTGCCCGAAGGCGAGGATCTGGGCGAATGGCTGGCTGTCAATGGTATATCATGACCCATCTGTTTGTATCCTGCGCGATCGACTGACATATTGTAGTTGTGGACTTCTACAACCAGATCAACCTGCTGTATGGCTCTATCACCGAGTTCTGCAGCCCGCAGAGCTGCCCAGAGATGAAGGCCACGGACGAGTATGATAGCTTCGCATTGACCAAAAACCATCTACCATTCTAACCTTACTTTATCGCAGATTCGAGTACCTCTGGCAAGACGACACGAACTACCGCCGACCGACGAAGATGCCCGCCCCGCAATACATCGAGCACTTGATGAGCTGGGTTCAGTCCAACATCGACAACGAGGCCATGTTCCCGTCGCGCATCGGCGTCTCCTTCCCGAAACAGTTCCCATCACTTATTCGCCAACTGTTCAAGCGCCTCTACCGTGTCTACGCCCACATCTACTGTCATCACTACCCAGTCATCGTCGCGCTCGGCCTCGAGCCTCACCTGAACACGAGCTTCAAGCACTACATCCTGTTCGTGGACGAGCATAGTCTGAATCAGGGGAGCAGGGACTTTTGGGGTCCGCTGGGTGACTTGGTTGAGAATATGCTCAAGGGCGACTGAAGTAGATGAATGCGGCAGTCGTGCACAGTGCTTCGTATGGGCGACAGGCGTTTGGTGGTGACTTCAGCGGTCCATAGAGCTGCGGTTATGGGTGATATCCTAGGGTTTTCGATTCAAGGGCAGGTGGGTAAGGTACGGTAGAGCTCATGAATGACTTATCGCGCAATACGAATACATGTACTACTAGGAGACTCGAAAACTGGTGGTCGTCCTGTATTGTGAGCCAACGCCGTCGAGGACCTCCTGGACCACTTCACACGATGACGGCTGCACATGGGAAATACCCGGCATTGGAGGCCAAAGCTTCTGGATGCATATTACTAACGTTAACGTTAACTTACCGGTAAGTTAAGTACTTCGCACATCCGACCTCAACCTTGCCAACACACGTACACCTCAACCCTTCCGCGAACCTGACACACCTGGACCATTCGCACCGCTGCCGCTTCTCTTCCTTGCGCGCGCATCACATTGAGCATGGTGAATTTTTCGCTCGTGCGTATTTCTCGCATCGGCGCGCGCGAACGTACTTGGACAGTATCGACATTTCTCCGGAAGCGCCAATGACGTGGAGCGCTTGCAACTCTTGCTCTGGTGCCTTTTCAGGTTTGCCCTCGTTTGTTTCTGCGTTCCGGTCCCTTTCCTGTTGAATATCTCACCGCACAAGTGGCACTGGGCAGCTTCGGCGGGAAACTGTGTTTGCTTTTCATTGACAGACCAGTCGGCCCTTGCTGTTGGTGGGAGAGTCTGAGCTTGTGATGGATCTTGGATCCATGGACAGCTGTCAATGGGGTTGAACGGTAGTCCATACTTGTGCGCCGGGATACTGTCCAAGGACGTGTCAGCGACACAATCATCATGAAGACCTTGATGAAGAGACTGACTTGTAAAGAGTGTTTGTATACTGGAAAGGCATCGGTTGGTCATCAAGCGGCGCAGTGAGCAACTGCTGCGTGCCGTCTGAAGACCTATGGTAATCCGACCACGGAGGAACCGATGACGAGCTGGACTGGTCCGGTGAAGACTCTGATGGGGAGAACCTGTCGAGAGAAGTCCGTGAAATTCTTCCAGTTACCGAGTTAGGGCCTTTCATTGGAGTAGTCGAAGTCTCATGGCTATTGAAATCTGTTCCAGCTGCAACTTGGTCGAATCCCAAATCCCAGGGCTGATCAGAGTTACCCTGAGGCCAGGATATCAGTAAAACTTTGTTCACCTTGAACGCGAAGATATAATAGCCATGAAAGGTGTCTCACGAATGGATAGAGCCATGAAGGGTTTCCGCTATCCAAATGGAGCCTCTTGAGATCATCTCTCATGTACTCGAAACAATCACTTCCGCGGACATCCTTGTTTCGGGGCATGACTTCAAGGGTCGAAGATGATTGATTGGATAAACGTACACAAAGTCTGGAACGAGGAGTATTTGTCGACTATGATACCAGTCAGACAACGATGAACCGAGATATTTGTACCCCCATTTGGAATCGCAAAGATTTCATGAGGAAACCGACGGCAGCTTGCTCGGAAAGTTGCTCCATCCATCATGGTCTGCCCTGGCGCAACATACCCATACGGTGGACACATTGTTGGTGCCAAAGCAACCGGTCAGACGCCCTATCGAGAACAGGATGGTAAATGTTCTCCATGAGAGGGGACCAATCCGGACAAGGGCACCAGCATTGCTTGCATATCCATTCGCGAGAGGAATGCCAGCACACCCTTTCCTTCTCGCTATCCGAAAATAATCTGCCTCGATCGCGAAGCATCTCTGCCTGAGGGAATCTCTTGTGGCTGGCTCTCATACGGAGTCCTTCGAGAGTTATCGCAAGCGCCAATCAACAACGAGGTCGCCAGGATACAGGGTGAAACGGAAATCCATCGATGTGCTGTCTTAGCATTTGAGGCGGTCACGGTCGGAAGTCCTCGTTCATCATCAGGTCAGAGTCTGCGTCCAATTAGCCAAGTCGTCCTGGTGGCGATGAGCGGTGTGTTGCATACTTCACCGCACTGTTTGCCTTCGGATAGACGCCTTGCCAACTGAACGGCCATTGGTCGTGAAGGAAGATCATGTCCTTGCTCGCCGCTGCCAGCTTTCGAAGGCGACTTGGAACCCACATGCCATCGGAGAGGCGTAATTTGGAGCTTCACTGAACGAGTCTGGCGATTTGGTTGAATCAGTGCTTGCATCGTAAGCCCAGCAGCAAATTTTGAGCGTCAGAACGTCTTCTAGTATGTTCACGTTATCGGCACTGCGCATCTCAGCCGCAGGCTGTGCCAATCGCAGACCTTCGATCAATTGGACTCGGGGCAAAGCATGGAGCTGGGCCATCAGGCTGAAAGTCAGCCGCAAACACGTCCACCACCATGTCCCTTTCTTATGCGCGCATGCATAGGGTCTGAAAGTTAAAACACTGGACTGTCTATGCTCTCACGATCTTCCACCAATACCCTACTTCAGGACAACCAGCTATCTATAATAGATGTGTAACCACTTCCTATATGCTGGCTCGCCCTACCAGAATGTACAGCAGCATGTCATGCAGATAAGCCATAACGTAGCCTTGCTGGAGTGGGGATCGACCTCGGGTATAGCCGCCAACGTCGCAGGCTGCAGTCTGCATCCTTACGCGCCTAACAACCAGGTTCAGACGGTCTTGCACGTTCACACAACATCGATGCTACTTTGCTCTGATAGAAAAAACGGGTATCTTCGATCGGGATCCCGGAGCTGCCGCTCCCATATATCGATGCAAAAATTCAGTATTTGCTACATGGATAAGCTGGACTATCCTATTTCCAACGAAGGTCTTTGGTTTGCTAAAAAAGAGGCAATGCTACAAGATGATCTGTACAAAGGGAACATCGTTGTGGGGATTCCACGGGTAATTGGTACGCCAGCCAAACCTGCGGTGCACCAATGCTACCTGTCTTGAAGGAAGCCTTGAGTCCGACTCCTGCGTTGTCGAAGAAAGTCTAAACAGCGTCTGAAGATGGGACTAAATCCGCCTTCTATATCCAGGATGTCGAAGTAAACCCGCACAGCGAATATCTAGGAGCTCGAAGTGCGCCCGATCACGACTGAATGGCTCCAGCCTCGGTAGCTATTGATCTCATCTTCTCAAGATTGAGGGCACAGGATGCTCAGCTGGACCCACATCCCCCCCGCGCCACCCCAACAGATCGCCGTCCTATCGGCTGGAGCTCAACAGTTGAAAAGAGGCGAAAGTCTGAACTTCAACTTGTTTTCGCAGCCGAGTATAGTATGGCAGCATCGCAGCTTCGCACTCATGGCGTAAACAGCCGATATTTTCGCCTCTCTGGGCCTCTGGTAACAGCTGGAGTATCTTCGACCACGTCCACGTCCACAGGTGTAGCCAGGAAGCGACAGTGGAAGAAAAGGGAAACACCGTGAAGTGGAAGGGAGACAATGGAGAAGTGGACAAATGCGACCGAGTACTCTCTAAAGTGGTTGCAAGCTTGTGTAGAACTTGTTTGGACGTCCTGGTTATTGCCCCTGCGGTTCTCGCTCTGGGATACCTGAGTACCAGCAACAGCTGATGGCACATCATAAAAATATCCCATATGCCGCTTTGCAATTGGGGGTCGAGCAGCAGCGGCCGGAGCTCTTGTTCGAGTAGACGTGCAATTTCGCGCAGACTGAATTCTTTGTCCTCGTCCAACGATATCACCTCTTCCGCTATTCACTTTGGTTAGTCCTTTGACTATTTGATTCTTCAAGGCCCAATTGGTACTTACTAGGTAACGGCACCAGCTCACCTGGGAACAGGACTTGGTAAAAGTACGTCGAGCGCTCTTCATCACTCATCGTCCCTGTGTCGAGTGTCCTCAATTCTGATTATTATGCGGCAGTGAGGAGGTGGCGCGGGTCTGATTCTTGTACAGCATCCAGGAGGCGTGGATCTTGGACTGGATTCACGTCGCAGACTTCGACATCACGTTGATGGTACTCCAGCTCTCTCTTGTCGGGGAAGTGCGCAAGGCACTACATGCATTGAAGCATGGTTGTGTGGGCCCCCAGAACATGTTTTGTAGTTCGGTTTATCAGACATCAGAATCCTCAGGACGTCTTGATGCCTCGTCAGAAGACATTTCCATGCGATGGTGATGCTGTGAAAGGGTTTGGAAGAGGCGACAGTGACCGTTTCTTGCCAAGTTATTATCCCAAAGCTCGGGCAAACTTCCCGATTTCAGTATTCGCGGACCGTACGGGATTATTTCCCAAGCAATGTCACCCTGCGCCGCAAACAAGAAACAACCACAGCACCATCGGTCAGAAGCATAGGCATCATCTAGCTCTTCCACAGCCACACTCGCGACTCACATCTCCCACAACAAAGCAAGAGTACTATCCGAAGCTTCGAGAAGAGATCTGCCTCAATGATTAAGCTGATACACAGTGACTATGTATATCAAGGTAGTCTGGTCGATTGGGCCACGTAAATCCGGCCATCTCCTCGTTCAGAAGTGTAGCAAGAGACTCACGTTAGAAGAAGATGAAAAAGATAAAAACGAAGAAAAGCACACAAGGAAGATAGAAGGGAAATAGAGGAGACGATGGAAAGATGGAGAAGTGCAATCAGGCAACAGGTACCATCCTACCGTCGTGGGCGCCGAACGCAATTGCGAACTTGCTCCGGTGACTCGTCCTCCATAAACCTCGCCGGCAATAGGAATTATGAGAAATTACAATGGGTCGTGTATGGACAACAAGAAAAGGCTTCCCGGCCGCTGAAACTCTTGCAGCTGCGGTGAGGACTAGAAAACATAAACTGCTGTCCTATTCCAGAGGATAGCAGTGTGGAAAGAGAATTACGTGGAAACGAGCCAAAACAAAAAGGTAATCAGAGTTGGAAAGGCGGATCCACACGTAGGGAGTCTGTCCAGAGACTACCAGGCAGGACTGTAATCGCATCCCTCGCGCTCAGCGCAATGGCAGGAATAGTTCATGTATATTTTGTTCATGGACTCTCCGGGCGTCTTCCCGACTGAATTTGCACTCGCATCCTTTGAATCTGCACACTGGTTTTGGACACTTCTTAGGGATGAATTTGCACGAATGTTTCATGTGCCTCCTGAGGTTGCGCTTGGCTTGGCGGCGCTGTCTGTCGTTGAAAGTAGTGCCGCAGTACTCGCACAAGAATGGGACCGGCAAATCTGGTGATGGCAATGTGGCGAATGAGACGTCGGGCGAGACGTCCGTTACTGACGTAGACGCCGGCATTGTCTTAGAGGCATACGACATGTGGCTGTTGAAGGGGTACGCATGGGCATATAGATGAGTTTGATTGACGTTCGGCATTGGTCCGGAAGCATACATGCCTGCATTCGGGTAACAGGGTGAACATGGGCTCAGGATGGCACTTTGCAGGGGTATACTTTACAAAACATATGTTAACATTTACAGATCCTACATAGAATAGACAAAGCGTGCTCACCTCCCATCATATGGGCAAGTACCATCGATTCCTTGATAGCTTTTGGTGACAGCGGAGGGCGGTGGTATGTCGCAATTCCAGTAGCAGCGGGGGTCCTGCGACTGCGTTGAGCTGGGAGTAGAACCAAGTGCACTTCCGTTTGCTGTGAGAGAGGGCGGCGTTCCCGATGATGCTGACAACGTCATCCCACTGAGAGGCACCCTTTGCGACGGCTGAGTAAGATATTGGGTCTTCTCAAGGGGATTCGGTGTTTTGATCCGAAGTGGAACGCGTTGTTTTGAAACGTCTCCAGAACCAATTCCACAGTCTGGTGGTGCAAGGGTCCCGGCGTGACAGTTGTTTGGCGAATTTGCACTGGTCAAGATGGGATCATATAAGAGCGGTGCTGAGCGAGTTGAGAAATGCCTTTGGGGCTGATCGAAGTGGAGTGTTGCCGGACGATATTGCTGAGCCGGTTGATTCGGATACGGAGACCCATAGGCCATATGCGTCCGAGGTGATCCACAGTGACCGTATACACTGGGGTGGTTTGCTTGATTGGGCCATGTTGCCATGCTGGTAGGACGTGATGCCGCAATAGGTAGTTCTGCTGCCCCATACCATGGTGGCGCACATGCGCTCTCAGTATAGGCGAAGGACATCTTCTCATCCTCCCATGGGGAGCCGTCTAACTCGTAAAACCCATGGGTAGCGGACATCTCATGGAACGTATCCATGTCAGGTACCGAAGATGACGAGTCCAGCTCTGATAGCTGTGAACCTGGAGAGACAATACGCGTAGACTCGGATAATTCTGGATGAGAAGGAGGACCAATATATGGATTCGAGTTTGCTTTTGTGGTCTTCCCCCAGAGTCTCAAGAACCTTTGAAGTAGCGAAGGCCTTCGCTTCACTTGTAAGACGAGGTTGACTAGGAGCAGCGAAGAACAACCCTTCTCAAGTTCAGAAGAGACGATTGAGTATTGAAGACGGCGATTGGGCGATTGAACGGTCAGATTGCACTTTATGGCCTGCGTTGAAGTAGGACTGGACTGAGGCTGAGGCGTGGGTTTGCAGTGATCTACACAATGGATAGGATGGCGTTGGTTGTATGTATCTCTGCGGGATGCACTGTTGTCAGCAATCAGCAGAGGCAGTGGTGATGTTGCTTAAGGTATACATACTAGGCAATATCGCCAGCAAGCTCTGCTGCCTGTATCTTCTTGAATTCCGTGGTCATACTGCGAGGGCCAGGTCCGATTAAGTTTTGGCAAGAGTGAAACGATCACTTGGCTGCTGCTCTGGGGAAACAATGATTTACATGAGATTGATGCAACTTTATATGACCACTCAGCCAATGCGAGCAGGACGGAACTTCGTCGTCACGAGAGCCATTGCTGGCGACAGTGGTGCTCCAGGAGGACGCGGGTGCAGCATCCACGTGTCCACGTAGTCCATGAGGACGAACCCGGCCGTAATCAATTGTATGAATTCTAAACGATCGCAGGACTCAGGACCGTCTCAGGACTCGCAAGGCTGGCTGCTGTTGCGTTGTCGCGGGTGCGGAATGATCCTATGGCCGGTCGGTGATGAGGGAAAAGCGCGTCCAGCATCACTCGGTTCGCCGTGGCCAAGACACTGCACAGCGGGATAGTATTGCTCGAAGTGTCAGGAAACCATACATATTGTGGTCTGAGGAGGAGACAGCGCTTGATGGCGGGAGCCGGGACGTGGACGCAACTGGAGGGGTCGCCTTCGCGTTGACCGCAGAGGCAAAGTTTCGTGTAGCTAACGCCAAAGTCCGCCGTCTGCATCTTTTGACGGCTCATGTTCGAGACTCGATCAATATCGCTCTGCCCGGTCAGCAAACATGGCTTGAGTATGCGTTGTTCGTTGGATTTACCTGTATTGCGACTTTCGCCACAGTGCTTGGGCTTCCTTGTAATCAGTTGCCTAACTTACGATGCGCGAGTCGGGGTCCTTCGAGGATCCATCGGGAGGCCCCGAAGAGAACGGAATCACTTTGGAGGTTTCTCAGTGACAACTTGCTGCATGGAGAAGAAGTGAGTCCAGTAATTAAGTGAGGTTGAGTGCGGGATTTTCACTCCGAGCTGAATGTCGCCGCTGCCAGATGATAAGGTCCGCGGCATGACCAGGACCCCAATTTATCCCCCACCATGCCGAAAAGTAGGAAGAATATTCTGATCGGCTCTCGTCAAACGTTTGCCTTCTCTCGTTTGAAGTGATGGATGCCCTTGGTCTGCGATGTTTCATCAGGAGCGCATGTCAAATTACCGCCAGCGCATGATAACTTAAGGCAGATGCGAAGATCAGCCGAGGCAGACTTGCGGGGAAATATCAGTCTATCGGTCTTCGCTCTCCTGGGCTCTCTACAGCTTGTTACCTGCAGTATGTGCGGGACCCCGCACGGGGCTCAGCCTCCTCATCAGTCGCTGATACACGTGATTGAAAGTTCATGCATGAATATCTTGGCGAGATGCTCTCATAGCATCCGTAGATTCTCTCAATGTTGGATACTGACTCTCTTTGGCGACCGCCGTGATGGCTGGGGTGGCCAGGATCCAGCTCTGCGTCCTCCGGGGCGGGGTATCAGACATCCTAGTCCTTGTCAAAGATTACAGGTCTCCATGAATGATGCAAAGATCCGGGTTCACACAGTCTCCAGCAGCGCATAGTTCCAGATGACGGATCGGCCAAGCTCAACAGAGAATGGATACGAGTCTTTCTTTGTTCCAGGTCCATGTCAACTCAGGGACCGTAAGCTATCAATTCAGGCTCATCCCGTTGCTGTGTACTTGCAGGACTGTGGTGGCTCCCGAAGGACGCAGACACCAGCGTATGCGTCTCGCGCAATAACGAGATGCCACGCGTCGATTTTGATCCCAACAATCTTTGCCGGGTGGCCGACAAGTAATGTGACTGCAGGACTGCGGTGGCTCCCGAAGGACACCGAGTATGCATCTCGCACGGCGACGAAACGGCACGAGTCGACTTTGATCCCAACAATCTTTGCCGGGTGGCCGACAAGTAATGTGACTGCAGGACTGCGGTGGCTCCCGAAGGACACCGAGTATGCATCTCGCACAACGACGAAACGCCACGAGTCGACTTTGATCTCAAAACTCTTTCCCGGGTGGGCCATGAGCGATGTGACTGTATGATTACGGCGGCTTCCCAAGGACACAGACAATATGCCTCTCGCACAAGGACGAGGCCGTCTGGCTTCCGTAGTACTGTATCGTTCTGCTGGTCTGTCATTTTCGATCACACCACAAGGGACGTGACTATCGAAGTTCAACTCTCCACCGAGTGCTGATTAAGCAATTGTGAGGCTCTCGCAGGTAAAACACTGGACGCCAAGTAAGCGCCGCCGGTCAAGAGCTCCTGCGCAGGACTCCAGGCTCTTCCGGCGTCTCCGAGTCGTCCTCAGAACACTGGCGGCGACGCGCGCTCGGCTGCACCACACCGTACACGGAGACGAGATCGAGCTCGTCGAGCGCCACGGATCGCTGCCGTCTCGCCTTCTAGGCTGCGACACTGGAATGAAGTGATGTTGTGAACGACACCGGATGCGGCGTGGATGCCAGCGACGACCAGCTGCTGCCATGAGGCTCTTCCCGCGTTTCCGACTCCGTACCGTGCTGTAAACGGGAACGAGACGTGATCGCAAGGCTGGACTCGGGGACTCCTACTTGACGACCACCTACCTACCTACCTGCCTCAATCCGGCGCCGCAACCCCGAAACCGCTTCCAGTTCAGCGTCGTCGCCACGCTCGGAACGGCTGCAATACATATCGAGCGTGTGCAGGTTTGCGTGGGGCGATGAGTGGGTTCGAAAGCGCAGGTCGTGGTCGTGACGTTGAAGTTGGCGCGGCGCGACGTCGAGTCACGCACAAAGTGAGATCCACAGATCTCGGCCGCTTGGGGTCCCCGACCCGAGCCGAATCCCGGTTACCGGATTGGGAAAGCGGCCGGATGCCTTACTCGGTACGTCGAATGGATAGTTACGGACCAGGGGAATTCCGTCATCGTCGTCGTTCAGATGCTTGGAGTAGCAGATGTCCCGTGACGCCCGATAAACAGAATCGACTGCTGGCCTACAAATCTCCACTCGCTTGCTACAATGCAGCCATGACCTTCGCTGGGCCAATCAACACCCATCAGCCACTCTTTTGAGCATCGACCCCACAATTCGCATCACCCACGAATGAAGCATCGCACAGAGTCCGAGAGAAATCGTTTCATTATACATTTTTTATCATCAAGACCCCCCAGGCATACCGGAGAGACCTCTCGACCTTGATTCCCGTCCATCGTTCCGAGACCACGTCTTCACGTAATATACAAAGTGTGTTTGTCTGTGTGCGAACCCAAAAAAACGACAGCAACAGCAAGGGCTACAGCTACAGCTGCAGCAAGAGAGCAAGAGGAACAACTAGAGGGAAACCGGAAAGGGAAGGGACATCGAAAGCAGAGGAAAGGACTAAACACCGTCCCACAGATGCACCTGCCCAATATCTATATTTGGACCACACCCGCCCGCCCTGGTGTATATCGCGGCTGAGCGGAAAGAAAGGAAGAAAAGGAACACATAGAGCATTAACAGGGAAAGTGTTTGCTTGCTAACAGAAAAGAGGCATGAACCCAAGATATGAGGAAAGAGGTGAACATAAAAAGTGGCGAAACCGCGCTGGTCAGGCGGGAAGAGTAGTGTGAGTCAAAGCAGGGACCGATATACGCGCTTGATTGGCATGTCGCAAAGTGGTATATGGATGTACGAAGAAAGGGAGAAGAACATGATTTGGAAGTTAAACGGGGAAAAAAGCCCATGGAATACTCATGCTTGCGGCTCAAAATTCCCCGTTGGTAAGTGAGGATCTGAGATGATGTTCGACAACGACTGCAGGGGAATGGATCCATATTCGGGATACCCAAAACGGTAACAGATTGTGGCGCCGACTCCAAACTGTATGCATGCTCCGGGCTCGGCGGCTTTTCTGACAAAAGCATGAGACGCCAGGCCCTTTCCGCTGTAACCTTGATCTAAGAGATCTATTAACAGAAGCACGTGGTGCTAGAAGTTCGCTGGAGGCAAATGCGATTTCAAGGCTTAGGCGTGATGTCTGCGCTGAATCGACAAGAGACATGGACTGTTTACGATCCTGTGGTACACGTGTCGAGGAGAGTATTGGTGGGCCAGTCGTAGTCCGTCTCAGACCTAGGATATTTAGCACATGATTAAGGAACACTCGGGGCGGGGAACTTACCATCGGGTCAGATTAGTGTTTGCATATGGCCCAGGATGATTGGCGATGTATTCTGTAGTGGGATAGTTCGGAGGATCACAGGTCATGAGCGGATTATCGTCATCTTGGTATATGCGGATGTAATCGAGCCTCATTGTCGCCGGCAGAGTGGAAGCGATTCCGGTCATGTTGATAGTCGAGAAACTGTTCGACATGCCGAAGTTGACGACGATCGCCATGGGTTCCTCGGGAATGACTCTTTGAGCAATGTTGCCATTCGGACCAATTGCTTTCGCGTCGAGAGTCCAAGTAGGATCATCACCCACAAACCACGTGACGTGACCCTCAGCACCTGGGTCATATTCAAACGCGTATTTCTGGTAAGCGTTGCCGTTGTACCAGTCATTGTTCAGGTTGGTGACTCCGGAAATGGCTTGTTGGTAAGGTCCACCAGCGTAAGAGTTTATCTGAGTGATTGAATGGTCGTAGACCTCAGCGAAGTCTGCAATGGTTAGAGATATGATTGCCGTAGGTTGGGGCTCCACTTACCGAAGTCAGGCTGGTACCAGACGTCAAAAGGCGCCAACTGACAACTTTGGGACACTGAGCCAATGTAGTCACCAGAAGCCAGCTGAAGGTTGCTTGCTTCAATGACATCGATTTCGGGCGCAGTGCGTGACTTTCCCGGATTCGGATGGTCCTGTCCGCTGCAGGTACATGCGGGCAGCCTCATGCCGGGTAGGTAGCTGATTCCGTCATTTTGGCTCTGGTTCGCAGTGATGCCCGCATCGCACACGTCAGAGTAGGAGTAAGGCCACATTCCGTCAGTGGTAGCAGCATACCCGGGTCTTCCAAGATTACCCATAGCCCAGAAGCCGGGCCAGAACCCAATGGTATCGCCGCGGCCGGGAAGGGAGATAGAAGCCTCGAGATGACCGCCTTTGAAGCAGAGCTTGTTCCACGACTGCAACATACCGGATCGATACTGGAGATCGTGGTTCTCAAAAGCATCGAAGCGAATGTTGATTGAACCGCTCCCTGTAGTTACAGCATCGGGGTCATACCACTGGAATTATGTTAATCCTGGGGTCTTTGTTCTATTGCATACTCCAAGTACTTACCTCGAGGTCCTGTGTCACACCGTACCAGAGGTCCACAGCCTGGAAGAACGGATCGTCACCATCATAGAAAGTCCGACCATCAGTGTTGAACTCGTCCGAGAACTTCAAGGTATGTCAGTGTGAGCACCAATTGGGGCAATATTGAACACTTACAACAAGGGTTTGTGACTTTCCAGTGTACGAGGTCTTCCGCGTCTTGACGCTATCCGGAGTATCGGGGTCTACTAAGCCAGTTCGAAGGTTTTTGAATAGATCCTGATGGACGTCAATGCAGTTGGGGTCATCCGAGCACGAGTTCCCTCCCGGATTCGTTAATTTTTCCACAAAGGTTCTGGGCACCATGGTCAGCAGCAATTCGCAGATCAGATATGTCATGCGGACCGAATGGAGCCACAGTTCAGGTAAGACTTACAAGATCGGGTAGCCAATGAACAACATCAACAGGCCCAGAGTGAGAAGTGCCAAGCCTCCAACGTTCATCATGCCGCGTTTGGAGAATATGTCGCAGTCGCGCTTCTCTTTCTCGTTTGGGTCCGGGTTGTGCAGCCAGTCGTCTTTCTCCACATCTTCAGGAAAGAGCAACAGGCCCGCCGACGGTAGTATGTTGTACTTCTCCGACACTGTTTGTGTGTTGACGGCCTCCTCGTCGCTGCCTGCCCTCGAGGGCGCTCTCGAATCATCAAAAGGCGATGCGAAAGGTCCCATGCGACTCTCACGGCTTCCAACGGAATCAGAACTCCAACTCGTCCTCCGCGACGAATAGCCTGATGGTGACCGCATTGGCGAGGGCGACTCCTCATCCCGAAATCTTCTCGTGCGCGACGGATTCGGTGGTATCAGCAGCTCAGCCGACTCGGCACCTGGACCAGACTGTTCATATAGCGATGCGGCAGATCGAGGCTGTCGTATTGAGCCCGCTGCACCGAGCCGGTCGTTCGAGGTCAAAGAGCGTCCGGAGAGTTGACGGGTCGCGCCAGGGCGGTTGCTGGCAATGTCGTGTACGAGAAGGTTGTCGCTCCCAGAGTTGAGGCGTATGTGCGGAGGGGCATTCCTCGCCGGCGGCAACGAGCCTGGCGAGGTCATCTTGTAAGAGAGGGATGGCCGGGGTCAGAATGCCAATGTCAGGGTCGGCTTGGTGCTATGCGGAGTCTTGTGTCGGGTAGATTGTTGATGTCGGACGACGGGCCGGCACGTAGGCGCGTCTGGCTGTTGATGGGGAAGGATCGAGAGGCCAAGGGCGGTGGAAGGGTCAGCTAAAGGCGAGGCCGGCGACGAGTCGCATGCGGAGCGAGTGTGAGGTGTGCGATCTGGGAGAGCTGGGAGAGCTGGGCTGTGATGCGGTGGAATCTAGAGGACGCGCACTAGGTGCTAAGGAGTGGCTCCTTGGCTAAATTTGGTCACGGGCAGCTGCAAAGCGTCCGGGATGGGGGATGCTGGATGCTGGATGCGACTGGGGGGGCAAGGCGCAGCGGACGAGAGGCAATTGTCGGAGCAGCAGAGACAAGAGACAAGAAGACAGGAAAGTTAAGATGGCGGTGGCGGGCAACGACAGAGGCGGGCAGCGGAGTCGAAGTCGAAGTCGAAGTCGAAGTCGAAGTCGGAGTCGAAGCACACGAGAGAGGATTGGGTAAAGCTGGTCGAAGCGGTTTCTTGCTCAGTTGTTCCTGGCGGGAAGGAAGGTTGGCGGCGAATGACAGACGCCGGGTCACCCAGGCATGACAGGGACCGCGACGCCATGGGGCTTGCCAGGCCCTCCACCTTCACCTCCCGTGAAGAGAGAGTGGTGAGAGAGGGCGTTTGTGTGTTTCGTGAGGTGCTGACTACTGCTAGTACACAAGATATAGTTGTGTCCTCCTCATGGAGGCTCACGACGACAGCTCGATGCTCCACTGATGCGATGGATTGGCGGATCACCCGTGAATATTGGGGCACCACAGGGTCAGAGGGTCTCAGCTCCAGACTCCAGCATCGCAGCACGGCGGCGAGGACACATCCGACAACACTTCTTCGCTGGCCACTCTGCACATTCCGGCCTGTGGCCCCCCTGAACTCCCTGTCCGAGTCACGATGGGAGGAATGTTGGAGGCGATGCAAGGATCTGCCCGTCAGACAGACAGCCAAGACAGAAGGCTAATGAGCCCATCACGTCAATGCCAACCACCACGACCGTCCGTCGACCGTTGCTGTGGTGCCCGAGGGGGAAGAACAACTGAGCGAGTGGAAGGACCGATGGCTTGTTCATCAGTCCCATACACGCCCCCCTCCACTCCGCAACAGTACGCGCGGCACTCCCGCCGCCGCGAGCATCCCGTCCGACCCACGCCCTGCAGGATAAGAGTCCGGCGTTGCAACCGTTCTACACACGAGGTGCTAGCCGCATCACCGGGCATTCACTTCAGTTTCATGAGCACGTGCATTGGCTATTAAAAGGTTGACACTTCCCTGACGGCTCGACGGCATCCTTCTAGCGGAATTCAATACAAACTCGGCAGGGTTGATATAGATCTTGCACGGCAACACGGCAATGCTGGTAGGCCCCTGGGTGCGTGTCAGGAGCATTCGAGAAAAGCCGGCCGTGGGTTTCAACGGCCCGCGACTTCGGATCGGGATTGATGTCTGCCTCGTCCGATGCAGCCAATTACGCTTGAATGCCAATGACCTCAATCTCTTCGCACCCAAGGGAAATAACGCTGCCATCATGTTCGCATAACGCATTCGCTCCGACCCCTTGGGCTTAATCTGCGCCGTCCTTGGTGTATCCCTCGTGTGTAGCCCGACATGACAGAGACGGGCCCTCATGATTCGACGGCCACGGCCTTGAGGCCAACGATCTTCCCACCCTTCTTGTCCACGCTCACGATGTAGTACTCGGCCCTCGTGCTGCCATGTTCAACCCTGAAGAACCCCAGTGTAGAACTTCCCGCCTTCTTCACGGTTTCGATGACCTTGGTGTACTGGGTCTGCGGGTCGAATTCCTTCCGGTCGATGCTCGAGACGTCCGAACCGTGACCTATGAGCTTGGCGAAGTCGGCTGCGATAACTCGTCAGCATGTTGCGCCGGCCTTGGAGTCCCAAGACAGCAGCATCAGACCAACCTTCGCTCGGCATGCCGTCCCCGTCCCAAGCCAGGCTTACGGGCTCAAAAGGTTCATCGGATTCGGACACATAGTACTCCTCGACTTGCTGCAAGACGTGAGGGACATCTGCGTTCACTGCCTTGGTGCCGAAGGACTGGGACGCTGCTGAGTCTTGATCAACACCGGTGTCCTGGTTGGCCTTGTCGAGAAAGGCTGCGTAGTCCTCGTCGGAAGCCATGCTTGCACGGATGGAAAACAGGCGCGTCTGGAGATCCTTGGCTGGTCTTACGAAGGCGGGAGTCGTTGTACGGCCGGCTACGGTCGTATCTGAGAAACGTCTGGGTGCGACCTCCAAGGCTTCGGAGCGGGTCTGGAGTATGGCAGTGCAAAGGCGCTTTGCTGGACCCACGAAACTGTGGCGAGCACGAAGGAACACGCGGGAGAGGCGGGGCATGTAAAGCTGTGAGATGGTCAACGGTGCAGTCAGCAGTCTGGATCCAAATCAAGTTGCCAGCGGGCGGCAGAGAACGTGCGTCATGCTCACCATGCCGCTAGTCAGGTGTTGCGGGATGCCGCAGTCCGCGGGTGTCAGGCTGGATCTCAACCACTTCTGAACGGATCAAAGCAACGTCAAGTTCTCTTGGTCGCATGTTGGACATTGGCCCGGCAGCATCTCGTTCCTGTTTCAGATGTTCTGTTCTGTCCCACAGCCGGACCCGCGTCTTTCGTCGCTGCTCACGTGACGAGGCGAGACATGCCGGCCCGGGGGCGGTCTCGAGCCGTGGCACGGCGGGTGGGCCAGTCGTTGAAAGGCGCCTCACGCCTCATGCACGGAGCGTTTGCCGTCTTTTGTTCCTCGCAGCCAAATTCCCGCTCGCTTCTTTCTGTGCGAGAAGATTGCGACAAAGACGACGAAGACGACAAAGACGGTCGTCAGCGCTGCCCGCACCTTCGCCGGCCTGGGGGTCACTTTGTACTCTGTGGGGCCGATGAAACCGACTGCTAATGTCTCCGTGCTATTCGTCGCTACATATCCTACTTCCGTCATGCTCTCGTGTCGGCTCTTGAGCCAGTGCCAGCACATCTCCAGAACCACCCAGCTGCACGGCTGCACCAGCTTGCAGATGCTCGTCATGACGCTGCATCGCGTCGGGCGCCTAAGGACGCACATCAAATTGCGTTCGGCAGGTCGAGCGTTGCGCAGTGCTGCGCATGCAAGATCCCCGGCCAATTGTCCGATACCAAACGTGGAGACGTGGCTGGGGATGGGGTGCCTACACAGCCTGGAAGACAACCGCCTCCCCCAGACGCGGATGGACACGTGATGGCCTTGTCTTTGGCGCTTTAAAGAAGAAGAAAAAAAGAGACAGAACAAAAGGACACGAGGCAGCTTTCCGATCAAGAATGAAAGACGAGTAGTACCCACAGACTTATTGGCCGTGGAGTTGTCGACTTTCCCGCGCGCCGTGCAAGGAGTGTCGGCGCGCCCAGAAGAGGCGCGCTTCGACCATGGATCGATCTTCTCTCAAGCCCCAAGTGCGAACTGTGCGAGCGGGCGCGCGAGCCAGCCGAACTCCACATGCGCTCATCCGCGGCTTTCTCGAACTCTGGTAGGGGAGTTGACGGACGCGCCGGCAGACGGAGAGGTGTGTGAGAGAGAGTTGCGGGCTGGCAGCGCTTGACAGGAGGGCACACGTGGGACTGGCGGCGACGAGAGATATGGATGGGCGACTGAGGTGGTGACTGGAGTGGTGGGCTCATTAGTTCTGGCGTGCGGTCCGCACCGTCGCGGCCATGGATGGAAGACATGCCATGCCGATTAATTGCTGTACAGACGGCTGCATCGAGTGGTGGCTTACATGTAGCAGAGGCCGGAACAGAGGAGCGAACAGAGCAGCAGACAGGAGGTGGTGAAGCGTGCCAGGGCGATTCTGACACGGAGGGTGGGTGTGGGTGCGGGTGTGGTGGTGTAGGGGTGAGCCGGCGAGGGTGGTGGGCTGGGTGTCGTACGTACTAAAGACGGCGGCGTGCCGATGCTACAGGGCCGACATGCAGGTGAATCACGACATGGCCGTGGCGCAGGCTCAGCGCGGAAGAGAGGTGCAGCGGTGCAGGCGTGCAGCGGTGCAGCGGTGCAGCAGAGGTGGCTGGCGGGACAGGCGTGCAGATGGCAGCAAGTGAGTGTGTGTGTGACTTTTGTCGACATATGGAGCGGTCGGCAAGCAACCGGGAGTGGGTATGGTGTGTGTAGTGTGTGTGGTGTGTGGTGTGTGGTGTGTGGTGTGTGGTGCGTGTGTGTGGTGCCAGTGGACTCTAGTGCAGCCCTGGAGGGTACAGTCTACCCACGCTTTTCGGAGGGGGGGACCCATCGCTCTCTCATGCCCGTTAGATCGCCTCGGTCCCAGCTTGTACCTCTTGGCGTAAAGCCATTTCCAGTTGGTCTGCGCTAAGGGTTAGGGAAAGT
The DNA here is from genome assembly GCA_010015785.1 of Saccharata proteae CBS 121410. Classification (NCBI taxonomy): domain Eukaryota; kingdom Fungi; phylum Ascomycota; class Dothideomycetes; order Botryosphaeriales; family Saccharataceae; genus Saccharata; species Saccharata proteae. The sequence continues at coordinate 529,664 of ML978713.1, read as the reverse complement.
TCCCAGCTTGTATGTTGCGAGTTCTCCCCGTCGAGTCTGCCCAGCTGCTGCTGTTCTCCTCCTCTCCTCCTCGTCGCTCAACCTGCCCGCCCCTCTCTGCCCTCCCTCTCTCTCTCTCTCTCTCTCTCTCTCTGCCTCATCACCGACCCTCCCCTCCCCCACCACCACCACCACCACACCTCCCGTCCGCAACATCACCACCATCCACCCGTCTTCACTGCTCGTGCTGACCTTCCCGCTCCCTCTGCGTCCCAAACCGGTCCTGTCTGGTGCCGGTCACAGCTTGGAGCCCGCACTTCCGGCCCTGCTCGCCCGTCTCGGCTGCGTGAAGAAGCCACGCCCGCACAAGCACGCCCCAGACACG
>ML978713.1:356364-529215 GCA_010015785.1 Saccharata proteae CBS 121410 | reverse complement strand
GCATCTCTATCACCATCTCTAGCCGAGCCGCGCGCGTGCTGTCGCCCGACTTGATCGCCCCCGGACAGCGTAGCGCTGCGCTTGACCACCACGACGCGACCACGCGGACGTCATGGCGAGCCACCAGCAACCATCGCCAACCATGGCCATTCCGCCGCATAACGGCCCTCCAGGTCATCCTCAGACCAATGGCCACGGCCCGCTCCAGCCGCAGCCCAAAGGCACCACCTCCAGCTTTCTCACCCAGGCAAATGAGAGCATCTGGCTGTATCTCGGTACGTTCTGGAAGACCCTGTTTGATCTGGTCGCGCTGACATCTTGAAGGCCAGGTCTCTGAGAACATAGGTGATAACGAGGGCGCGCGACAATGCTACGATCATGCCTTGCGACACAACGCGTGGTCGATACCAGCGATGCAAGCCATCTCTTGCATCCTGCGCACCGCCGACAACTTCCACGCCGCTGCCGAGTACCTCAAGAACATCCTCAAAATCGACGCGAACAATGGCGAGGTGTGGGGCAGTCTTGGTAGGCATCTCGTCAAATTGTCCTATCCGCTCGAAGACGGCTAACCGCGAATGCCACAGGCCATTGCTATCTCATGATGGACGACCTCCAGCAGGCCTACTCTGCCTATCAACAAGCTCTCTACCATCTGCAAGACCCAAAGGTAAGTCACGCGTCGGACCCCAGCAGCTCCGCGACTGACGCGACGAACAGGAGCCCAAGCTCTGGTATGGCATTGGCATTCTCTACGACCGTTACGGGTCGCTGGAGCATGCCGAGGAAGCTTTTTCTCAAGTCATGCACATGGAGCCGACTTTTGACAAGGCGAACGAAATTTACTTTCGTCTCGGAATAATCTACAAGCAACAACAGAAGTTCTCCAACAGCTTGGAGGTAAGCAATACAATGCTTCAAAACAATTAAAATTGGTTGACTTACTGGATCGCACAGTGTTTCAAATACATAGTCAATGATCCTCCCAGACCATTGACTGAAGAAGACATCTGGTTTCAGATAGGTCATGTCTATGAGCAACAGAAAGATGTAAGTTCTTCGATTCGGAAAATACGCGACCGAGAATTGACCAAATTTGCAGTTCAACTCCGCAAAAAGCGCTTACAGGCGTGTGCTTGAGCGCGACCAGAACCATGCGAAAGTGCTCCAGCAGCTCGGATGGTTACACCACCAGGAGAGCCAGCCGCACAGTCAGGATCAAGCCATCGATTACCTGGAGAAATCAGTGGCATCAGGTGAGCTTCCGAGAATACTATTGTGTTGTGCAGCGCTCTAACATCTTTGACAAGATCAAACCGATGCACAGAGCTGGTACCTGCTGGGTCGCTGCTACATGGCACAGCACAAGTACCCGAAGGCGTACGAGGCCTATCAGCAAGCAGTGTACCGCGACGGCAGGAATCCGACATTCTGGTGTTCAATCGGAGTTCTATATTACCAGATCAACCAGTACCGCGATGCGCTCGATGCGTACTCCCGGGCGATCCGTCTCAACCCCAACATCTCCGAAGTTTGGTACGACCTTGGTACTCTGGTAAGTTTCCTGACACACCCTTACAATGGTTTAGCATTCGGCGCTAACTATCCCGAAGTACGAATCATGCAACAACCAAACTGCGGATGCGCTTGACGCTTACCAGCGTGCTGCGGATCTTGACCCGATGAACGTACACATCAAAGCGCGTTTGTCTCTGTTGCAGAATGGACAGCCGACGAATGGCATGCCAAATCAGAACAGCGCACCTCTGCCACAAGATGTTCATCCCCAAGCCTACCAGCCAGGGGCTATGAACGGTCCTCCCCAGCCACAGTGGGGTGGTCCTGGTCAGCCTCAAGCTGCTGCTCAAGGTCCCCTCCCTCCTGCTCTGGGAGGCAGTGGAAATGACTGGGGTCGCCGCCTTGCCGGCATTCAGGACCCTCAGATGCCACCCCAGCAGCTCGGTCCGTATGATCAAAGAGACGGCATAAGGCAGCCTCCGCCACATCCGGCTCCTCATCCTGCCAGCCCGAGACAAGAGCCCATGCGGCCGTACCAGGAGCCACCGCGCGTGAATCCTCCAGCTACTGGCCGTAGGGGTCTCTCTCCTTCGCCAAAGAGTCACCACGCCGCTCCGAGTTTGTTCCAAGGGCCAAACAGCCTCCCGCCGCAAGTACCTCCTCCAGCGCAACTGCAGCAACCGCAACCACAGCCACCCCAGAACAGGATCACAAATCCCAACTATGGTGGCCACCCGGGTAACGCTTCTGTCCCTCCGCCGCCACCCCCTCCTCCGGGCGCAATGGGTGGGCCCCCACCTCCACGATCTGGTCCGATGCCGCCGTACGGTCGCATGGGCAGTCCGCCCCCTGAGGTGCGGCCGCTTATCCAGAGCCAAAGCCAGGCCGCTTCGCCATCTACACACTATCCTCACCCGCCGTACCAGCACCATCCGGCAGACCCCGCCGCCCCAGGTGGTATTGCAGGTGGGGCTCCCGCACCGGCGTCTGCGCTCGCGGCGGCCGAAGCTGCTGCTCGTGAACACAACGATAGAACGCCCACGACGAAGAGGCACAGGGAATGGGAGGACGATGCCAGCGCCAGCCAGAAGCCTCCGACGAACGACGAGAAGCGGCCCAGACTTGAAGAGACGCCGACCCGTCGGCCTTCGCCGCCGGACAGGATGGCATCCAACATCTCCCAACCTCAGCGCACTCCGCCCGAGCTCGAGGAGGCACGCCGCGCCGAGGAGTCGCGCCACATCAACGACGGCTACCACCCTTCCGAGGCCGCGCATCATCCTCCGTCACTGTCTGCTCTCCAACCACCTCAACAACCACAACCTTTACAGCAGCAGGAAACCATCAAGGAGGAGCGCAAGGAGCAGCACGAGCCGGCGGCCCGCAAGATGGAAGTCGACGAGGACTACGACGAGAGCGGCGACGATGAGAAGCGCGCTGCTGCTGCGGCTGCTGCCCAGCCCCAGCCTCCCCGATCCGAGCGCAACAGCCCTCGCAGCGCGAGCGTGGCGCAAAACGGCCTTGCTCATCCGCCTCCGACACCCATGGACACCAAGCCCATCCAATAGTCTGTCTCCTCGAGTGCGGTACTTTCTGGAAAAGCTAAGAGTCTAGAGCGGTCGCGGGTTCTGTCTGCGAGACCATCGTTATTGTCGTTCACGGCTCGTTTTGAGCCGGGGACAAGAAGGCGCCTTGGGTGAAGGGTATTTACGTGGACGGATGGGGCGGGATGTTGGTGATCTCTCTCTTGGTGGCACTAGCAACTGGTCGAACGTTGCACGATATCCCAATCTTGTGCTTTTTTGGTCTTACACTTGTTGTTTTCGTTCTCTGCCCGTCCTGCCCATCGGCTCGTTTCCAGATATTGTTAGATAGCTAAACCGAAGGCAATTGATGACTCTTCCTTGGATGATTTTGATGAGATGGTTTCGTGAGGTGGTCGTGAACTTTTGCAGTAGATTTCCACAGTGGATTTCTACAGCGAATTTCTACGGTGAATTTCTACATTGAATTTCAACAGTGAAGGTTTGTTGTAAATTTGATAGTGAGGGTTCATAGTGAATATGGTGGATGTGGCAATAGGCTATAAAGTCTCGATTCGGACTCATTTGGAACCACTTTGCGTCCTTGCCATCACTTGGTGCCTTACGTAGAGTCTTCGACGCAAGACCCGCGTGGCGAAGTCTCATTCACTCGAGCGGTACCTCCTCTGCGGAATCCGGTTTCGCCTTCTCGACCGTCAGTCTTCCTTCACCCGCGATTGATCCCACAAACTCCACAAAGGACATTAAAGCGTACTGGTTAAACGCATCAAGCGCCATGACCGGGCACATAACCTCGATCTTCATAGATTGCAAGACTAGTTGATGGGACGAGGTGATGGAAAGGCCGTAGATGGATGTGCTGCCCCTGCCGGAGATCTTGCAGTGAACCTTCTCTTCGACGGCGGCCAACAGCCACGAGACCGCCGCCAGCAGGAAAAGGCAACGAATCGATGAACGGCGACTTGGATAGAACGTTCGAGGGTCGGTGGGGCTCGGGGCGCTGGTGTTAGGACCCAGCTCACCACCTGTTCCGGCGTGCAGACAAGAAGCCAGGGTGATTTGGCGGCGTGTGACCGTTTCTGGCTCATCTGATGGGGACCCCGTCGCTTGCTGACAACTTTCTTTGATCTGCGAGCTTCCGTGTGCTTTTTCCAACGCCTTTTGTGAGATTCCTTGTTGTTTGGGGATGGTGATTTGAGCGCTTACGCACCCACATCAAATACTACGGAAAAGCCGGTATACTTGTGAGCCCGTAAACACCTTGTTGTATGAGTGGTGTAGCCATCGCCCGACTATCAGACGGTGGTCGCCTGGGAGTCGGCCTGAGACCCTCGATACCAGACCTCGGTGACACCATACAGCTCGGCTTGCTACCAGAACATGCATACATTTGCTAGCCAAAGAGCCGCACCCGACTCAAGGTCGTGTGTCCCTATTTCCAACCAGGACTCTGAAAAGTGACGAACATGACGTCCTTGGATGGAGGTTTCGGTCCCAGTTTTGCTATGGGTCCGTGACGAGCATTGCAGTTTTGCAGGGACGGAATATAACCTCACGCCGACTTCAAGACGGTGATGACTGGGGGGAGGAACGGGGACTGCCACCGCTCTGACGTGGGCAAGCGGTCGTAGCTACTTCGTCGGACTGTTTCTGAATCATCGACGAGAATGGCTTTCCGAAATTGTTGTGTCGGACGTGAATCACGGAGTCGATGAAGAATACCCGGCGCTGTTTTCGGCACGAGGAGAGGTAGATTATTGGCGTTCATATCCCTCGAACTCGGAGTGAGTCGCGCGGATTCCACGGGCTCGGCCCAGATTTACTTCCTCTTCACCGGGCAAATTCACTTGTTTGCTTTCCAGATTCACCTTCACTTGGTGAGTCTATTTCTGCATTTCATGTTCACATTGAACTAGCGAATTCACCTGTTTACATTTCAGACTTACCGAGTGAATTCACTTGGGCTGGATTCGCTTTTACATTTGCTTTTTAGATGTACCTGTCTCTCTCTCTCTCAGACTCACTTTTCCTTGGTGACTTTGAAACTTTACTTTCCATATCCACTTCCCCCTACCAGACTCATTCCTAAACATCTAAATTCACGTAGTATATATACTCATTTACATTTCAAGCTCACACAAGAATCTACCTGTATACGTCTCAACCCACTCCCGCCGAACCTAGTGACTGCATTTCCCCAACACGTAGAATTCCGGCAGAGTCGAGTCATCCGTAGCGAGAAGGAAAGATCGCTGTACGGGCAAAGATACGAGTAGGTTCAATGATGCCATGTTGAGGCGATGGGATTGCAGTGTCTTCGCACGGGCCGGTTCGAATGTGCTGCCACCTTGGTGTGCAAGAGATGCTTCAGGTATCGACAAGGGCGACGTTACGATGTTCATATCCATTTCAGGGAGACTATATCCATGTAGGGCTTGCTCCCTTGTTCACTTCAGGCGACTATTGCAGCCAGACTCAAACACATCAATTGAGGGATCGCCGCCCGAAGACTTGACGACTAGGGACTCAGGAAAACTCTCAGGGCGTGTGTAGTTTAGGAAATTCAGGACAGTGTCAAAGACTCCTCTTCAGCTCGCTCGAAAGGTGATTCCAACTTCCCTTCAGTGATCCTCGGCATTTGACTCGCCGAGCCGATGTCTTTCGGATCATGGAGACGCAAAGCCGGTTACGAACGCCTGTTGACTATGCATCTCGACATGCCCGCCCCCCTCCTCTGGTGGAGAGTTGAGCGGAAAGAAGTCAGATAGGTAGCAACGTCCAGCCGAGCGCGAAGAACCGAGTACAGTGCAGTGCCTCGGTTCGAGCAGTTCGGACTACATCCAAGGAAGCGGAGACGGTTGGCACTGCGATAGCAGAGCGAGCCCATCTGCTCGAGTCCTCTAATTTCTCAGACTAGAGACTTCAAGAGAAGTGGGGTTCGTGGTGTAGGTGCTAGCGGAGGCTCGACGTTGGAGCGTCCGGACCAAAGCCGCAGATCCGCTGCCGGAAGCGGCAATGCCGCACACGATGCCTGTCAGAGCGATGGCGAGTGGAGCCAGCGTCCGCCCTACAGCAGGAAACGCACTTACAACTTCAAGTTGCTTGGCCGAAGCGACGGCCTCTTGGTGAAGGCGGAGGACGGACTGAGTCAAGAGATCATGGTTGAGGCAATCTAGCACGGGCGACACTGTCCCCAGAGCATTGCCGACTGCTTATCGCCAATCCACATGGCGAAGCGAGAAGCGTGCTAAGGGGCGGAGGTCAGAGCGGCCGTGGAGATGTATAGCAAGCAGTGCTAAGCTGGCTGCTAAGCAACGGACGACGGAGATGCCAAGAGGAAGGGGCTGGGCTTATCAACCTCCGCAAACGGGTCGTTCAGTGAACCAGCCCCTTGAGGACTGCTTCCAGAGAGTGGTGGTGTGGTCGACTCGTGGTGAGAAGACTTCGCTTGCCCGGTGAAGGCGCGCTCGAGCAGAGCAATGCTATCTATCTGCCAGGTCAGCACAGCATCATGCATCGGAGCAATATGGACAATCGTGATAAAGGGCACGAGGTTAGGAGATCATAAGAATAGTGCCGAGCGACAGTGTCGTGCAGCGTGCAGGGCTAAGGGTCAGGATTGATGGCGGGCATGGAGAGTGCGCGGGGGGGAAGGGAGGGCAAGGGAGGGCAGCGAAGTTGGTGATGGCATGCCAGGTAGGTATTGCAAGGGAGGCGGCATGGCGCAAGTCGGGGGGCCTTGACGGAGAGCATGACGCGCATCCGTAGTCGAGTTGTTGGAGATGGAGATGGGAGAGGTGGTGGAGGTGGTGGTGGAGGTGATGGTGGTGGAGCATCGGAGTGTCGGGGAGGTGGCAGCCCGACGCGATGCACCCGCTTCGCCAGCTCGGGGTGGTCCTGCGCGACATGGTCCAACGACTGGCTGGGCTGGATAGCACGTCGATCGAACTGTGAATCTTCCCCAGACGATCCGGCCGGCTGCGATGATCTCTGCGGCTGCTGCCAGCCGCCGATGTTTGATATTCCTCGGTGGTCAACGTTAGAGAGCCGTGAGCACCCCCTGAAGCGCGCGCAGGAGCCTCAGCCCGAAGCGGAAGGAGGTGAGAGTGTCGCGGTGTCGCGGTGCATAACGTAGATATTGCTCGAGTCGCTGAAGAGCGACAGGGTCGGCCCGCTGGACGCCTTAAACGCAGGCGCGTGCGGCATTTGCCCTTGCGACGAGTTGCGCATGGGAACTCCTTGGGGGAGGTACCGTTAGGGAGTGGTGGTTGGTTGACTGGTTGGGGGTTTGGTGGTGCTCGTGCCCTGGCCAACAGCAGCGCTGCTGGTGATGATGGATTGAGCGAGCCAGAAGCGCGCATGGGAGAGCCCACCCACCCCAAGCGATGTGCTGCACCTCCATGTGATGGCTCTCCTCGTGCTGATAAGCCAGCAGCATCAGACTCGACCAGCGGCGGCGGCAATACCGCATCCAAGTATAGGCGCGTCCTGAGCTGGCTCGGGGCTTTGTACTCCCATCTGGAAGGTTCCTGCGCTCTTCGAGACGTCTTCGTCGTCCATCTGATGCCGTTGCCCTGCCGGCATGGGCGCCGCGTGCTGGTGGTAGGACAGATTCCGCCTGCGTTTTTGCATGTGCTTGTCGGGGCCTTCTGCTGGTCGGAGGAATATCTGCATGAAAGGATCAGGAACGTTCCTATCCGTCGACGTTGGCCAAGCTTTCTCTCGCTGTCGCATTTCCTCTGGGATGATAAGCCTACGGCGTGAGCGAATGGTTCACGCGCGTGTCGGATGGCAGGAACTGCATCACATCCCGACTGCGAACTTACAGTGGGCTGAGCGGAATCCCCTTCTACTCTCTTGTCACCTCGCGAGCCGTGCTCTTGCATTGGAGTAGTATCGTGTAATACAGGGGCAATCGTTTGCTGGTGGGCTCGCCGGATCTCAGCGCCAGCGTATCGTGCCTGTCGTTGAAGTGGCCGCGTCTGGTTCCCATCGTCCTGGCATCTTATCGAAGACGTCGAAGCGAGCGAGCTGTAATCGCAATGGAGTTCCGTACTCTGGATAGCGTCCGGTGCCAGACTATCTCTGGACAAAGATGCGTGCGTGTAGACGGAGCCAGAATCTCCCGAAAAGCTGGTGAGGCAATCTATGAAGCGACGGCCAGGCTGGCCAGACTGGAGGACATCGCGTAGTTGGACAAAACATCGATCGAGTCATGGCCCACGTGAGAGAGAGGACGCCTAAGAGTCCGGTAGAGTGGCAGTGCATTCTGTAGGTGCAGAAGCTCGTGGCCAGAGACGAAACGACTCAGCTATCGCGGCTGCCCTGTCGTTTGTGATTCAGGATGGACGCTTCAGCCGAAGAGAGTGCATATAGACTCGCTAGCAGGGCCAACATCTGAGCGAGTTGATTGGGGGGTAGCACAGCGGGAGAGCCTGCCAGCGGAAACCGAATGCCGCTGGAGAGGTGCGCGAACTGAACCGTGCTATTGCGGGTGGTGGGCATATGGTCGGGACGGTGTGCCTGATGTCTGGTGATGCTGGCGGAGAAGGAGAGGATCATCATCTGCTAGAGTCGAGGACGAGTGTTTTTATCAAGTCCTCGTGGCCCCCGCGAAGCTAATCTGCCAGTAATTGCTTTCCCGCGTCGCCATACTCCCTCCACGAGAATCCTCCCGTCCTTATTGCACGCTATCACGACGTGGGCGGGATAGCGTGCACATCATCTCGTAACCGAGTTGCGACATGCAAATTCGACCCTGTTGCTTGAGCGGCTGAAGAGCTTTGTATGACAATGACCGAGGCCGAGGCTTGCGTCCCGTGTTTGGTGTGGGTGTGGCAGTCGTCAGCTACCTACGTGCTCGGAGTTACAGCAGGATCTACCTCCGTCGCGCCATCACCTGTACAGTACTGTCCAGCGTTCCAGCCCGTGGACGGATTTGGTGTGTGGGAGAGAGGCAGAATACGGAGCAGCGTGTACTCGTTTCCCGGACGAAGTCTTCGTAGCGAGAATTACTATTTTATGCTTTTTCGAGCGGAGAAATTGATCCAATATCTTTTGCTTTTGAGGCGGGCCGGACCGTGCCAGAGCATCATCTTGAGTCATGTCTGCTGCGGCTGATCGTGGGGTCCATAATAAGCCGGCGGCAAAGTCGGAGTACTTGTACGATATGCTTCTTCAGATCCCAAGCTTCCTTGGCCCGATGTCTGCTTGGTGGAACGTAGAATCTGGAAATGCCAATCGATACCATCACTAAGGGCGGCTAGCTAATATAAGTGGCCATCAAGTCGAGTCAAGATGGGCTGTCTTGGTCGAATACTAACAATCCTATGCGCGGCTCCCGAAAGAAGATCACAGAACAAACGGCACACGCATTTACGCAGCGTTCTCGCACGAGATGATGCGTGCGCTTAACCCGAGAGCCATGATTCGCTTTCCGCACGTTCAGGTGGCGGCTGGCTAACGACTGCGGACAAGGATTCGAGATGCACCAATTGGCGGCAACTTCATCATGGGTCCACCTGCGATTGAGGCAGAGACGCGCGATCAACGGGCGGGACGCGGGCCGTGCAGAATCGCCCGTAGCACAGCTCCAAGATCGCGGCGTAAGACGACCGGTGACGAGACAAATTCGACCTGGCGTAAGACCGCAGGCATCATGACCCCCAGGCTTTCGTATGGCGCAGTAGCGCGCGGGAAACCGTTTCTAGGATCAAAAGTATGGACGAAAGTCTCTTTCAGCTGAGCCACGACAGTTCGCTTGATGCAGTGTGCTCCCGACGTTGCTTGAATTATTGCTTTATGGATTTTGACCTCTTTCCCAGCCCACATTTTAACGAGTGTCAGCCTACCAGCAGTAGGCGCGGAATCAACATAACGAAGTAATCAGAAGACCACCGAGTTAGGAAATAAAAAGATGACTGCGCTAGCGTGACTGTTCACATCCGCGCTGCTCCCCAGGTCATCGTAAGCGCATAAAGTGTAGATGTGCTTCCGCAGAACAGCTTTCAGCTGCTAAGGCTATCGTTTCTGTAGCAGTCTGGCCCTGGATGCACAGGTAATGCCATTGCGGCCCGAGAAACAGAGGTTCGTGAATCTTGTTTGATTGAGATCCGGATCGTCGTCTCCATCGAATCAGCTCAGAGTTCGTGATTTCGTTGTTCGCTGATCAGGACGAATCGGAAAGGAGCGCATGATGTCGGATTAACGCCTGACGGAAGGTCGTTGTTTTTTCTGAATACTGTTAGCATCACCGCAAACAGAGGCACAATACGATGATGTCTTACCTGGCATTCTCCGCAAAGATCACCATTTTGCCAGACCCATTTGCCACATATATTGAAATAGGGGCAGTGATGTCGCAGGAACCCACTGGGACCTTCGCCACTAGACTGCTGGGCTGCTGGGTTGCTCATTTTGATATAATAATAAGATGGTCGAGGATATCAAGTGGAACGACAATGACTGAGAAAGTCGTGATTGAATCGATGCCTGGAATGGTCCTGAGGACTCAAGTAGCAGGAGCAGGCCCTTCTTGTACTTCTCTCGCCCATGGGTCCTCTCCCAGACTTACGGCGCAGCATTTAGTGAATTTTCTGCTTGTTGATGGATGTTGATAGGAAACGACTCCGCCTGCAATGTGACAATGCCACCTCCCCGGTGGAAAACAGGTTTGGTCCGAGCAGTCCTTGAAGAACGGGCTGTTTTGCGACTATGGTGGGTCGGGCTGTGGCTTCTGGTCTTCAGGTGCGGCAGAGCACTTGAACTATCCCTGGAACATCCCCTTGACACATGAAATCATCTCTAGCGGCCGGTGAAAGGTACCATAGTGAACTCAAGACCAGGAGATATACAGCGATGTAAACATTAACCAAGCAAGCAAGAGTTCATCTGGTGACCAAGTTTGAACAGTCAGAGAGGCATTATATCTTTAGAATTTCAGAGAAGACTGAGAAAAAATCCGATACGCGACTGTTTGAATTGAAAGAGATAGACAGCGGCAGCAACATTGTGATGCCGAAAAATGATGTTCTGGAGATGTACCTCGTACATGGTGACGGGCGAAAAAAGAAAGAGACGCGTGCATACGCGCGGCTAGACCGACCGGTTCGGATTCAGCGGCGGAGAGGCGCTTGCAGCGGGAAAGAGTGGTGTGATTGCCGCGTCTGCCAGCATAAGCGCCTCAGCTTATCCCAATTCGCTTCGAAGTTTGAGCTTTTCCGCGGCCAGGTGCCTGACGTGCCTCGAGTAAGCGGGGCGTCGACCGTTTCCGCTGCTGCTTCCGCGCGGCAGGCAACGCGCAAGGATGCGAAGGGTCTTGACTGGCTTAGCCGCCAGGTAATGACATCGATGCGCGCAAGATGTTTTACTGACACATGTTGGGCATCGAATCGGACTCTGACTGCCGTAGAGCGTCCCGAGCGCGCAGAGGTTCGGACCGTGAGCACATCGGAACCTTGGGCACTTTGGGCTGAATGTTGGCCGGATCTGGTACGCGGTCAAAGTCGAGTTGAGGATGACAATGATGAAGAGCTATTGTTCCTTCGCCACCTCCGATCATTCAGTGAATCGAGGGGCATAGCAGAAGAAGGCTCTTCGAAGATGCAAAGACCTGCAATGCAGCCATCCGATGTGGGCCGTACGATGGTGGCTGAGGCACCCAATTTTGCCTACAGCTCCGAGAAAGAAAAGGCTGCAGCCTTGCCGTCAATAGTGATGGCCAGACAGCCACTCATAGTCTTCTGGTCAAGGGCTGAGACCAATGAAGACCGATCTGATATGGGCTAAAGTACCCATGGATGGAGCAAATGGATCCGAATGGGTCAAAATTCAGACCTCACGGGGACTGCAAGGTCCTTCAGCTCGTCTTGCAGCCTGCTGACTGGCGTGCGTGACTGACCGGCAGCGCCAGACATGAGCCAAGAAGACCGCCGACGAGACCATCAGACAGTCGAATAGACATGATGATGGAAAGGGGTCGATGAGAGAATGCGACTTGTGTGGCCGTGGAGGATGAAGAGTCGTCGTTCCGGTTCAGGCCAGAGGCTTGAGGCTTGACGACTAGCGCAGTTAGTTTGTGCCTGACCTCTCAGGCCAACAGATTTGGCCGGTCCATCTGATACCGGCATGATGCCGACCGCCCGCAACACGACCAACTCTTCTTCGACGCCAGAACAACAACTCTCCAAGGCAAGATAAGAACGCTATCTGTCGGGGGATCAAATACGAGAAACTCGCTAAAGTAGATGCTCTGGACCTGATTCTTGCAAATCTTGCGGTCATCGCACCGGGGAGCCGTTCACGTGACCCACTTTTGTGATGGATCCGCCCATATATCCCTATCTTCCTCACCTGGGCATCCAACCTGGAGATCTGCCAGCGAAAGAACGCATGGCGGATATTGTCATCACCTGTCGTTCGTGCCGAGGCCGATGAGTTCTTCTGATAGGTTTGCCATCTTTCCTCGGGCTGGATATAACTATCAGGTCCCGGTTCCAGCATGCTCCGTGCGTCGTTCTTGACATGCACCCTGTCTACAGCTCCATCTCCTTTGACGTCTCTGATTCGCGCTCTATGGTCAGTCAGATCAACACATCTTGAACATATAGCTGGGCGTCTGCGAGTTCAGGCCGTCTGTCGCTGTTCACTGGTCACTGGTCACCGTATTTCGTGCAACTTGGCAGAGTGGCAGAGCCGTTCAGTCGACCTTCGTGCCGTCCAGTTGCTTAGGCACCGTTCTCCCAACCCCGCCTCGGGAGTTGCGTGCTAAAATCCGGGCTGGGACCCTGACTGGCCATCGAGCAACTCGCGACGCCTTTCGGACATTGCAGTGCAAAGTGCTGCAGGTCCAGATCCAGGTCCGGCCGCACGACTCACGTCCACCATGGACCATGGTCCACTCCGAGTTGCACAGGTGACGCTGTTCTACACACCCACACTATCGTGCCGGAATCCGCGCACACGACCTGCGTGCTTGTTTGCCCGCTGCGACGGCTCCTCAGAAGACCTAACAGCATCACAAGGTCGGGTGTCCAGGCTCACGTGTACGCTTGTGGTCGGGACGGATAGACCACGCGCTGGCTTTGGGTGCCGGTCGAGCTTTTGCGAACCTCAGACCTCAGACCTCTCTCAACGTCGTCCTGGCTCCTGCATGGCGTTGCAGGACGTGGAGCTCGGCAGCACCGACGGCAGAGGCATTGCGACTCGGACAACCAGCACACGCCGCAGGAGCAGCAAGGCACACCCAGCAGCACCAGCCGTCCGGCTGTGGCATGCAATTCATGATGTCCGGTTAAAGTATCCCGGCCGTCGACGAGTAGGCGCTCGGCAGCGTCCACACGAGCGACACGAAAAATGGTCAAGGCGACGGCGCTCTGGTCGCGCCAGCAGGACGGGGCAGAATGGTGGCCTTATCTGACAGCCTACTGGCACAGACCGGATCTCCTTTGGACAACGACTGCTACAGGCACTCTGTGGCTTGCATGATCGCCAGAGGCCGGCGCGGTCGTCGAGTGGCACCTGGATATGGCAGAGAGACTCGAGCACACAGCACACGGGGCGGCAGCCATGGGGGGGTGGTGGATGAGACAGCGCTGGTCGGCGCAATGCCTGCTTTGATCATGGCCGTCGCGCGCGCGTTATCTCAAGGTTCGGAGCAGCTTCAGCCAGAATAGAAGAGACCGGGGCGCTGACGCCAGATAGCACAGCCGATGGCTGGATGCTGGCGGCATAATCGACGATGCCATTCCACATCGAGGGCGTTCGCCTGTGGGCGCAGAGGCTCCGGTCCTTGACATGAATAGGGCGCTACGTTAATTAACTCTGGCCCCTCTCCGCTGCGACAGGCGCAGGCGAACGACTATTGGGCGGCTGGACTGGTTACTGGAGGTTTGGGTGGTGTAGTAGCTGTTTTTGTTTTTTGCGGTGGGGACGCCGTGGTTGGCTGGGCTAGAGGGTGCACAGCGGACAGCGGCGAGCGGCGGACGGCGGACGGCACAGAGAGTAGTGAGGACTGACTGGGACAGTGTAGTGGTGGCACCTCATCAGGCTGGAGGGGATATGACGGGATCTGCCAAGTCCGCTCGAAGGACGCTAGAAGGTCTTGATGGACTTTGGGCGCAGGCTTCGGTGCGGCCGCCAACGGCTTCCATGCAGGGAGTCAACTTTATTCAGGCGTTGTCGGCCGGGTCCGCAGCCTCACGATTCGCCGGTGGTGGTGGAGGAGGAGGAGGAGGAGGAGTAGTAGTAGTAGGAGGAGGAGGGGGAGGAGGCGGCGGCGGTTGAGGTGCGACGAATCGGAGTGAGAGCGGGCACGGCGGGACGTGGGGCGGACTGCGGACTGTGTGGGCTGCGGACTGTCGGACACACACACACACACAGACACACACACACACACACAGACACACACACACTCACACACTCACACACACACACACAGCGGGCAGCACACGCACCTCCACGCTCCACGCTCCACGCTCCTCGCTCCTCGCTCCACACACGCACCGCCGCACCCTCCAGGCCTCTCTCGTTATGCCTCGCCGCTCGGCTGATGACTCTGGGCGACATTGCCTGTGGTCCTCCTGGTCCTCCTGGTCCTCCTCCTGGTCCTCCTCCTGGTCCTCCTGGCCCTCCTCGTCCTCCTCTCCCTGGCCCACGACGGCCGTTGCGAGCCTCCGAAATAGCGGCCGTCTGCCATCGCCAGCCTCGTCCGCGCCATTGGTGGACGCCCCGGCGTGATGCTGGTGGCGTGCAGCGCCGGCCTGCACTCTTCGCTCATCGCTGCTCGCTGCGTGCGCCTGCAAGAGGTCGATGGGGTTACATCGCCGCTGCTAGTCGCCGCGATGCTGTGTGTGGGGTTGGTTGACTCTCTCTCTCTCTCTCTGCCTCCACGGCCTTCTTCACGCCACGGACCGGCCGCAGGGAGCGTGGAGCACCCGTCTGGAGGCCCTCCGACTTCCTTTCCACCACCTCTCCCAAAGCACGTCCTTTCACTGCCTCAGACCCTCCTTCCTCCTGCCGCCGCCCATCCATGCGCATCCTTGGCCTGCCGCCGCCTGCCCTGGTCCCTGCCGTTGATCTTATCGAGAGACAGAGAGAGAGAGGCCGTTCGAGACATCTAAATAATGCCCATCGAGTCTGCCTTTGCATCCCACCTCAGAATAATTAGGCCCCTCGTTCCTGACCTTGACCTGCTACCATCCTCTCCACACGTTTCCCCAAGAGGTCTGCCACCGCTTCGTTGCAAGAGTCATGTCTCAAGTCCCAGCTTCAACCACCAGCATCCCCAACGATGCCGCCGCCCAGCCTGCCCCCCAGCGCAAGAGACGCCGACGCGCACCCGCTACCGGTGCTACCGAGGATTGCTTCACCTGTCGCAAGCGTCAGACCAAGTGTGACCGCAGGAGGCCGTATTGCACTCAGTGCATAGACATTGGCAAAGACTGTTCCGGATACCGCACCACCTTGACATGGGGAGTCGGCGTTGCCAGTCGAGGCAAGCTGCGTGGCATGTCTCTTCCAGTGCCAAAGTCCCCCTCGTCCCCACCGACTAGCTCGACCAGAGCGTCAAGAGCAAACACCATCTCTCATGGCAAGAGCGCGACCTCCGCACCGAGCCCGGCACCATCCGTTCCGTTCAACCACTCCAGGGATTCTAGCCACTTTGGCGCAGTGAAATCGCCTTCGCCAATCCGCAGCCCAAACGTTCACGACTATCCGAGTCTGGACGCCACGAGCCCGATCCAGATTCCCGCTCCCATGTCAACTCAGCAGATTGCGTGGACTTTGCCCGGATTTGGGGAGCATGTTGAGGGGTACAGTGCTGCCTCTGGCCGTAGGAGCCGACCTCAGCTTCAAACCAGGCCCCTGCATAGATTGCACACCTCTTTGGCCGGTTCATACGATGAGGGCGCTCTCTCGGCAACTACTGGACCCTTGAGCTCGTACAGCGACAGCGTCATAAGCGACTACGGTACACCGAGTGACTTCCCCGGCACACCGGACGACTTTGGCTACGCAGATGCAAGCATGAACTCGTACGAAAACCACTACCTCCATCCGCGCACTCCAATGAGCTCTACGGAGTCTCTTGTCTTTCCCGATGCCCCGCGCTCGTATCCCGTGATCTGCGAGGACCTCAGCTCCAGCATCAGCTCCGATCAGAGTCTCCATGAGTTCCCCGACATGAACTCCATGCAGCCTGCATCCTACAGCCAGTCTGGCTTCTCAGATATGTTCTTCCCCGGCGGGTTAGCGGCTTCAGGACCTAACTGTGCGCACATTCCAGGCTACTCCTACAGCCATGGGTCCAAGCAAGCCCGTATGGAAGTGCCTACGCCGGAGAACCCTGGTCTCTCTACTAAGCCGACGGTCAAGTTCGAAGCACCGCCCATCCCCCGGAACACCATTTCCTCTCATCGTCTTTCTTCCCGCATGCAGTTTCTTCTCGATTATTATGACAAGGCAATTTGCCCCATTCTTGTCGCTTTCGATGGACCAATGAACCCTTACCGCATGCATGTCATGCACCTTGCGATGGACAGTGAAAGCCTGCAGAACGCCATTGCTGCCCTCTCCATCAACAACATCCGCATGCGTCAGGGTACGGAAGCTCGTCTTCTGACACTCAGCAAGGGCCAGCGTCTCAGCAATACTGCATTGCTTCCCGAATATGTCTACTCCCAGCTCACAGCGGAAGAGATCCGAGAGATGCACGGCGAGCCTACCCCCGAGGAGCTGCAATACAAAGCCACTTCGATTCAACTCCTCAACCAACAACTCGCCGACCCGGTGCGAGCCAGGGAAGATTCCGTACTCGCGACGCTGCTGGTCCTCTGTCTTTTCCACGTCTGCGACAGTGGATTTTCCAAGTTCCGCACCCAGCTCGCTGGCGTGCAGAAGCTTCTCAGCATGCGCGAGCGCAGCTCTCAGTCCAATTTCATCGGCTGGATCGATATGTTCTTTACTTGGTTCGACGTCATGACCTCTACCGTCAATGACCGCGAGACCCAAGTTCGAGGCGATTCGCTCGATATGCTCGACCTCTCGGCAAACCTGGGCGCGCTCGAGCACCTTGCCGGCTGTGAAGGCCGTCTCTTCAAAATAATTGCCCGTCTTGGACGGCTCAACCTGCTCAGCCAAAACCGACCCGTCAGTGCAGGACCAGGCACAGGTACGGGATCTATGGTCGACATCACACCTCGGCCATCACCGGCGCTCAAACGTAATGCCAGCGATTACTATTCTCTCGGATTTGACCGGCTCGACGGCAACGGATGGGGCACGCCGCTGGGCGCGGAAGAGTCCGCTGCCGTCGCCGCGGAGGAGCCCTTGGCCCCACTGAGCGACGACCAACGCCATGAGTTCTGGAACGAGTGGCGGGACGTCCGCGCCCGGCTGCAAGAGTGGGAGCTTGATCCGGCAACGCAGCCGAGCATGTGCAGTGCGAGCGGGTTCGCGCAGACGGCATCTCAGCGCGACCTGCTCCACATCAGCGAGTCATTTCGCTATTCTGCGCTCTTGTACACAGAGCGGCTCGCGCACCCTCAGTTGCCGTCGTCCTCGCTAAACTTCCAGAACCTCGTCGCCCAGGCTTTGTATCACATCAGCCAGATTGGCGTCAAGAGCTGTGTCAACAAGTTCCTGCTCTGGCCACTTTTCATCACGGGTACCGAGTGCGTGGATGATTCGCATCGAGGCATCGTGCGTCAGCGGTGCATTGAGATTCAGCGCGAAAGCGGCTTCTTCAACAACCTGAGCGGGCTCGAGGTGCTCGAGCGTACCTGGAGGGAGGATGACGAGGGCCTGGCCATGCTGGATACGAGCGACACCGGCAGGCAAGCTTTCCGTTGGCGGAAGGCGATGGACCGGGTCGATGGAGAGTACATCCTCATCTGATCAAAATCTCAACACCCTCAAGCTTTAGACAAGGGGGGTTCACTGTGTTCTTGACGGCGGCACGCATGTTTATCTCGCTTCTTACAAGAGTTTTGCTACGCGCTACGCGCTACGAAGAATGTTGGACATGACATCACGGGTTGGCCATTATGACACAAAAGCTTTTTGCTGATGTAGAAGCGGGCTGGCGCTGTCGGTTTCTTTGGGAGGAGAGACGCCTTTCTCATGTTCTTGTCCTTATCTTACTTTCTCGTTTGAGTAAGCTACTTTCTTCGGCTTGTCGATATTTCATGTTTTTTGTCATTTCACTTCTGGCACCCGTTCTTCGCTTCTGTCATGTCTCGATATGAGCGTCCACGTTGTATGCTCATGGAGATATGATTGTCGATTATGCAAGATACCATTATATATACGCTCGTCGCTTTAGGGCAGCTGTCGTCCTGAGCCGAAGCTATGGTGACCTTTTCTCCGCGGCTAAGATATCGCAACTAGTAAATAGGTCGACATCACTCATCCAGCTACGGCGGAGTCCCACCACTCAATCATGACTTGTAAAGTTATCTATCAAGGAAGACTTGAGGTTGATGACATGAGGGTCACGGACCACCAGGGTACCTTGATGTCGTCACGCTACCGTTATGTCCGCCCGACTTGATACGCCGGGAAAGCTTCTGCTCCCTACAATTTCACCTCTCATCTTCGCAACTCTTCCGTCGTCTCGAACTCTTCTTCATCGAGCGTGCGCTTTCTTGCGACCACGCTCCGCAATCAATCAAGTACCTCCTGAGACGACCCGCAGCAGCTTTCATGCAGTCAACACACGTACCTGAATGTATCGGACACTTCGACTTCTTCACGAAGCTCAGATGGATCAAGGAAACGCAGGCTGCAATGGACACAGAGCATACTGTAACACGACCACTCCTGATCGTTAAGGACAGTAGGCATTCACCAGCCATGCGCAGTCTCTGGAACCAACATGTCAAGGACTGGAAGAGTCATCGGCGGAGCTAACAAACGCATCTTGATGAAAAGACTTTCTGGGACTGCGGGCTTCCTCACACACGTGGGTTTTCATTCGTCAAGGATCCGATCTTCTCATCTTTGCAATCATTTACTTTCATTCGATCGTGTCGTAACCCTAAAGAAAAGAAGAAACGCATCATCATCCAATCCCCCCATGCTTCCACAACTCTCTCATAAAATTTCATCGCCAAGTCATACGTCTCTCTCCCCTTCTCAGATGCATTCACAGCTCATACATGTCATCCTCTTCATCCTCATTGCCGTACTCGGACAGCGGACCCTGCTTGACCATGATGGTCATGACCTCGAACAGAGCATCCGCAGCCGCCATGGTCGTGTGCTCGGCGTTGGTGTCGTACGCAGGAGCGACTTCGACGATATCGGCGCCGATGAGGTTGATGCCATCGAGACCACGGATGATAGTGCGCAGCTCACGCGTCGACCAGCCACCAGTCTCAGGAGTACCGGTGGCAGGCGCAAAAGCCGGGTCCAGGGTGTCGATGTCGATGGAGAGGTAGACGGGTCTCTCGGTACCGACGCGGTCGCGGATCTTCTTGATGATGCCGTCCATACCGATGGTGTCGATCTCTCGCGCCTCGACGATCTCGAAGCCGCAGTAGCCGTCGTTCTCGTAGTCGGAGAGACCGGAGAGGGTGGTGCGGATACCGGCGTGGATGTTGCTGTCGTTGGCCAGAAGACCCTCCTGGGCGGCGTGGAAGAAGTAGGTGCCGTGGTTGATGCTGGCGATCTCGCTGGGAGCACCGCCGAAGACCTTGGGCCTCCAGGTGTCACTGTCGTTCGATTGTCAGTCGGACCGCCCGGGCCACGTTTATGCTGAGGAAGAAGCATTTGCTTACAGATGGCTGTCAAAGTGAATGACGCTGACCGGACCATACTCGCGGTTGATGCTGCGCAGCAGAGGCAGGGTGATGGTGTGGTCACCGCCCATGGTGATGACGCGAGGCAGAGTCTTGCCTCTCTTGCTGGGACCCTTCTTGTGAGCATCGGTCGCGGGAGCGCGCGCCAGGATGCTGTTGTGGCCCTCCTCAATCTGCTTGATCGCCCAAGCATTGTCGTACCTATTTCATCATCTCGGTCAATATCGATTCAGGAAGGAGCGAGGATGCCCGGGTACTTACGAGGTCACCGGCACATCACCGCAGTCAATGACTTTAGCCCAGCTGCTGAAAGGGTTGGCTGCCAGGGGAACGTTGTATCCGCCGCTAGAGTGAACTCAGTCAGCCCGAATCCTACCGCCGGCGCACGAGATTCCGATCTCAGCTTCTTCAAGATACGTACTAAAGATTGAGACGGCGGGAGCCCTGTCTGATACCACTGGGACCGAAACGGGCACCGGGACGGTACGAAGTGCCAGTGTCGAAAGGCGCGCCTAGAAATTCGAGTGATCAGTCAACTGGTCACGAGGCGAAGCACTCCAACCGCAATTGAGTCCGGCAGACTCACCAAGGAACGCAATGTCATACTTGACATCGTCAGTAGACAAGCAAGGGCTGTAGTCGACGCGACCGAAGGTCGAAATGCCGGAGAAGATGGAGTCGGCCTGCTTGCCGCCATCGCCGGGAAGGCTGTTATACCACAGTCCCTTGTGGGGACCAGACACAGGCTTCTGGTCCTCGTGGTCTCCGTGGGCCGCCGCTAACGCGACGAGGCCTGCGAGCGCTGCTGCGAAGGTTTTCATTGTCGGCGTTGTCGTTTTCCTTGACTACGCTGGCGAGGGCGGCGAGGAAGAGGATCCAGAAAGAAGGGAGTATGGCAGAGTCCAGAAGCATGGGAGGACGAGGGCGAGGAGTCGGATTCGAGATGAAGGGTTTAAAAACAAACGGGAGGTGGAACGCAATGGGCAGCAGCAGCACAGCATTTTAGCTGCTGGGCCCCGCCGCGGCTCGGTGCTGGGGTAGCTTGACTTGGACGGAGCATGCAGGCGATGCTGTTAGGTAAACGTGCTGCATGTGTCAAGGTAGGTACGAGAAGAGGAGCTTCCCAAGTGTTGACTACATCATCTTACAGGTAGGTTGCGGGACGCGCCAATTGGCCCAGCCAAGGGAAGTGTTGATAGTGGATTGCCGATATGATGGACTTTTCGACGGGAACGAACGAGGGGGAGCTTGAGCTCGAGCCAGTCAACACCGACCATCCCAACCATCCCGACCAATGACGACGCTGCCTGAGCCTTACCTAAAACCACATCGAAAACGCTGCTTATCCGGCTGCTCGGGCACATCATCACATCCTTCATCTGGTGCTGACTTTACTGATGACTGCACGCGAGCAGGAAAGGAGAGGGGAAAAAAAATCAACGTATCATCACGCTTTCCCAGTCTCCGTACTGGACTCGCCGGACTATCTCGACATCATCGGCCCTGCGTCGGCTTGCTGGACTCGAGTGCTCGCATCGAGGCATCCGACCCGGCTCGTTAACGTTACGAGACGGTTGGGTAACGAGGCATTGTCAACGCTGGTGCAGACAGCGGCGTGGGTACGAGTAACAGCACATTGTCAGCTCCCTCTTGGCCTTTATCCTACCTACCTAGCTACACACCTGACATCGCCATCCGGTCGAGCGTTACAAGACACATTATTAACATGCATTCTCCAACCGACGGGCGGGCTCCGCTGTGTCACACCGAGCTCCCCACGACGCCAATGACGGCATGCCAGCCCCCAGGAGTCTCAATCGATAACCCAGGTTTTGCAATCGCGACTGTTCGGATTCTCTGCCGACGGGATACGCACGCAAAAAGTCCATGCCAGCCAGCGGTTGCCCCCGCAGAGTGCCGTATCTCTGATGTGACATGTTGGCATCCGTAAGGCACCTGCAGGCTTGGGCTACTGCACGTTCTCGGCTTCTGCGTGCTTGTTGCGCTTGCAGATGACCCGGGGACTATGTCCTATCTTGGGTTACGGGCCAGATCCAATATGGGCGCGGTTGGTGCGGTAGGCCGGTTGGGTGATGCAGTGCAGCGGTCCGGCTGCTGCGTTGTTCGGCTTCGGAAGTGCTTGCTTTGAGTGCTCAAACTCGAGAGACTCGACTGATGGAAATCGGGTATCCAGTCCAACTATTCACACTCCTCCAATGGCGAATTGCCTCCTCTGTTTCGAAATTTCCCTTTCCGGCGAACCTCCATCCTCGAAGCATCTATCCCAAATCCCCACTTACCTTCCCCGAAAACCATCTACTCTAAAGCAAACAAAAACCAATCCCAACGCACCAAAAACGCAACCTAAGCCCCATTCCCAACCCCCTCGCCATCATCATACACGACCCCCATCTCCGCCCGCTCCCCATGATCCATCCTCTCAAACGCCTTCCGAACCTGCAGTTCCCAATCACTCCACGCGACAATGATCCACTCGAGCGCTCCAACAAGGTACAAAGCAATGCACTGGCCAACCCACAAGCCCGCAAGTCCCCAGCCATGAAACGCCAAGTAGATGCCCAACGGCAGCGCGCCGCAGTAATAACTCACGAGATTGACAGCGGCGCCGATATGCTGGCGACCCATGCCCCTCAGCGCGCCGCCGCAGCTGCCGTTCAGACCGTCGGCGATCTGGAAGAGGGCGACGTACGGCATGACGTGGGCGGTCAACCTGACGACGTCGGCGTCGTCGTTGAAGATGCGCGCGTAAAAGTCCTTGACGCCCATCAGCACGGCGAGCACGAGCGCGCCCAGCAACATGCTCAGCCACGCCGCCGTGTTGCTCGCTCTGGCCGCGCCCTTGGCGTTGCGGGCGCCCAGCAGGTTGCCGACGCGCGCGCTGGTCGCGACGCCCACCCCGAACGGGATCGTGTTCATGACTTGGTCCGTGGTCATGATGACGGACTGGGCGGCGAGCGGGATGGTGCCGAGACGGCCGGCGGCCAGAGCCACGATTTCAAACGCCCACCATTCGGTGCCGACGTGGATGACGCCGAGGAAGGCGAGCCGGGCGAACGGACGGAGGTTGTGCAGGCACGCGCGCGTCCAGCCGCCCCAGCAGCTCCAGCCGGAGATGAAGCGCGCGTAGCAGAGGAGGAGAAGGAAGGAGAGCCAGTAGGAGAGGCCGGTGGCGAGGGGGGCGCCGAGGAGGCCCAGCTTGAGGGTGTAGACGAAGAGGTAGTTGAGCCCGGCGTTGAGAGGGGAGGTTAAGAGGAGGACGTAGGTGCCTGGGCGCATGATTTCTGGGATTTGTTAGAGATGGATTGGGAGGATGTATGAGGGAGGGTATGCGGTCGCACCTTGTGCTTGGAGATACTTCTTCAGCGCCTCGAAGTAGATGTATCCGAGCCCACCGGGAACCAGCACGGAGAGGAACTTGGCCGAATCATGGGATAGGCTGGCGTCCTGACCGAGCAGTCTGAAGACGGGCTCGGAGAAGATCCAGAGAATGGCGACGGGGATGTAGAAGAGACCGAGGACGAGAAAAGAGCGCTGCAGGATGACACCCAAGTCATGCTTGTCCTTGCTTCCGGTGAAGCTGGCAGAGGCCAATGTATCAATGGCGGTAGTACCGCCCAGCGCAATCAGCCATGCCGTTGCCATGGCGAACATGTAGGAGAACGCTGCCGTTGCCAATGCCTCTGGCGACAAGCGCCCGACTATCAGGACTGATACCGTCTGCAGTGAGTTCTGCAGCGTGTACGCCAGGATGACTGGTATGGAGCCTTTGAGCAGGAGCCAGAATTCCGCCGCGATGAGTTGCGTCTTGGTGCGCTCGCCATCCTCTTCGACCGTGTATACTTCTCCCTCTTCATCTTCTGGGCTGGGTAGCAGAGAGGTGCGCTCATCTGGCGCATCCGGGTCCAGTTTCTTCTGCGAGCTGTTGTTGCGGCGCAAGAATTTGGGTAGCCATGACTTGGCGCTGGGAACGTCGTCCTGGCGGCTCTCCATTGTGAATTGATAGTCGACGTAGACTGTGTTGCGAGAAAGCGCGCAGCAACCTTGACCTTTCTTTCACAAGAGTCGGATCATCGGAGGTGGCTGCCAGCACCAATATGTACGTATCTCCGGCTCAGGGCAGATAAGTCGGTAAAGCCATTGCGAGCCTTGCCTGCAGCGGCAGCGGCAGCAGATGCAGCAGCAGAGCAATAACAACGAGGCTTCCGCCGAGAGCGGGAAATAATGCACAGTCAGAGAAACGTCTGTCGTTCAGACTAGAACGCCGGCTGCGGGCCGGTAGCTTTGCTCGGCGCAAAGAGGAGCCAAGGGCTTATTATTACACAAACAAACGAGTAGACATACGAAGAGAGAGTGACAGCGGGGAAATTGTCACTTGAAAGGATGCATTGGACTGGTGGTAAGGGACGGAACGATGAGACGAAAAAGTGATAAGCCAGCAGCATTACCTATTGCCGAGGAGAGGCGCCTATCGCGGCGGTTGATAACCTTACAGCAGACCGGAGGACGATTAAACTCTTCCGTACGGATACAGACGACCACAGCCATGTGTCAAGGGCTCCACAAAGGCGATCAGCAAGCTATGCCGGTCGTTAGGGCAGCCGCTTGCCCGCCCGGGGACCAACAACTGCTCGAGCCCGCCTCCCAGGGTCGCAGGGGACGGACAGCGCTCCTCAGTGTCCGCCGTGCGCCGTTGGGCCATCAGACGGAAGACTCGCGATGATGATCCCGTAGGGCCCGTAGGGTAGGGACTGCAACGCTTATCTCGCGGGGCAGAGGTGATGGATTTGACTAAAGGGCTCGAGTAACACTTACGTGAAGGCCATTTGCGGGCGGACGTGGTACACTATCGGAGAGGATTCGGTTGCAGCAAGCGGTCGCAGTGTGTCGCACTGGTGCTGTTGGCCTGAATGCTGCACGATGCTGCGGGTTGAAGCAGCCATGACTGCTGGCCGCGATCGTGGCTTGGGGTGGTGGAGGTGGTGGTGGTGATGGCGGGATGGATGTTGACGGTGAGTGGTTCGCTGGTGGCTGTCGAGCGATGGGAGTTGGGCGGGTCCTCGCAACGGCACTCGCTTGTGCAGTAACGTTACAGTTAGAAACCGCTATCCCACGCCTGGCGATACTTTACCGGACGATGACGATAACGATAGCGATAACGATAACGATACATGTTACTGTACACGGCGGTCTAGACCTCCGTCTCTCTCCGTCCACCACCGAAAATCTCCACGCGATGGACGGAACGTTAGCGCCATATATCCCTATCCCACACCACCCGTGAGCTGAAGATTACGATCAAGTCGCTGATTATTGTTGCCCTGACTACTGTCACGACTCCCGTCACGACTCCCGTCACGACTCCCGATGCCTAACCGTCCAGTCTCGGGCGTGGCATGCGAATGCGGCAAAGGGCTGCCACTCCTGTGCCACGCCGCAAGATACGGACCCGGTGCTGATCTTACAGTTCCTGGACTGTCATCCGTCATACACTTTTTTGCCTGTCGCTGCGACTTGCTGCTGTCTGCTGCTGCGGCGGCGAGGGGTTGAAGAAAACCTAAAGACCCTTGACTGCTACTTTGTACCACTGGTTGCATTGTGCCTGCTTGCTCTCTGCTATATCTGCACCTCCCAAAGCGCTCGGTGGTGCACTCTCTGTTTTGGACGACATGGAAGCGGCCCATGAGCGCATGGCGGTTGAACCGCAGCTGCCCCTCGAGGAAAAGAAGACGGAGGACAGCAAGATAAACGACAACGAGAAATCGCACAGCGTCGACAGCAGTGCTGTTGAAGCGCCCGTGGTGCTGAAAGACGGGATGAAGTTGCATCCCCAGCCGACCAGCGACCCTCTGGATCCCCTGAACTGGTCGAGTGCGCGGAAGAACTCCATCCTCGCTATTGTTATGGCACTGTGAGTACCACCAAGCGAGAGCTGAGTCGTAGATGCACCACATTGGACTGGGGCTGACAGGAGGATCAGTTATTTCATGTTCACATACATTACTACAACTACTGTGCCATCTTTTCCCAAGATCCAGACACAGTACAACATCTCCGTCGACCAAGTGAACTGGACGGTCGCCATTCCAGCTCTCGGCCTGTCAGTAGGGCCGCTGATCTGGTCCTCCTTAGCCGACATCTATGGCCGTCGCATCATCTTCATCTTCGGCACGGTGATAGCCCTCGCATCGACAATTGGTGTCGCGGCCGCGCCCACCTTTAGCGGGTACATGGCCGGACGCTTCTTCCAGGGCTTCGGCGTCGCGCCGGCCAGCACGGTCGGCCTCGCCATCATCAACGACATCTTCTTCGAGTACCAGCGTGGTCTGAAAACCGGCCTGTGGGTGCTGGCCATCGATATGGGTCTCTTGGTCGGCCCGCTCATCGGCGGCTTCATGAACATCGTCGACCAGTACTGGGTCAACTGGCTGACGGCGATCCTCTTTGCCGCCATCCTGGTCGCCGAGGTGCTTTTTCTGCCCGAGACGCTGTATCCGCGCAACCAGATGCTGGTGCGGATGCCGTTTCATGAGGGAGCTGGTTCGGGCGCCTCTATCGACGTGGAGAAGACGTCGCGCAGGAATAGTGTCGCCACGGAGGTGGACCTCTCGCGCACGCGCAAGCTTCCATTCGTCAACTTCCGGCCGGTGCCAGGGATGCGGCATCCGAAGCCATGGGATGCCCTCGTACGCTTCATCCAAACGTTCAAGTACCTGGCAGTCTCCTTGTCACTGCTCATCTACTGCTTCGGCTGGTACTGGTGGGTGCTGTCCGTCATCACATACATACCCTCGGCATACGCGCAGTACTCCCCACAGATCCAAGGTCTCCTGTTCCTGGGTCTGATTCTGGGAACCCTGTTCTCGGAGCTCTTCTGCTCGGGACGGCTAAGCGACTGGCTGGTCGCGCGGTTGACGAAACAGAATGGCGGCGTGAGGGTTGCGGAGATGAGGCTGTGGTTGGCGTATCCGGCGAGCTTGGTCACGGCGATAGGCCTTGTCCTGTGGGGAATCAGCATCGACAAAGGCTACCACTGGATCGTGGGCCAGATTGCCTTCTTCCTCTGTAAGTCCCCTGCTCTTCCTCCTCTTAACCGCCAAATTCTAAACATTGAACAGTCGCCGCCGGAATCCAGATCGGCAACACAGTGCTGGCAGCGTATGTGGTTGACTGCTACCCGTTGCAGTCAATGAGCATGATCACCTTCTATGCGGTCATGCTCAACCTCAGCGCTTTTGTCAACCCCTTTTTCATCACGCCGTGGGTCACGGCCGTCGGTTACACCTGGACCTTCGCTGCCCAGGGCATCATTACTTTCTTCTTCTGCGTCCCGGCGCTGGGGCTGGTTCATTATTTTGGCCCGAGTCTGAGGGCTGCGTCTGGGCATCCGGGTTGGGTCAATCCGGAGTACGATTCCATCTAGATGTTTGGGTAGATGATGAGGGAGGCGTATTCGATACAGAGATACCAATTCATTGCTGTTTTATTCACTGCTCGCTCCACTGCTTGCGGTAAGTTACGGGCAAGTTGTGGGCGATGGGGGGAACACTCCCCAATAAATACTCGCCTCCCGGACAACTGTTACGACACCGAATTGGCCGGTGTGGTAGGGTGTGTCACGCATTACTCAATTCCCCGGATCTTGGCAGCGGGTTGGGTGTCCACGGGGTTGAGTTATTATGTAAAAGCGGTCTGGCGCTAAGTCAGGCGATGGTGCTGCCGAAGAGGGTCCCGACTGCCGTAAGTTAACTCAACACCATGCATCCGTGCGAGGCCGTCCATCTGCATCTATCCGCGCCTTGTTGACGACCCGCCAATGCTTCACTCAGAGCAATGTTGCGCCCTCGCTTACCATGTGGCACAGCATCAGGAATGCGCCCTCTGCGGCTGACAGATAAGCCTATCTGTCGGGCACGGAGTTCGAGCTTACCAACTCCGTGCTCTGGCTGACGTTGTTCCGACTGCCATGTGCTTTACGTAGCAATCCACAACATCACTCGTGTTCCGGCAGCAGTGTTCATATACCTACTACATTGCCGTCGTCTTTCCCTGCCCCTTCTCTCGAATTCCTCGAGGACTCCGCAACGACAATGGTCGCAGATGCGCAGGCCGACTGGGATGACGACGACAACGACAACGAATCCACGCCTTTCCTGAGCATCGCCGCCGCCGACGAGCCCGCTCTGGTACAGGACCTGCTGCTGCATCAACAGATCTCAGACCAAGACGACGAAGAAAGCATTCCTCGGCCACACAAGCAGGCTAAATGGTCACCAACCGTCATCGCTGGACTCCTGTTCGTGCTCATCCTGCTGGTCGGCTGCTCAGACCAGATCGAATCGCCGTCCTCGACGCGCATCTACGAGGCTATTTACTGTCGCCAGTACTACGAGACAAGGGATCCGGGTCTTATTGGTGGTGATGGGTGGGTCGAGGAGGGGAGATGCAAGATTCCGGGTGTGCAGGGCAGTGTTGCTATGTTGAAGGCTTGGAGTGGGGTTTTTGATATCGCGGGGAGTCTTCCTTTTGCGATACCTTGGGGCTATTTTGCGGATACGCATGGAAGGAAACCGTTGATTTTGTTGATTGGAGTGTCCATGATTGCGAGGAGCGTGTGGATAAATGTCGTTTGTGAGTATCGCCGACTACAAGATGGTCGATACGTGCAGGTACTAATTTCCCGCTCAAATAGGCAACTTTTGGAGGACCTTCCCTATCAAACTCGTCTGGCTCGGCGGGTTGTCCTCCATCACTGGCGGGACCCCAGTCCTTGCCGCCGTTGCCTATACGGTAATCGCTGACATATACCCATCAGAGAAGAGGTATGCGTATAGCCAGTTGTGGCACTTTATCCCGATTTGAAACGAAAAAATTGAAATGCTGACCACGAGTACAGAACTACAATGTTCTTCCGCATCACGGCCACGGAGCTGTTCACGAAGTTCTTCTCGCCGCCCGTAGCTACCGCCCTGATGCGGTTGAGCCCGTTTTTGGCGATGATGGTCAGCACGGGGTTTCTAATCATTTGTCTACCCATCCTTCTCCTCATCCCTGAGACACTCAACTACCGCACCAAAACCACCAAAACCCCACTACCACCACACCCCAAACCCAACTGGACCCGCCACACCTTCACCCACACCCTCCGTACCCTCCCCTCCCGCATCGCCACCTCAACCTCCTTCCTAACCCGCTCCCGCTCCCTACTCATCCTGCTCCCAGCCTACACGCCGCACCTCCTGATCCCCTCCACCGTCGCCCTAATCCCTCAATACGCATCCGCACGCTTCACCGTCCCCCTCTCCACCGCCGCCCTCCTCACCTCCATCCAAGGCCTCCTCGTCGTCCTCAACCTCGTCCTCGTCCTCCCCCTCGCCACCCGCCACCTCGTCCACAAGTACCACCACCCGCCACCGTCCGCGGACCTCCTCCTCGCCCGCCTCAGCGCCGTCGCCCTGACAACCGGCTTCCTCCTCATCGGCCTCGCGCCCTCCCTCCCGCTTCTCATTGCAGTCCTCCCTGTCGAGGTGGCTGGCTACGGCGTCATGATCCTGGTCCGTAGCGTCGCCACCTCGCTCGTGGAGCGACACCACATCGCGAGACTGTATACGGTGCTTAGTGTTTGCGAGGTTGCGGGCATGATGGCGTGGAGTCCGCTTATCGCGAAGCTTTTGGAGACGGGATTGAGGGTGGGGGGCGTGGCGATGGGGTTGCCGTTTTTTGTCACGGGGGGGTTGATGGCGGCGTTGGTGGGGGTGTTGGCGGGGGTAAGGGTTGGGGGAGCGAAAGTGGGTGGGGATGGGGAGGGAGGGGGGGTTCAGGGGGATGGAGAGGAAGAGGGGAGGGAGCGTTTGTGAGGACGGGGTTTGCGGTGAGTTTTGACTGTTTGGGAACACAGATGGGGTGGTTGACCGGTCCGATTTGATGACGAGATGTACGAATGCAACGAGCACTTTTGATCCCTTTTTCCTATTGAGAATAGACATGTTTGTTAAGTGAAGACATGTCAGAAATGCGCAAACACCTTCCAATCAACACTTGAATATGGCTCCTTTTCAAAGTCGAGTATAACCGTATCCTGCATCTTCATCTACAGGGATTGCTTCAGTCCAAAATCTCGGGACGTATTCTCCATCCTAATCCAGACTCATACCATTCTGCTAGCCGTGCGAGAAGAAATTCAGAGTCTGCTCGACCGAACGTGATCGTCAACTCGCCCGTACAAAAATGAACGCCACCATCGAAAGGTGCTCCATATCGGCATCTCCGGAAAATTAGAAACGTCCATTATTTCCATAGTTCTGATCATTCTCGTCATCGAGTCAAATTCGCTGCGTAACCAGACACACACATACCGAACAAACCACAGAGAGGGCTTTCCGCCACTCTGTGCATTTAAATCACAGCGGACTAGGGACTTATCAAGTAAAGCTTCATCACCACTACAGCAGGAAAACCAGGCATGTATATAGGTATATCGGACGTATATCGGACTTTACAGTATGCGAATAGCAAAAAGTACGACCTAAACTATCGCATCGGACCTTATTCCCTGTTGGATCCACAGCGTTATATATCTCAAGACGAACTCCCCTCTTAAAACCGAAGGGCTACCGCGTCCCGTGTCTTTAGTGACGGGCTCCGGATCCGACTCCGCCTGACTATTAGACGTTGACTCTGCGCGACGATGTAGAGCCTACTGGACCGGACCTGATCATCAGCGAGGGTGTGCTGAGGTAATGGAAACTACTATCGGAAGATAGTCATGTTAGTATCGTTCTTTGAAGCTAACGAAGCGATGTATCATCATCATCGAAGAGCTTTTGTGATAATAATATCGCGTTACTTTTTACGTATGTATAGACTCTAATGGTAATAGGAGATCTCCTCTATAGTCTTTAAAAGAATACGCTAATATGTGTTAGACTAAAGACGTCAATCGTCTCATTCCTAGTAGTGGCTAGGAAGTATAAGGGGGAGACATGTAGGATCTTCGTAGTATTTGCAGTGCCTGCGAAGTAGGTCGGGGATCGGGATCTCAGAGTCTCGGAATATCTGATCCAATGAACTCAGGTCTCGGTGCTTAAACTTCATGTGAAAATACTAAGGACAAATTACCAGCCTCCCTAGGTTAACTTATATAGGGTGTACAAGAGGATCCATAGTTAAATCACTTGTCCTATTTAATGCTGTATATTAAGGCTGTTGTCATGATGTATGCATCACCTCTATCAATGCTATATCCATCATGTGGTAGATAAGAAAGTGAACATGGAATAGATGTTCAAATTTAGTAATGTTACTACAAATACTGTGGAAGGAAAGAAGATTGACAGTATACATATCTACTACTATACCCACCTGAGGAATCCCTCGTAGAAAGAACGACGAACCCCTAATACATTCTATAGTATCCTTCACAATACTATAATACTCTATGCGTTTAGTAAGTAAAGATTAGGATGGCATCGTTTTGGCGTTAGTACTTGATAGTTCTATTGTCCATGCATGATGACGTAGAATAGCTCCAACGCTTGAAAGCTGGTGATGCGCACCAGTCTAGCTGTCGGTTAAGTAACGACATGATAGTAGACACACTACATAGCCATATACATAGTAGTGACTTTGATTGATTTCACGAATCCGCTCTTACCGTTGCTCTCGACTCCACTCTGAATGAATAGGGTGGAGCTGTGTTGGCAAGTGGCAAGCCAACATCGAGTTCAGCATATCTTTTTATATCCGCAGACAGCCAACCGCTACAGCACCTCTAGCCCACTCCAAAACCTCAGTCCACCCCATCACTCCCACCCAGTCCCCCCATCCCATCAACCAACTACAGCCTCCCACCCCCTCTCAACCCAGCCCCTCCAGCCCCTCCTCCTCACCCTCCCCACCCCCTCCTCCTTCTGCCTCTTCTCAATCTGATCGAAAACCCTGGCCTCCCTGAAATCCATATCCGCGTACCTGACAATCTCCGTCTTGTACCACCACTTGTAGACAAAGTAGTCTGCGACAAAAAGCGGCGCAGCGATGTACGTGGCGAAGAAGTTCTCGGCGCTCGGCGCGGCGCCGAACGGGAAGACGGCGAGGTAGAACTCGGCGACGAGGACGAGCCCGACGACCACGATGCCGACATACTGGCTCCACGGCGCCAGCGCGTCGTGGAAGGGCAGAGTCTTGTGGTCGATGCCCTGCGCCGCCAGGCCCTTGCGGAAGCGGATGTGCATCCAGTAAATCGCGGCCCATTGGAGGAAGCCGCTGATGCTGACGAGGCTGGAAAACCAGTTGTAGACTTGCGTCGCCGTGTTGTTGCAGTTGAGGTAGCAGAGGCCGCCGCCTAGGACGCTGGAGACGGTCATGGCGATGTAGGGCCGGCCCGACCGGTCTTTGCGCGCGAAGATGGGGTGGATCCAGCGCATGTCGGAGAGCGCGGCGAGCGTCCGCGACGCGATGTAGACGGATGTGATGCCGCAGGAGATCACGGTGATGAGGATGAAGGCGTTGAGGGCGTGGGCGAGGCCGTAGAGGTTGCAGGCGCGGATGGCGAGGACGAAGGGCGAAGCTAGGGTGCCGGAGGCGGAGACGAGGGACGGGTTGGTGTAGGGTATGCACATGCCGACGAGCCCTGGGGGTTGGGAGGTGAGGATTTGGTTGGTGGGGAGGGGGAGAGGGGGGGGCTTACAGATGTTGACGACGAAGAAGGCGAACATGCGCCAGAAGAGGGGGCGGACGGCTCTTTTGACGGTCTCGCGGGGGTCTTTGGCTTCGCCTGCCATTACTGCTATGTGCTCGCCTGGTGGGTTCTTCAGTATCACATACATCAGAGAGCCGAACAAGTGTTGGGAGAACTCACCTCCACCAAAGCTAAACCCCGCCTGCACAAACGCTGCCGCAATTCCTCTGATCCCGTTAACAAAAGCCCCGGGATCGTCCCAATACTTGAACTCAATCGGTCCCTTGGTCGCCGGTATGCCACCGCTCGTCATGACAATCATGAAGAAGATGATAGCGACCAGAGCCAGGCACTTGAGAAACGAGAACCAGAACTCGACTTCGCCGTACAGCTTGACGGGCCAGATATTGACGAAGACGATGATGACGAGGAAGATGGTTATCCAGGCTGCGACGGGGACCCGGTATGTTGATTCCCAGTAGTGGAGGACGGATATGCAGGCTGTGATTTCGGCGGGGATGATCATGACCTTGGGGACTGGTCAGGGAATGTATCATGTATGTAACCGGAACAGTCACGGCTAGAGACTTACCCACTGCGTGCCACGTTAGCAGGTTTCAATCAGATCCGGGAAAAGGGCAATCTTACGTTGAACCAGAAGTTGATCCCAATGGCAAAACCCAATGCAGGGTCGACGTATTCTCCTGCCTGTCGAGTGAAGCCTCCATGAACGGGCTTGTACGCCGTCATTTCGCCAATCGACATGTACATGATGTATACGATTGCTCTGCCAGAACGCATAAGCCCACAAAGATCTCATCCCTTGCAGTGAAAGTGTGCACCTACGCCATGACAGTGTACGAAACCGCAATGCCACCAGGTCCAGCTAGCCGAGCAGTCAGTCAGTACGGCTCAACCACGCTTTGTATCCCCCTGTGGCGCTACTATACCTTTGGCCAAAGCACTCCCAGTCCCAACCCACAGACCGGTGCCAATCCCGGCGCCAAACGCCATCATCATGATCTGTCTTCTCTTCAGGCTGCGTTCGTAGCCAACCTCAGCCATTTCCACAGCACCAACGCCGGTATCCGAGGACGTGGTCGAGGCGTCGACAACGACATTGGCACCATCTTTCCTCTCGCCGTTGTTGGCTTTGGATTCAGATGTCGGTGCTATGTGAGCCTGCACCGCGGGCTCTTGATCGGGAATACCCATTGTACACGTCCAGCTGTGAACCAGCGCGTCAATCTGAACAAAGAGATGGTTGTGCAAAGATGCTTTTGCGTCTGTGATAGCATGGCTACTGCCGTCCTTTTGTC
This sequence comes from Saccharata proteae CBS 121410, assembly GCA_010015785.1. Lineage (NCBI taxonomy): Eukaryota > Fungi > Ascomycota > Dothideomycetes > Botryosphaeriales > Saccharataceae > Saccharata > Saccharata proteae. The sequence continues at coordinate 495,341 of ML978713.1, read as the reverse complement.
CATGGGGATTACTCGCTATCTCTGCTGCGTATCCCAGTCTCTTGGGAGACCTACGCTGTCCGGGTCACATGGCTACTATTCCCTGATTGATAGCTTGCGCTCTGTCTGGAAACGTAGATACAAGATTGTCTCTTCCTTATCAGAGTTCCTGGACTCGAAGGTGTGTTTTCTCAAGACAACCGCGGAGGTAGCCTTCGGATGTCGTCTGATCGTGCCGATGTAACCTTGTTGTCCTATGTTGTCGGAAGATAGCGTCTGAACGCGTGTTGAAAGCGTACTTTTCCGTAACGCGACATTTCCTCCGGAAAGCTTGTCCCAAGGTGGGGGTCCCCACAGAACCTGGGGGATCAAATGGACAAGGGTCTTCCGTAGCTCATGGAGAAGCTCGGTAATGGCATCTGAAAGCGAGCTCGGAGGTGATTAAACTAATGTGAAGTCGCAGCAATTCTCTCAACGTTTGGACTCCATTATCTGTCAACACCATCAATTTTTGACGTCGCCTCTCTCGACTAATCTTCTTCCACCCACGACCGATCATGTCGCCCAACGCAGCCCCCAAACACGTCGTCTTCGACGTCGTCGGCACCTGCGTCTCTTACCAGGTCTGGTTTGACGCCATCGCCAAACAACTCGGCCCCCGCTTCGCCGCCCAGGAACCCTCGATCTCACCCCAACTCTTCGCCTTCGCCTGGATGGAAGCCGCCGAGCGCGAATACACCTACCTCTCCATCTCCGGGCGCTACAAGGTCTTCTCCGCCGTCCAGTCCGCGCTGTTCTACCGCATGCTCTACCAGTCCGGCATCGCTGAGCCGCGAAAATTCGCGAATGACGAGGACCTCAAGGTGCTGATGGATGCGTATAGTAGGTTGGAGATGCGGGAGGGGGTGGTGGAGGCTTTTCAGAAGTTGAGGGGGGCGGGGTGGACGGTTTGGGCGCTGACGGCGGGGGATGTGAGGAGGGTTGGGGGGTACTTCAAGGCGGCGGGTTTGGACATGCCGGCGGAGAATTTGCTGTCTTGCGATTCTAGCGGTGTGGGAAAGCCGGATCTGAAGGCGTATCGGCCTGCGATGGAGAAGCTGGAGAGTATCGGTGGTGAGAAGTGGTTCGCGGCTGCGCATATGTGGGATGTCTCCGCTGCGAAGCAGATTGGGTATGTGTCTGGTGGTTTTGTTTGACGAGATGCCTGACCGCTGACTCGATTAATGCAGTTTCAAAGGAGCGTATACGAGCGTGTGGGAGAAGGAGCCTTGTACGGAGCTCTTTGGCGAGATGGACGTGATGGCCGAAACGCCATTGGAAATGGCCGAGAAGATGATCGCGGCGACGTCGTGAAGGAAGGCCAGGTAGACGCGTAGACGCGTTGACGCATCGACGGGTAACTTAACGTTATCGCAGAAGTCCGAACTGCGAGCTGATAGCTGCGGGCTGATACGTCCGTCTGATGGACTTCCTAGTCCGGATTGGACCTCGCATAAGTTACCGAGTAATTGGTCGCGAAGTGCTGAAACCCCCACTCCTGTAGTTAATCCTCGTCCTCGTCTCTGCAAGATGCGGGACTAGCAATTCAGTTAGTGAAAACGTCCGACCATGAGTTCAGTAGTGCTCCGATGGGACCTGAATAAGTGGGATGAGTCGCGCGACATCTTCTGGCTGTCCATCTTCTCAGCCGATCAGCTTGCCTTCACGTTTTGTATACGCTATTTGCAAGGCTTGAATCAGCCATCAATCAGCCTTAAGAGCGCAACCATGCACCACACACTGAGAGCGACAACGCGTCTCGCTGCCACCAGCGACCAAATACCGCTATCGACCAATATGGATCACGCGCCACACCCTTACCCAGTCCCGAATTCGCTGACACCGTTCTGGAGGACTGAACTGCATGAGCTTGACAGCCACAGGAGCACTCCGGAACTGCCAAGAGAATGTGACATTGCCATCATCGGTGCCGGCTATTCGGGTGCCGCAATGGCATACCACCTGTTGGACGAGAATCCCTCGCCTCCATCCATGGTGATTTTGGAGGCTAGAGAGGCTTGCTCGGGTGCAACGGGTCGAAACGGTATCCAAATCTGTGCTGCTTTGGAAAGCGTGGCGGGCGGATGCTGACAAGCATCTAAGGCGGCCATCTGAAGCCCGATGTTTACTTTCAGTGAGTGCGTATCTGCGCATATGCAACATCTAGGCGCTGATGTAAGACGACAGAGTGCCTAAGTATTCGAAGATGTTCGGCAAAGACGCGGCCACGGAGATTGCGTTGTTCGAGTCTTCCCAGGTCTATGCGGTCAAAGATCTTGTCGAAAAGGAGAAGATCGACTGCGAGTTCACATTGACTCGAGCGGTCGATGTTTGTCTCGACGAAGAACACGCTGCGAAGTGCAAGAAAGAGTTCGATGAGTTGGTGGCAAGGAAAGCGCCGAGCGTTAGAGATGTGTACTATGCGCAGGGTAAAGCTGCAGAGATCATGTCTGGCGTCAAGGGCGCGAAAGGTGCTTTCTCTTTCACTGCCGGACACATTTGGTGAGTAATGCTGGTAAGAAGTTCGAGCCGCATTCCTGATTCATAACAGGCCCTACAAGCTGGTAATGCATCTCCTTTCCATGGCACTCGAGCGCGGCGTCAACCTCCAAACGCACACACCCGTCACCAAGGTATCGGATACCCAGGACTCAGAGGGCCGCTGGACAGTTCGAACTCCGCGCGGTGAACTTAAGGCGAAGAAGGTAATCTTTTGCACCAACGGATACACTGCCGGCCTTGCGCCGCAGTACAAGGAACGCATCATTCCGGTCAAAGGCATCTGCAGCAGGATAAAGGTTCCGGAGGAGAAGGCGGTGCCGCACCTGCCGAACACGTACAGCTTGCGGTATGGACCCGGCCTCTACGACTACCAGATCACGCGCAATGACGGCAGTATCATCATTGGCGGTGCCAAGCAGCACTTTGTCCACGACCTGAAGGAGTGGTATGACAACACCGACGATGCCACGTTGATTGAACCTGCGAAGGGGCACTTTGACGGTTACATGCAGAGGAATTTCCGGGGATGGGAGGATAGCGGTGCGGTTACTGACGGTATTTGGACCGGTGTGATGGGCGTAAGTTGACGCATTGTAGGTCCGAGGGACGGGATACTGATGCGATGCAGTACACGTCAGATCTGCGACCACATATCGGAGGGGTGCCTGGGAAGGCGGGCCAGTACGTTATTGCTGGGTTCAACGGACACGGTATGCCGCTCATCTGCCTGTCATCCAAGGGACTGGCGAAGATGATCCGGGAGGGATGTCCGTTTTCAGAGAGTGGAATACCAAAGTTGTTCCAGACGTCAGAGGCGAGGTTGGCTCACGGCGAGAATGCAATCCTGGGCACAGCACCGCAATGACATGGGGTGTTCTTGACGAGGATGAGGCGAGACGGGAGAGGCGATGGTTCGCGACTGTTGCCCATGTGGGAATCGGGCGAGCGTTGAGTCAACCCAACGTTCTCCAAGCAGTACGCGAGAGAGATAGATGTCCAGGAGGGTCGATGTGTTTGGTGCTGACGGGCGGCGGAGGGCAATCATCAACATCAACGGGTTCAGCAGGTCGAGGTCGAGGTCGAGGTCGAGGTTGAGGTCGGGTCGGGTCGGGTCTTTGGTGGTAGAACGGGCGTTTTGCTGTCCCTTGGCTCCATCAATACGTTTGTGCGTTTGTGCGTGCGTGCGGCGTGCGGCGCCGCCAAGTCCGACGAAAGCTCAGGGTCCTCATGCCCTGGTTACATCTCCCGCTTCGAGCCAAGAGCGAGCGATGGCAGCAAATCACTGCACATGTCAGCAACTCACTCCAAATCATCACAGCAAATCACTGTCCCCCGACAAGACGCACGTTTCGCCAAGTAGATCGCGTCATTGTCTTAGTGCACTTTTTCCCAACATCGCTGGACCTGAAGCATTCCAGATCCGACTGATGACTGCCAGCCAGCCGGGCACACACAAGGTCCATCACCACCCGAACATGGAGACAGAGCCCTCTGTGCTTGGTAATGGTCCGCTTACTGCTCTACCATTGACCACCCTCTACCATTGACCACCCTCCATAGCCCTGAACCTCCAAATCCAGAGCCTTCCTCACTTCATCCAGCTTCACCCACTGCCCGCCGCCTTATCTATCTGCACTGCTCCTTCAGCGCTCTCGGGGAACAAAGCAAAAATAGCACGACTCGACAAAGACTACGTAAACATTTCGTGCCCGCTTATCGCGACCTGAACCACCCTCTCACAATACCGCCTCTCTTGACGCCATTCACCACTCTCCAGCTATGGCCTCTCCTCCTGCCACCCCGCCCGCCTCCAAGGTCCCGCTGTCGTCCATACTCCCGCCTCTCATCTTCGGCACCGCCACCTTCAACCACCAGTACAACAAAGACCCATACGCGCTAGACACGAACGGTCTTGTCGCCGAGGCCCTCCAGCTGGGCATTCGCGCCTTCGACACGTCCCCGTACTACGGCCCCTCGGAGTCGCTCCTCGGCGCTGCCCTCTCCACCTCCTTCGTCCGCGACACCTTCCCGCGCAGCGAATACTTCCTTCTCACCAAAGTCGGTCGCATCGCCGAGGCCGAGTTCGACTACAGCGCGGAATGGGTGAGAGCCAGCGTGCGGCGGAGCTTGCAGCGTCTGCAGTCGGAATGGCTGGATGTCGTGTACTGCCACGACGTCGAATTCGTCTCCGAGGACGAGGTCATGGAGGCTGTGACTGAGCTGCGCCGGATCCGCGACGAGGAAGGTACCATCAAGTACATCGGAATCTCGGGCTACCCGCTCGACGTGCTGTATCGGCTGTCGGAGCGGGTGCTGCGGGAAACGGGCGAGCCGCTGGACGCCGTGATGAGCTACGCCAACTTCACCCTCCAGAACACGACACTGGCGACCCAAGGCATAAACCGGCTGAAGGCGGCGGGCGTCGATGTCGTCCCGAACGCCAGTCCTCTGGGCATGGGTCTGCTCAGGAGAGAAGGCCCGCCGGTCGGCTCCAAGGGCGACTTCCACCCTGCCGGCTCCGAGCTGCGCGCCGCCGTCCGCAAAGCCAGCGACTTCTGCGACTACCACGGCGAGCGTCTCGAGGTCATCGCCATCCGATACGCGCTCGAGTCCTGGCTCTCGTCCGGCAGCTCGGTCGGGTCGCGCGGCGACCCTGCATCCGGCGTCGCGTGGACGCGCGAGAGCAACGAGCAGGTCGGCGGCGAGAAGCTCGGCGTCAGCGTCATGGGCGTCAGTCGCGCGAGCGAGCTCGAGAAGACGATGCAGGTCTGGCGAAGCATCCTCGACGGGCTCGAGAACGGGCAGGAAACTGCGGACAAGGCGGGCAGGTGGAGGTGGGCGCACGAGTGGAGCCTGAACCGAAGAAGGGCGGTTCGGCTGCTGGGCGAAGGCGTGAGGGAGTGCCTCGGGGAGTGGGTCGACTACGCTTGGGAGAGTCCCGGCGACGGTTTCGTCAACTCGAGGGGCAAGAAGGGCGTCGAGGACAAGGCGAAGACGCTCATGGGCAAGGAGGCGCAGGCGGAGGCTCCATGGATGACTCCCGCAGCGAGTCCCGAACCTGAGGCCAGGGAACTGCCTCTGCGGTGATCATCGGCGTCGGTCTGCCACGGTCGGCAGAGGTGAAGAGCAGGAGGGGCCTCGACAAACTCTGGTCGTCTGGTTTTTCTACTCGTGTTTCTTTGGCGTTGAAAACGAAACTCTCGTTTTGCGGAACCTGGCGTGTTCCCGAGCACGGGTTTGGGCGGATAGATTTAGATACCATCGCTGGCGGCCATTGTTGTCTTCGTTTTCTTATGCAGTAGCACGTCGAATGCGCACTCTCAACTCTCTGCATGACACTGGGTTTTGCTTTAACGACCTTGGAAATGCAGTCCGAATAGCTTCGACTACTCGATACTACCGCTGCTGCGATTGATATCTTATTCTCTCATTCAGTAGCATGTTGAATGTGCACTCTCAACTCTCTGCATGATACTGGGCTATGCTTCAACAGCCTTGGAAATATTGTTGTCTTCATTCTCTTATTCAGTAGCACGTTGAATGCGCACTCTTAACTCTCTGCATAACACAGGACCTTGCTTCAATAGCCTTGTAAATGCAGTGCATAATAGCTTCGACTACCTACTCGACACCACCGCTGGCTTTATTTTCTTATATAGTAGCACGTTGAATGCGCACTCTCATCTCTCTACCTAACACAAGGCTATGCCTCAACAGCCTTGGAAATACAGTCCGAATAGCTTCGACTACTCGACACCACCGCTACTGCCACGCAAATACTGATCAATGCATGCCACGGCTCTGTCAACTGCGCGCCATGCTCTCCCGCTTCAACAACCTCGTAGAAGTTCCTGGCGCAGCATCGATTGCCCTCGCCTCCGACAACGAGAGCGGCAACAAGCATCAGGCGGTCGTGGCGCTCCTCTAGACTCGATTGCCAAGTGCTTGTGTCTGCCGGATGACGACAGGCACCAGCCACAGACGCTGTGGTTATGCTTAACTTCCTGGTCTTGGAGGCAGTGGATGGTGGAGCAGGGCTGAGGCAGGGCGCAGGACGAAACGGATTGCTGATTCGTGCAGTGAGTGCTTTGGTGTTTGATGCAGGCGGGCTGGACTGGCTGGACTGGCTGGACTGGCTGGACTGGCTGGACTGGCTGGACTGGCTGGACTGAGAGCTTCAAGCCGACGAATTCCCCCGCCAAACTGTGAGAGCGTGAGGCCCTGGCCGACGGCAAGCCCGGCAAGCTGCATGCATGGCATGATGTATTGTGAATTCGACCAGAACAGCTCCCATCCACCTCTCCGCCACCATCAAACACTCCACACTCCACACTCCAACACACACCCCAAATCAAATCGCTGCTTGCTTTTGCTGCCTCATCCAATCCCCGCCGTCCGCGAGTTCGCTGCCCGAGCCCACTCGGAGATGATCTAGGGACCGCCCCCCCCATTGGTCACAGCTTGCCGGCAGCGACGTCCCTCCATCCTTCATCCTTGCGCCTCGATCGACCGTCCCAGCGACACCAGCGACACCAGCGACACCTGCGACAACACATCCACCCACGCCCTCGCTCTACAAGCCTGTCCTTCAGCCATCCCTCACCATAGCTGTACAGGCACCTGCTCACGCGATCCTTCAAAGCCCCCTCCCCCCGACTTGCCCTCCGCGCAGAGATAAGGAGCGCGGGAACGCCATGAGAGCCGGATAAGCAACTGTCTTGGAACCCGTCCTGGTGACACTCGAGCTATCGACCGCAACAATCCCCCACTATAAACCGCGACCCCAGACATTCGACAGAGCGTCTTCGTATGTGCGAATAACCTAGACGCTCTTTTGTGCCCCAGGCTTGGCCCACCAAGACACTCCCCCGCCCCAATCATCTACCACCACCACCTACTTGCCCAAAATGGGTAACAGCGCGACAAAGGAATCGCGACCGTCGTCATCTCTGGCTCAGTCTGCCTCGCCCGGTGCCAGGGACCAAACCACCTCGACCTCTGCGGCCCAAGGGTCCCTGCAGGTTCCCAATGAGAGGACCGTCTCTGGGAGTTCCCGCAGCGGGCGGGGCAGCCGGCACGATCTGTCCATCTTCGGAATTGGCGGAGGCTCGGAAAGGGAGGTCCCGCCGATGGAGGCGCGGAGGGAGACCCGTGCCGAGAGGGAGGCTCGGAAGCTGGAGAAAGAGAGGGTGCTGAGGGCCAAAGAGCGCGAGCGAAGCATGCGGGAAGAAGGCGTCGACGGGGGATACTTGGTCACTTTGGGTACATATATCGGTCCGGAAGATTACAACAAGATCATAGTGCGGCAGCTGATGGTATGAATGCTCGAATGGTACTGCGTAAGCATTGCTAACCGCTCCGCAGATCGAACGGCGGCTGGCTCCTTTCTGGAAAGGTCTCAACGACCATGACGATTCGTGGACCGAACATCAGCTTGTGGCAGCCGTACAAGGTCTCCCGATCCCTCCGGCAGACGAGATACCAGCAGAGGAGCCAATCGGCGAGCAGAATGCAAAGTCCTCGGATCAGAGCTTGAATCATCTTACGGTTCCCATGAACATCAGGTCAACATCGCAATCCTCGGATGCGTCAACGCATCTAAGTCCTGGACATACAGGCTTCTCCGCACCGTCTACATCTCCTTTGAGCAATGCGCACTCCTCCTCATCGCCATTCTTCCGGGGCCGGGCCAAGACGTTGGCTGCTTTGACGACGTCCTCGAAGAATGGCTCTCAGTCCGAAATGACTCCCCAAGAAGTGCATTTGCCCAAGGAGCCGCACGTGAACGGCCAGCGGGTCGAAGCTTTTCTGTACAAGGATGCCTCCGAGTGCCCCATCTGCTTCCTCTACTACCCCCCGTATCTGAACAAAACCAGATGCTGTGACCAGTCCATCTGCTCGGAATGCTTTGTGCAAATCAAGAGACCGGACCCTCATCCGCCGGAGCACCATGGTCCGAATGATCCAAACGCCCCGACCGAGCCTCAGGATGACTGCATGCTCGTATCTGAGCCGGCATCATGTCCCTTCTGCGTGCAACCGGAGTTTGGAGTCTCGTATGAGCCGCCGCCATTCAGGAGAGGTCTGGTCTACCAGGGTCAAGCTGAGCGCATTGGCAATCTCACATCCGCAATGTCGTCGACGACATCGATCAATTCCCAGGGACAGCCCACTGGAAGGAGAAGACAGGTTTCGTTGTCTGCGAGCGCCCCTGAGGTCATCACAACGGACAGAGTGCGTCCCGACTGGGCGAAGAAGCTATCCGATGCGCGCGCACACGCTTTACGAAGATCGGCAGCTGCAACCGCGCTGCACAATGCGGCCTACGTCATCGGTACCAGTCCCTCGGACAGCAGAGGAGGCATCCTGGGTAGGCGGAGACGTACCTTTCTTTCTTCTAGGGATGGGGACAGTCCGAACAGCAGCGGCCAAGGAACACCCAGCAGGTCCGACAACTCGAACGCGATAACACAGCTCCTGACAGGATCCGAGCGGCACAGCTCCAACGGCGGGGCCAGAGAAAGAAACGAAGGCCAAGCCGACCTCGTCTCGGGTCGTCAATCCTCGCGCAGAAGCCGCATGGACGATCTCGAGGATCTCATGATGATGGAAGCGATCCGTCTCAGTCTCGCAACCGAGGAGGAGCGCCGCAAAAAGGAGGAAAAGGAACAGCAGAAGAACGCGAAAAAGGAGGAGAAGAAAAAAGCAAAGGAGGCCAAGAAGGCGCAAAAGAACGGCAAGAAACACGGCTTCTTCCCGTTTGAGGTGCCGGCGGACGAGTCGGCGGCTCCGCAGCAACAATCGTCACAGCCAGGCCCGTCGTCCGCCGCGAATGACGCCAAGGGGAAGGGTATCGATCGATCCGGCGCCGGCTTCAACCCCATGAGCGAGCCGACCTCGACGCTGAATGCCAGCGGCCAGCAGCCGTCCACAACAAGAGGCGACCCCCAACGCCACCTCGAAGAAAGTCGTGCCCGCATCCAGACCCAGTCCTCCATCCTCCCCCCTTCCCTCTCCCCCGACGGCAGCCTGGACACGGCGGCACCACACCGGTCCGTCCTGCGCCAAATTTCCGGCGCATCGTCCTCGGCCTCGTCGCTCGCAGACTCGGAACCCGACTCTCGCAACACGGCCGGAGAAGGAGGGGAATCGGGCGCCGACTCCTCATTCGAACCGTCGCCCAGCACCTCCGGTCTCAATCTCGGCGCGAACGCCAACGCTTCCGCTTCCGACGACGCTCTCGGCGCCGGTGGCAGCCAGGAAACGCCTGGTGGGGGCGCGGGCACGGAGCCCATGTTTAACTTTCGGAGTCTGGCCGCTGTGATTGGGGATGAGGAGAAGGAGAAAGGGGTGGGGGGCGGGTCGGAGCATATTGAGCATTTTGTTGACAATGCCGGCCAGCAGCAGCCGATCAACGACGGTTTGAAGCCCGAGGAAGCGGGCGTGGGAGGAGGCAACAGGAGCCGTGGGGATTCGGGGGAGAGTAGTAGTTCGGGGAGTAGGATGGCGCCGGGGGTTGTTGTTGGTTCTGATGGTGACGGGCATGGGCATGGAAATGGGGAGTTGGGGGAGAAGTTGGGACAGGCGGCCAGGTATGAGAGCGAGAGGAAGGGCTGTGGTGATGTAAGCGTTCTGGAGGGGAGGGGGGAGCAGGGGCGGCAGCAGGTGTTGCAATGACATGACAGCCGGGGGTGATGGGATGGTGCCGATGGTTGGCGCGCTGCCAGATGGAGATGCAGATTCACTCATTCACTCCCCTTCTCTCTCCTCATCTTCTCCATCCCCTCCCCCCTCCTTTCCAGCTCTTCTCCTTTGTCTCTTCTTCTTCTTCACACATACTACAATAGGAGCGGCGTCTTGGCTGGGCTCTGCTCGGAACGGGTCGTCTACGGGGACTGGTGTTGCCGGGATTGAGGCTGTTTTTTTTCTCTGCTCTTCTCTTCTCTTTTGCCGTGGCAACACTTTTCTTCGTAACATGGCCGCGGGCTGCATGGGGGCCCCAAGGTGTGGTGGTAAGGGAGGGAGGGAATGGTCAACAGTTTTTCTGTTATCCATCCATCCGTTCACCTTTTGCGCGTTCTTTGTCGCTCGGGCTGTTTGCTGGATGGGTGGGGTGGGGTGGGTGAGATGAGTGAGCATGCATGCAAGCAAGCAAGCAAGCAAGCAGTGGTGGTACCGGGCTGAATCAAGTATTGCGGATGGGTTAGTTGCTAGGCTCTCCAATCATGGACGCAGACGGGTGGGCGCATGCCTATGTATGTTTCTTGCATAGGCCGGGACGGGAGTACATGAGGCGCTTTGGGTGCTCTTAGTACTGTGGGTTCAAGTGAAGCATACTGTGCGTGCGGTAGTGTACGGTACATGTTCCGTAGCCATAAGCGCAAGGCTGCTGCGTGAGTTCGGGGTCTCGCGTGATACCCACCACTTGCCTTCTGACACCTCTGTCTTGGTGAGCATGGGAATTTGTATGACTAACTCGGGCTAAGTCACGCATATCCATAATCCGACTTTATAGTCCGTAGGGAGGGGTTAGAAAGGGCCCGAGTCATGCGCTACACCTTAACGTTGATTTACATCTCTTCTCGTCATGCGTCCCTCCCCGTCCACAGGTACCTTACACCTTACAGGCCCACTACCTACTATAGCCACAGCCACACATACCTACCCACAGAGCCCGAGATCGCAGTACACAAGACGACATCCGCCGCGCGCAGCCTTTGACATAACGTTAAGTGCGTGCATTGTTCGCCGTCGCCAATTGCGCTAGGGCTAGAGACCGAAGAAGGAGCTAACGACGGACTAAGCTTTGAGGCGCTGTTGCGGCGGCGGGAGCGCGTTTGATGCTTGGGTCTGGGTGACGGGGGAGGCTTGTTTGGATGGGGGGCGGGTCGCATCTGAATGCTGCTGAGGAGGAGGGTGGCCGTTGGGGGTGTCTCCTGCTGATGACTTACTAGAAGCCACTGAACATCAAGGTGTACTTGGCACCCTCCATCCACCGATCCATCCATCCGGGCACGCGGGCACTATACTAACGTTACGGGCTCCTGGTACGCGTGTCTACCTAGGTAGATTATGTATGCAAGTCAGCCGCAACGCCCACGCGGAAGGAAATGTCGCGCACGCCTCGCACGCAAAGCGTCTAACGTTAACGTTAACTCAACCGGCCAAGCGTGAGAGATGCCGACTAAGCCAACTTAACCCGTCACGGCATGGTCGGCGTGATCGGGACGGGGTGTGTATGTCACTGACAACGTACGGACAACCTGCGATTCTTCTCCTAGCAAATCACGCATCGCGAGTACGGCACACCGTTTGCAGGGGAAAGACAGCTGTATCCAAGCTCTGGCCTTTGACGATGCCTACCTACCACTTGCCTGCACCGGCCCCGTGGCTGGCGGGCTGGCTGAGAGTCCATCTGTCCGTCCGTCTCCAGCCAAGTTGAAGCAAATAACTTACCAACGTAGACGGTCTCGTGGGCCGCATACTTGACTGATAGACGCCGTCCTCGTGCTCCTCGCGTCTTTTGCTACGTCCACGTCTCGTCCTTGTGTCACCTCGTGCTCTTTGCCTGTTGTCCTATCGCCGTGCGAGCACCTTTGCACGCTGCACATTTCGTTCGTCGGCCAGCCTCGTTGGGACCAGACCGCTGCTTTGCGTCCCGGCCCATCTCGAGGTGTTTGTCTCGTCGTTTGATTCCCATGCTCCTGCCCACGTTACCTACTTGACGGGTCGCAGTGCTGGGAAGGGAGGGGCGTTCGGTGCAACGGCTGTAGTCGTGCTGCGACGGTCCCTGGTTGCTGGGTTTGGGGTGGGTTGGGTTGAAGCCGATGGTGGGTTTAAAGATGCGGGAGGGGGACGTTGTTCTGGGTGGGTATGCGGATTCCGAGGGAGAGTTTTCTTCTGCTTCTTTGGAATCGAGTGTCGACTTGAAAGAGAGCTTGGAGGAGGATACGAGGCCGATGGCTCCGCTGCTGCCGAAATTGACGGATGCTAAGGTTGAGGAGGAGTCGAGCTGGGGGAGTACGGTATCTAGGCCTCCTTGGTGGAGAAGGCATTATAAACTGGTCTTATATTCATGTTTGTTTGTTTCTGTTCTTATTTCTCTTCTTCCTGTGTAAGCACATTTCTCTTCTTCCTCCACTCCTTCTCCCTCCAAACTCCCGAGCAGAAACATGAAAAACATCAGAAAACTGAGCATCCACCCACCCACCAGAATCCACATCGCCCTCGTCACAGCCCTGATCAGCCACCTCCGCCCTCCCACCCCCCTCAACGGCCTCCACGCCATCGTCACTAACTGGCGCGAACCCACCTCCCCCACCGCCCTCAACACCACCTCCCTCTGGGCCCCAGAATTCAGCCGCGACATCGTCCCGCGGCCCATACACTCCCACAACGACTACTGGCGCCGCGTGCCCCTCTACCTCGCCCTCCTCAACGGCGCCTCCAGCATCGAAGCAGACATATGGCAGCACGCCGACACCTCGGACCTCCTCGTCGGCCACACCGCGAGCGCTCTCCGCCCCGCCCGCACACTGAACACCCTGTACCTCTCCCCCCTCATGGAAATCCTAACCCGGCAAAACGCCGCCGCCAACACCAACATCAATACCACCACCACAGCCCCCACCGTCGTCGGCGTCTTCGACACCTCCCCCACCCACCCCCTCGTCCTCCTCCTCGACGTCAAAACCCCCGGCCCAGCAACCTGGCCCCTCATCCTCTCCCACCTGGCCCCTCTCCACGCCGCCAACTACCTAACCCGCTGGAACGGCACGACGCTCATCCCCGGCCCCATCACCGTCGTCGGCAGCGGCAACACGCCGTTTGAGCTGCTCAACAGCGCCGAGTTTGGTCGGGACCGATTCGTATTTTTCGATGCGCCGTTGGGGGAGCTGGGGACGGGGGAGAAGGAAGAGGAGGGGGGGAAATATGGGGTGCGGAATAGCTATTATGCAAGTGGGAGGTGGGGGCAGGGGTGGTTGGATGGGGCGAGGAAGGAGGAGGTGAAGAGGCAGGTGGCGGGAGCCAAGGCCAAGGGATTGAGGGCGAGATATTGGGGGACGCCGGGGTGGTGAGTGCTTCTTTTCTCTTCCCCTCTCTGCGTGGAGCGCGTGCCGGAGATCGCGCTTTCTTGTTTGTTGTTCTTTGCTTGGTGCATGGAGGGTGGCTCGGGAGATCCGGTCACTGACGACGTCGACCACGCGACAGGCCCGTCTCCACCCGCGACTCCATCTGGAGCTTCCTCGTCTCAGCCGGCGTTGGCGTGTTGAACGTCGACGATGTAGAGGTGGCGGGGCGCTGGAACTGGAGCTGGTGCTCTGTTGCCGGGTTGACGCTGTGTGGGAACGATGTCCACGGTTGACGGAATGAGGGTTCGGATGGCCGGTTTTGGAGTTGCGTTTTGGCGCGGTGTTGGGGCGTATTGGGGTTTGTGTCCGGCGTCACGCGCTAGCTGGAGGATTTTCGACGACGCTTGACTGCTGTATAAAGCGACGGGGTGGGTTAAGGTCGGAGCACTGAGTCTATCTGTCTTTGGGTCGGGTGGTCTGGCGGTTCGATATCCCGATTCGGAATTGCTTCGCCAGCGCATCAGTACGGCGCGAAGCCTCCACGACTTCTTCTTCACTTTCCGACTACTGACAATACATAGTAGGGGATCCCGTCGGGATCCTACAGCTATACAACTAGAACGCCTTTTCAAGGGTGGAGGTAACCACGCCTGCAAAGACACTCCGAATCGTTGCTATCAAGTCGTTTGGATGGTGATACCGGCCTTCATGAACCGGATGGGCGGCCGATTCCCCGACCGAGTCCGCTGAATTGGTCCAGATCGTCCGGACTTCCGATATCCCTACTCTGGAGTTGCTTTGCTCGCACATAGATACCTACCCTGCGGCTTCTGCACGTCTTCCCCTCATACTACTGACGGCTGTCACGATACAGCAGGGCATTTGTTGGAGAGATAGAAAAAGATGAGCAATCACAGCGGAAAGCAATCCCGTCCATCACGGACAGACCAGAACGCTATCACCAGATCTTCTCGACGGTGATACATGATTCTGTTGGAGTTGCGCTACCTCATCATCATGCACGCACGCACGCTGATGAATCCCAATACCAATCTCAGGACGACGCAATACGGCAATTCGGCTGGGAGCACGAGACCTAAACCCCGAGTCCACCTCATCGGATCAGCTGGTCCGGACTTCCGATATCCCGCCCGGGTCTGCTTCCCCGGCGATATGGAGACCAAGTAGATGTTATAAGGTTTCTCTTTGCGCTTCTTGACTGCTACCAAGACAGGGAAGTAGTGGAGCTATTGGTGTCGTGCAAGGCTACGCCTGCTGAAGGAGGTCTGAGTCGTTGTTGTCAGACCTTTTGGATGGTGATTTGTAGCGCTGTTGGATTGCAGGGTCGATATCAGATTGGTGGTAGGTTGATCTTCACGTTTCAACAAGTGGTGACGTGTATCATGGTTGAGGAGACTTAGCTCAGTGAATGTGATGATATTGAGATTTGTGTTCGAGCATCTGCGGGCAGAGCATTTGGTAGCTTTGGAAGATTTGATAGCTTGCCCATATATATACTTTGTCTTGCGAACTGAGGGACGTCGGTAATCTCCTGGCACTCGTCACATTCCGTGTCCAGGTGACCTGACGTACCAACACATCAGTGTGTGAGTCAGTAGTCAATAGTACCTAGGAAGCGTGACCTGTGGGCCATCAAACGTGGAACGATAAAGTAATGCATCTCCAAACTCCCTGCTGTAACCAGAAACAGTCGCAAAACCAAAGCGCAAGATTACATCCCTCAATCCCTCTTATTATGCTCCTCATCCCTATCCTCATCCCGTCCAGGCCACAAAATCTTCCCCAACACCACGGCCCTAACATGCGCCCCGGCCACGAAAAACCACGCGCAAACCAACAAAACCGTCATGGCACTACCAACCCAAAGTACCGCCTCACTCCCCAACGCCCTCCCAATCTCCACCGTCGCAATAGTGAAGCCGACATTCGGAAAGACGAGCGCCCACCACGTGAGGCTAAACCCCATTTCCGGGATCCCGGCCACACAGGACAGCGCGGCGATGCAGAAGAGCCAGAAGGCGAAAAGCCAGAGAAAGATGCCGACGAAGAGCGTCATGATTCGCAGGACCTCGGCGGCGAGGGGGTGAGCCGCGAAGTAAGCGTGGTGAGCGGGGAGGGCGTTTGCGTTGCCGATGAGAGCGACGATGGTGAAGGCGGGGGCGCCGACCATCATGAACATCCCTGGTCGGACGTTCAGGGGCGTGAGGCCGGAGTGGAAGAGGCGGTACATGTAGATGGCGATGATGCAGACGGCGGTCATCCAGCCGAGGCCCTGGTAGGCGACGCCGGCGACGATGATGGGGAGGCGTTGGGCGGGGGGCTGGGAGGGAGCGATGAAGGACGCGATGGTGCCGGTGAGCATGGCGGGGAAGATGGGGAAGACCCATGTTGGGGACATTTTGTCGGCTGAGAGGTTGATGCCGGAGGCGCGGTCGAAGAGGAACCAGTACAGGAGCGCGGCGACGAGGAGCGTGCAGCCGGCGTAGATCCAGAAGAGGATCCGGATGGCAACGATGAGCCAGGGGCCGGTGGAGGGCACGCCGTAGAGGTTGGCGCCGCCGATGATGACGGCCAAGGAGAGCCAGAAGGCAGGGAAGAAGAAGCCTTCTGTGCCATCGAGGAGGGAGTTTTTCAGCGCCCGGGGGATCAGGATGAAGCGTGTTACGATGGCGCCGACGAAGATGAGGAAGAGGACGATGTTGAAGACGTATACGATCTTGCCGATTGTGATGAGGCCGTCGAACCGATGGGGGGTTTCTGCCAGAGCGAGCGCGAGACCACCTGTGCTCATGGTGGTTGTGAACCACGACCACGTGAAATGCTCGAGCCGGTTCTTGAGACTGACTCTTCCGTTTACCGACTGAAACGACTGGGGGCTGGACGACGACCGCTTCTTCTCTTCATCTTCGTCGATGGGCGTGCTGCCCGTGTTGAAGCGTGAGTCCGCAGAGTTCTCGGTTTCCTCGACATAGTACGGGTGGATAGCTGGCGGGTGCGAAGAGAGCGGCCTGGGGAAGTTTATGAAGCCAATTCCATCCGAAGTGCTTGTGCCATCAGTAGGCGCGCGGCCGTCGGGCCAGTACGTCTCGCCATGGATACCGGAGCCAGTGTGGAGGCTGTCGCTGGGCTGACTCCCGTCTGGATTGTACCACGACATTGTGCTTCTCGTGCAATCTTTCCAATCGCGTCTGAGCCCGGCGGATGAGCAGGTCGCAGCAGCAGCAGCCCATGATCCGGGCGAGGTGAGGTCGATGGCCACGTCGGCAAGGCGGCGCCATAAGCTTCATAGAATGCGGTCCATACAGGTCTGTGACAAATGGGGGCGCGCCAGGCACTTCTAGCCTGGAGTAAATCGATCCGTAGCACGAGGGGTACGCCGTTGGTGACGTCTCCAGACCAGGGAATCCGCTAGCCGGACCAAGAGATGCAGCCGCCGGGTTAAAGTATCATCAGCACTCACATGATTTATCCACGTCGTTTCATATCCATTGTTATGCTTGTAGTCCAGCCAGCCTTTAACAGCTTACAGTCGAACAGACACACCATATCTTCAATGCGGCTCACCCGCACGTCTCGATATCAAGAGTAAAATTTGTAGCTAAGTAACGCGTTCGACAGCTGTCCACGAGCAATTCGCTCTCCCAACGCCATGCTTGTCTATCGTCCCAAGCAACAAACACAATTGCCGCCGACATTACGATCCCGTCCCAACCCAGGAACCTCATCAAGAATTGAGGCTTAGTACCGTCTTCCTTCCTTTCCCTTCCCATTCCCTGCGTCCATGTTTTCCTTGTCGTCATCGCCATAGCGTCGCTCTTCCAGCCCCTTCCTAGTGTTCCCTTCTCTTTCGAGCGCCTCGTCCACCAACTTCATCGCATCTTCCATAACATCTGACCCCACTCTCCAGCTCATGAGCACAACACCTTTCTCGCCCAGTATGTGCTGTGCTCGGGCCCAACGCCGCCGCCAGAGCTCCTCTTTCTTGCTCATGTTCGGATTGCTTGCAGGCGCGGAGTTGTAGCTGCTTGAGGCTTGTGAGCTGCTGGTCGCTGTGGGCTTGAGCGTGTTCGTGGAGCCGTTGCGAGTATGGGTGCTATAGGTTGATGCATTGCTGCTCCCCAGGCTGGACGTGGCACTAGACAAAGTGCCGGCCGCATTATCCTTTGCCGCAGCCAGCGTCGTGCCCGCGGTTCTTCGTGGTGGCGGAGGTGGTGGGACCTTCTTGGAGGGGTCGCGGCCGCCAGTCCCTGTTGAACCGTTTGTCGACTTGAGAGCCTCGCTGGCCGCGTTCGATGGTGTTCCATTCCACATAGAAGACGCCGCAGGTAGACTGTTGTACGCCGATGCGATCTTATTCCTTGCGCTGGCTGCATAACCAGTCTCCGGTCTCTGCGTGGGCTTAGGAGGCAGCTCGGGTTTCGCATCATCCGCAACGATCGGAGACTGAGCCAGTGGACTGCGCTCCCGTGGCTGATTCGTACGAACAGAGGTAGAAGGTCTTCTAGGCTTTGGAGGCGGTGCTTTGCCACCCGGTCCAGGGGACGTAGACGGTCTGAATTCCTCTGCTGTTAAACTATCCGTTGAGGGACTACGCAAGGCAACCGGTTTTCTCGGTGGCATTGGTGCCGCAGAACGACCGGTCCGTCCCTGATCACGCTGAGGAGAAAGCCGGATATCAGCGTCTCCTTCCGTAACGGAACGGACAAGCGGTCTAAAGCCAGGAGGCGGTAGTGGCTCATCATCATCTGAAAAGTCTATGAGTTTGCCCATCGGCGGGTTAGGTGGAGAAGTCGGTCTTCGAGGTGGTAATTGAGGCCTTAACTCCGCAACATCACCATCGCTACGCGTTGGACTAGTACTGGATGCAAAGGTAGGATATCTCGGCGACCCTGGTGCTTCCAAGTCTTTCATCGAGGCAGCAATCGCGGCTCGTATTTCCGGATCGTCCTCGCTGGCCGCCGAAGACCGCGCTGATCTGAAAGCCTTGGACTTTCGTTTCGGAGACTTCTCCCCGCTAAGCGGACCCATCGATGAGTCGAAGAAGCCTTTTGGCGTGGAAGTTGTAACATCTCTGATGAAGACGCCCAGTACGCGGCCTGGGTTTTCGAGGACGAAATCGGTGTAAACCTCGAGATCAGCTTCGCCGCTATCTCCGACAAGAATGAAACTCCTCTGAGGGAAGTCTCGAGCCAGCTTATCCAAGGTTGCCTTCTTTCTCTCCGCAACAGGCTCAAATATGCCTTGAAGCATGCCGCTGTACTGTTTCAGGTGGAAAGATCCCGACGGCAGCCCAGCCATGGCGAAGAATTTCGAAATGACGGGATACAGTTGCCAGGGTGAGTTCGAGACATAATGGAACTTTACGCCATTGGACTGCATCCTGTTGTACCATTCTCGGACACCCTCGATCGTCAAGTCGCCGAGTTCGCGGATGAAAGCATTTCTGAAGATCTCCCGGGCGCCAGCACTGATCGCCGAATGCTTGATTGTGTCGTCGATATCACTGATCAGACTAACACCTTCAGGCTCTGTAATGATAACTTCCGAGGTGGCAGATAGTTGCTCTGAAGCAAGAATCCGGACATGGGTCGGAACGAACTCCAGAGCTGCTCGAAGTGAGAAATGGCCCGAAGCATCCGTGTATATCGTCCTTTGTCGCGACACTTCTTCATTGTAGAAAAAACAGGAGATGGGCGTATTTCCTAGCGGATTGGCCAGGAAAGGCTTCAGACGCGACATTAGGTGACCGTTGGCCATGGCGAGCTCCTCCTTGCTCATGTTTGCCGGTGTATTCCACGATGCCCGTTTTTGGATTCCGGTCCTCGGTGCCTCCTCATCGCTGATCTGACTTAGACGGTCTGTTGCTGGTCTTGGTGGATTTGGAGAACGGCTGCGAGGAGTGCGCGCGCCGGTAAGACTGTCTGTGTCAGAGTCTCTGGCGGGCGGTTTCTCGCTATAGCCTCCCTTCTCTGCAAAATCTGCCTCAACCTCACCTCTTCTGAGGATCGATTCCATCTCTTTCTCCACCAGTTCCTCCTCGTGCTTCGACTGGTGCTCTTGTATCCGTTCCCGCACATGCTTATGCGGACTGGGGTCCCTGCTCGTAGACCCGCTGGTTCCCGGGCTCTTCTGCGACGGCGCCGGAAGTCCGACAAGCTGCCGTGCAAGACTTATGAATATTCGGTGCTTCCGGTTCATTGGACCCTTGTGCGGCGAGTATATCCAGCCTCGAACGTCCACGTCAACAATCGCCTTGTCATCCTCATATTTATCCCATTCCCTCTTCCAATATTCGGCATCCCCCGAGCTTGCCGAATCTCTGGCGTTGCTGCCGGTGCCTTGCGTTTCTTGAGCGGTCCCAGGTCGTGCTTGTGGCTATCTCTCCATTAGTTTACAGCGCCCAAACAAGTCATGAGAGACCACGATCTACTCACCTTGCGCTTGACGTGTTTCCGCGCATAGCTCGGAAACAGGACCATCTCCTCTTCTCCGCTCCTCACGATAGCCGCATCCGGGAATGCGCCCGGCGTATCCTCACCCTCTCCCCAGTCCACCTTCTCCCCGCCACCCCTCCAGCTCTGCGCATAGCTCTGCGCGTATGACTGGCGTAATTCGTTCGCAGCCTTCAAGTACCCCGCCAACTTCTTCCTCCTTCCTCCGCCCTCCCTTGGCTCAGCCCTCGCAAAGTCTTGCTGCTGCGTATGGTTTGTATCATAAGGGTTACTGGCATAGTACCTGCCAGGGGCTCCGGCCTGGCTCATCTTGCCTTGCCTTCTGGGCAGCGCATCTTTCGCCCCCCTGCCTATGAACCGCGCTCGGCCCTCACGGAGCAGACTCAGAACACTGCGTCGCTTCCGTTGCTGCGCCTTGATGGCCTGGCGGTGGAGAAGAAAGCGGTAGATGCGTGATTGCGCCCGGTGCCTCAGCGCCGGAAAGGTCTCGTGCCGGAAGTCGAAGAGTCGCTGGCGGGCTCGCTGGTGCGTCTGCGGGAAGAGGTAGCGGAAGAGGGAGCTGGTGCCGTGAGCGGTCGGACGACGGCGAGGAAAGACTGGCGGCGCCACTTTGGAAGTTGATGGTGTTCTTGTTCGAGCGAGGGGGTCAAGGGATGAAGAAATCACGGCGTTTGAATGATCGATGCATGGGTTGGGATTCTTGTGGTGTTCCAGACCGGCCAACGTCATTTGACGCTTGCCGCACTGTCGGATCCGCACAGGATGAGCGTCCAAGACGAACACAAGCCCACACACTCCACGGCACGCCTGAACATCAACGGGAAGGCGAGTTCCACAGACCCCGTGTGCTTTTTCCATCTCACATGGCAACCTCCACATCGAAGAAGGAACAGCTTAGTCAATGAACAATACACTCAAATCCCTGAGCAGTTATAGAATTGCATTCCGCATCTCACATTTGTTGGGTACCCCTACAAGTAGCCTCGTTGAAAACGAGGTCCAAACAAGTTAGAACTATACTCTTTTAAGTAGAACAGAGCTAATTCCATTCCTGAACGCGGTCGAAGCTACATTGTCACAGTGAATCCGCGAAGACCTATTCAAATCTCCGGGAAGACTTGGAGTAAGTCAAGGCGGTACCCCGTCAATACTTGCGTATAGCTTCGGAAAGCCTCGGCAGGGCTTTGGATATCGTATTAAGTCAGTACTTCAACCGGAAAGCATGGCGAAAGGCCTGGGCCATGTCACAGCAAACGTTGTGGGCCAATGTCTGCAGCCTGTCAGTAGTAAAAGTACTTCACCCAAATGCATGCAATAGCTGGGCAGCCAAGCAACGTACCGTGCCTCACCTGCCATGCATCGCGGAGTTCTAGAAAGCCATTGTTTAATTAATCAAGCCTAGAAACATAATACTGTTCGTAGGACTAACCTTTCAGCATGCAAACCCAGCCAAGAATACCGTCTTCCGAACTGCAATCATTGTCTCATCGCCAACATCGCTGCCCAGGTTTACTGCAACCTGACGCCCGCCTGTCTGTTCTTCCTGGCCGTAGCACCTGCAGCGTTGTTCATGCCCGTAGCTTGGCTTGAATCCAGGAGACTCGTCGACTCCTTCTTCTTCTCCTCTTCGATCTTCTTGAGATGCTTTTCCAGTTTCTGCTTTCCTGAGCCCTTGCCATGGAATTGGTGGCTGAGGTGCTTGAAAGCTTCTTTCTGGTTCATGTGGCGGCCGTACTCGTCGACGTATTTGAGCTCCACGTTTGGCTTGTAGTCCTTGTTGAAGAGATCTCCCATCTTGCGCGATTCCAGTCGGTCACGGTCCTGGTTGCTCTTTTGAGCGAGGGCCTCTCTATCCTTGCCGGACATGTTGTCAAGACGACCGCTGGCACGGTCACGCTCTCTCTGCAGCTTGGCACGTCTCTCGGCTTCCTCTTCCGCCTTCATCTTCTGAGTGACGAACTTCTGGTGCTCACGGTACCCGGTGACTTGCTCGTCTGCGTTGCTGTCCTGGAGCACACCGCGCTGTCTAAGCAAAGCGAGAGTGGCGCCCAATCCTTGATCGACTCTCATTTCCTCGTCCAGACCAGTGGTAGTGACGTCCTGTGTGGCAGATACGCTTCGCGTAGCGCGAGCTTCGCGGTCTTCTTCGTCCTCGACCTGGGCATAGGACTCCATGTTGAGATCGCCTTCTTCATCATGAATTCCCGCAGCCATCGAGACACCCCGACTGCGCGGCTGAGAAGATTTTTGTCGTCTCCTCTCGGGCTCGGCCGGCTTTTGCAAATTGGCAACAAACTCGGTTGTTTCATCGATCACGAGACCTGGCTCATCTCCGCCATCCTCAGTGCTTTCAACGACTCCAGGTGTTGCCGATTCTTCTTCCCGGAATTGTCTCGCGAGGTCTTCTGGACGCATCTTCTTGCGCTTCTTCAGGGCTGCTCGTCGCTGCATCGCAAGCTGAGCCTGTAAATCCTCGTCATCTACAAAATTGTCGTCCACGGTGCTCTTTCGTTTCGCGGGAACACTGGTCTCTGGAACGTCGAGATCCATCGACTCTCCGTTCTGCGCAGCTGCTGGCTCTGGAGCACCGCCAGGAGGGATAATGTCGTCCTCGTCCACGGCCTTCTTTCGGAGCGACTTGCTCTTCTTAGACTTTTTTGGTTTCTTGATCTTGATTTCAGAGGGGTCCAAGTAATCTGAAGGAGGTGGACCGTCGTCTTCTTTCAGCATGTCCAGGCTGATCTTGATGCTCTTAGATTTTCCGCTAGTACCACCAACAGCAGCCTGTAATTTCTCTTCCTCTGTCCGCCCTTGGCCATCGAGTGTGAACGCCTTCCCTTTCTTACCCTCAATCTCTTCGTCATACTGCG
The DNA here is from genome assembly GCA_010015785.1 of Saccharata proteae CBS 121410. Lineage (NCBI taxonomy): Eukaryota > Fungi > Ascomycota > Dothideomycetes > Botryosphaeriales > Saccharataceae > Saccharata > Saccharata proteae. The sequence goes on along the minus strand of ML978713.1, from coordinate 472,406 downwards.
CCAGTATAGTATTCTGACCGTCCTCCGCAGTCTCGTTCGGATCATATACTCGTTTTCTCTTCTTGGATTCCAGACGCTCGTTAGCCTTCTCGACTTCACGGAGGTCTGCGGCCTCCAACTCGTCCGCAGCTTCATCGTCATCCACAGCGGCATCCTTCAGTGTGAGAATCTGCTCGCCGCCTTCGTCGAAAGCATCCAGCTCGTGGGCAACCTTGACTCCAGCGAGATCCGCAGAAGTGTACTCTGCTTGCTGTTCCCGCTCCGCAAGTTCCTGCTCCAAGCGCCGGGCCTTCTCAATCTTCTTCTGTCGCTTTTTCTGACCAGCAAGCCACGACTTGGCGTCCAAATCGTCACCCTCACCAAGACTCTTGCCCTCGAGCTTGGCAAACCTTTGCGCCTGATCGCGAGCTTTCTTAATAGCTTCCTTGCGGGCTTGCGCTTTCGCCTTGGCGTTCTCCTCGTCCTGAAGTTTCTTCCAGTTGTCTCCTGCGGCTGCAGCGCGCGTTTCCAGCGTGCTTGCGGGTTCGTCCTCTGAGTCGTCTTCGGAGTCGGATTCTTTGAAGACGGGGCCTGACGCGCTGCCGCCGCCTGGGACAGGCAAGGGCTTCATGCCCATGGCGACGCGGATTTTGTTCGCCTCCTCGATGGAGACTACGTCCGCCATGTTGATCGAGGTTCCTAAGTATTTGACTGGGAAAAGGTCCCGCTGCGGTGGTGATCTGGCGCGTGCTTGATGAGCTTTGAGACTGGTGGTTTACGGGTGGAGGTGTTGGGAGTGGTGGCCGATGAGTGCTTGTCGGAGTGGGCGACTCGGAGGCCATTGGCAAGCACTCAGCGTTCGTGCGACCGCCTTCCCAATATCGACTAGTGCGGCAGAACCGGGGCCGGGCTCACATAAAAATCTCAACTTTGCACTCTTCCTCTTCTTTTCCTCATCAAAAACAGATCTGTGTTCAGCGGTCCCGTTGGCCGTCAAGGCCTTTCGGTTGACTGCTGTTCAGTTCGACTGGCTATGCTCGGGAGCGCCAGGCTCCCTTTGGAGTTGTTCTTCTGAGCAGTTGACAGATCTGAGAGCAAAAACGGCGGCCGTGCCTGAAGAGCTCCCTTCGGGTGAGCTTGGAGGGCTGGTCTGCTGGGGGCGCTATATTCCATCTCTTGGCTGAGTTCCCCCTGGGGAGTGAGGTCCGAGATACAACCATAGCTTGCCTACATGACCGCGATTTTTCGTCGACCGTTCCGCCTTGCGCGGGACATCGAGGAAGGATTGAGATTTTACGAATTTGCAATCGGACTTGGTGATATCATCAGGTAGAAGTTCCTCATGTACGTAGCAACGGCAAGGAGGCAGAAAGGTAGTGCTCTCTTAAACAAGTGATTTGAATTGTGAATGTGCAATGCCGTCCTTGTTCAGCCCTATGATACAATACTCCCGTGGTGGTTTATATCGCGCAGCAATGCGACAGAATCCGCCTGGCCCCCATCAAACAAAACCACGCCGTGCCATAGCTGTCTTTCGTATTCCGCTACCCCAGCCCAATTGTCTACTAATCCCACAGGAAGTCCTCTGTGACTTTCTCCCATTGTCTCTTCAAAGGGCTTGGGCCCGTCTCTTTCCCTTTCTACTTCAAGACGTCTTCTGCTCGGCCATGTCGTCTCTCGCAGCAGCAGCAACCTCTTCAGCATCCTCGGCCGCTTCAGCGGCGTCCTCAGCGTCTAATTGCTCATCGATCTGCTCGATAGCAGCAGCCACATCCACTGCGTCAGCAGCCTTCACCTCAAGGAGCTCACTCCATTGTGGCGACGGAACGATCGCGCCATCCTTCTTTTGATACATCGGTTCCTTCGGTAAACCAAGCGCCGCTCTCTCATTCGCAAATCTTTTCTGGATCATCGGCGTTTGTATGATCCTCCACCTCAACATCCATCCCTTTGGACCCAGGTCCTTGAGCCTCTGCGGCGACTCCCCAAGCAAGTACTCGTCCAGCCCACGAACTTTTTCGATTGTCCTTAAAACCCTCTTTGTGACTCGCACTCTTATAAAGCGACCCAGCGCGTAGCTGTACAGCTTCTTGTGTTGGGTGTTGGGGTGCCAGGTGCGTCGCGTCTTTATCTTAGTTTTCCGCGAGACGTTATTGCCGAACTGAATCGTTTGACCGCCGTAAAGACCGCGGTTCATTTGCTTGAAGATTGGCGACGGACCGTAGGGATAGGGTGGCAGGTTGAATTTAGGTACGGGTACATCTGAGCCTTTCTTTTTCTGTTCGGCGCATAGCGGTGAGGATACAGAGATGGTGCGTATTTGCTGCCGAGGCAGGAATTGTGATACGCAGCGAGGGACTGCGGAGAATAGCCTCGTGGCCATGGTCGTTGGGAAGTTGCAATGGGCGTTGCGGGAGGGCGACAACGCCTTCGATGCTCTCCTCCGCTGCGGCTCGAGATGTTCGCGGAAGATCGTCGGTAGAATGGCCTGCTCGCTCGACCGAGATTCTAGAATGACGCGACAACTCTACGCAGGAAGAAGGTTTCAAGGCGCTTCAATCCAAATACAAGGCTTCCTTAAATTCCTAGGACTCTACTGTCACAACACAGATGCTCAGACACGCACGGTTCCGCAATATTGGCCAATTGAATAACTACATCAGTCCCCCTCCACTGTCATTTTCCCCGTCCAATGGCCAAATAAATTCAATAAACTCGATAAATCCAGGAGCGTGCATCGAGTAGTATAATTAAAACATCAACCGTATTGGAAAGAGCTTTTGAACACAACTATAAATACATTTCTAGAATCAAACACAGTCCTCCAACCCCTTCCCAAGCCTGCCACCCATCTAATCACTCAACTCCCCCAAAATAACATCCGCCGCCTTCTCCGCCACAAGGTACGTTGACAGCGCCGTAAAAGTCCCCGGAATCTTCGGATAAACCGACGCATCCACAACCCTCAACCCCTTCACCCCTCTAACCCTGAAGCTCGAATCCAGCACCGCCATCGGGTCATCATCCGCACCAATCGGACACGTGCACGAGCAGTGGTGGCCCCAAGCAGTGTTCTTCGCGTACTCCTTGATGTCTTCTTTGCTCGTGACGTTCGCGCCAGGCAGGACCTCAGTGAACTCTGTTGGTTGGCGGTCGAATGCGTCGCGGGCGACATTGATGGCTTCGTAAATTGCCTCGAGGTCAGCAGCGTAGTCACCGGAGCCGGTGTCAAAGTAGTTGAACAGGATTTCCGGCGTGTCCAACGGATCGGCGGATTTCAGCGTCACGCTACCGGCTTGGTTTCGCGGATGGCTCTTGAGAATGGCCCAGGACCAGAAGTTGTGCTCCTGGGTTGCGTTGACACTGTAACCAGGGAAGTAGCCGCGGAAGTTGACAGGGCCGCCGAACATAAAGGCATCGTAGTTGTCATCCGGGCTGGCGCTCGTCTTGACGAACATGGTGCCTGCGAAACCAGAGGTGCCGTATGTGCCCGGGTTACCGAGGAACCTTTCTTTCCATGTGTCCAGGCACGGGTCGGGAGCGGTTTCGTTTGTTGCGCCGAAGCCAAAGGTGCAGCCGTCAAGGGCGGTGAAGTTTTCGGCTGTCTGTCCCTGGACGACGACTTCGTAGTGGTCTTGGAGGTTGGTGCCGACACCAGGGAGATCTGCAACGACGGGGATGTTGAAGCGACGAAGCTCATCGGCGGGGCCAATACCGGAGAGTTTAAGGATCTGAGGGGAGTTGTAAGCGCCTCCTGCTACAATGACCTCTCGAGAGGCAAGTGCTGAGCCAGGAGTGCCAGGTGATGCCAGGTGAGAGAGCGGAGAGGCGCGGTAAAGTTTTTCGCCGTCCAAGAACTCGACGCCAATGGCGCGAGGAGTGGTTGAGTTGTCGAACATGACTTTCGTGACGTGACAGTTCATGCGGACGTCTAGAGGATACGCCTGACTGCCGTCCTCGTTTTGGGCATCGCGGACTGCGACGATGAACTCGCGCGCGCCATTGCGCGTATAATCTGAACTGGCAATCGGGACCTGGTAGAGCGCTGGAGTACTGTCTCTGAGGTCGGAGTCAGCATTGGCGTCACCAAGAGCTACACTGCCGAGCTCGATCAAGCTGCCTGTAAGGTTTCCGAGAGCGTTGGCTGCGCCGAGAAGCATTCCGCTGAGCTGCAGGTCTTCGACTGCAATGGTGATAGGGGCCTCTTGGACACCGAGCCACCCGTCGTAACCGTGACCCGGTGCACCAGGCAGGAGATAGTCGTTCCGTTCCATCTTTTCGAAGTACTTCCGCATGTTGTCGGGGTCCCATGATGAATCGCCCGTCAGGTTCGCAATGTATTCGAAGTCGTCTCTGTCTGGATAAATCGTGACCAGAGCGTTGTGTGCGGTGCATCCTCCCAGTGTGCCCGCTCGAGGATACAAGATACCCTTGATGGACGCGTCTTCAGGAGGGTTGAGACCGATGTATTCGCCACCGTCCGGGAGATCGTAAGTGAGCTTGTAGTCCAATTTCTGTCTCTCTTCGTCCGAGTAGTGCTTGACGAAGAAGTCCCAGGACATGGCTGGGTCTTCTGTAGATTTGGCCTGATACGCCGGTACCGAGTAATTGAGGTTGCTTCCCTGGTCGTCTCCGGCCTCGATCAAAAGTGTCTTGTGTCCAGCAAGTGCAAGGCGAGCGGCGAGAGGCCCTCCACCCGCACCAGACCCAATAACGATGTATTCATATCCCGTCAGATGGACCGCCTGGACGGCGGCGGCACAGAGGCCGACAACGCCGAGGAAATTCTTGAATATCATGGTTGTGATGGCTTACCATCCTTAACCTAGCCAAAGTCGCCATATATATCCCTCTTCGGCCAGTCCAGCTTGTTACACCGTAGCTGCCGAGATGTCTATCATTATAATTGCGCTGCGAGGATCATGAGAAATGTCCATGGGGGTTCCCTTCTCATGATCGTCAATGCTTCCGCAGAGGTACGCTAGAACTGTGCTTGTGATGCTGATTGGTCGGAAATCGGTGAACTTGAGTCGTGATATTCGGTCTGATCTCTCGAGGCCCGTGCAGAACGGTTGCGGATGATCCGGATAGTCTGCAACTAGGTGTCCAACGCCAGCGCATAGGAGCACCTCTACATACGGTCTTCCGAAAAGGAGATGAGTCGCACCAGATGTCTTAGGGAGATGAGCAGTATCCCCCAAGGGATTGGAGTAGGCCTGAAGGTTTTTTAGGAGCCGTCGGTGCCAGTTGAAATATTTCCCGCTTGTGAGTTCAAGCCGAGCTAGTATTGATCATGTCATACCTGTGAAGTCATAATTACGACCAGTTGTAAACTTATGAATACGCAGGAGCTGATGCTGGCCATATCAACTTGCCTAATAGCAGCCTGTCCATTGGACATGCGTAACGAATCTGAACTGTTACGTCAGTCAGCTGTTACGAGAACTTGGCCAACAGTAATGTCCATCTGTTTCAGCAACTGATACATACCAAAGTCACAAGCGTGAGGTTTCCCTACGTGCCCCTGGAGGCAGCTTTGATGATCGATCATGGCTGCGATACGTACGATTTTCGCTCTTGCGGCCGAGTCACTTGTCAGTACCGTGGGCTGAGGATCTTACGTGCGAGAAGGTTTGTCGATCGCTCCTCGCCACATGGTACGGCCCCATATTTCATCCACAAGCGAGAAGATAAGCCGAACGGGTTCTGTGTCCATTGCGGAAGTTGTCGCGAGCACTAAGAGCTGTACATCATGAATTCGCATACCATCGAAAATGAAATAGGGGTGTTGAGTGAAATCACAGATATCGATCGAATTTTCGTGAACTGCCTGACAGAGGACGGCGGAAAATGCCAATATCGCAGTAGAACGGATAACATCAGTCGAGAAAGGACTCGTAGACAACGTCAAAATCGAATGAATTATTTTTCCTGATATTCGCCTAGACTGATCATAAGAAATCCCAATGACATTGAGCTGTTTTTGAAATGGGAATATTCGACGCGAATAATGTACACAATCAGCTACAGTAAGTCACTCTGAATGACAAAAATACTCACTCTTTACTCACTCTTGATCAGATATCCAACAAGGTTTGGGATCGTGCTCCAACTTTCGACATACTGAAGCTTGATCTCCTTCCAACCATTTTTCCCGCCGGCTTTGATCAATCCAGACTTGGTGTCTCTATCAAGATGGCACTGGATCCAGAATGGCCATCCAGCGAGAGTATACACAACCTGTAAAAACCTCGCAATAAGACTGCCCTCCTGGTTCTTCGCTGGCCAAGGGTTCACCACGTGTTCGTGCACGACAAATCGCCCACCAGGCTTCAGCAACCGGTAGAGACCGTCGATAGTGTTCTGCTGATTTGGTACACCGCAAAGGACCCGACAGCAGACTATTTCGTCAAAAATGCCGTCAGCGCCGCCTTGGAGCAGCCCAGCCTTGGCAAGCGCCGGGATAAGACTTTCAGGCTCGGCACCGCAATGCAGGACCTTGTATTTATCTCCCAAATTATTGTTCCTGGCGTTAACGCGCAGCTGATCATGTAGCTTGTCAGCTGGCTCCGCGCCGTACATCCTGGTGATATTCGCGGGTGTGAAGAGGTGCAGCTGTTCGCCGCTGCCAGGCCCAACGTCTAGGACGGTACCTCGGACGGTACGAAGAAGCTCCTGAGTCGGTTTGGGCATGTCTGTGGACATTGAAGGGCCATATGTCATCCAAAAGCGGGAGAATGCGCGTTCGCGGAGCTTGGAGATGTGCAAGAGGACGCCCGGCTCATGATGAACAAACACAGTCTCGAAGATGGTCAGAACAAATTCTGGATACATGAAGCATCAGTGAAGATCGTCCAAATATGTCGATATATCGTACGATATATGGCCAGCGACATCAGCCACGCAGGTGCGACTGCGCGCTGTGTGAATTCGTAGAGGGTGGGCGCCATCGTAAGGGTTTCGTGCTGCGCGCGTGGATGATATGGACACGTAGGAGTAGAATCAATTTGAACGTATCTTCTTGAATCACCTCTGCGTCTGAATGAATATGTCGTGGAGGAAGTCCATGCTGTGGACGAGTGTGGTGTGAGAGGTGGGGCAGGCGAGGTCGGCGGTTGAGCACCTGAAGCTAACTTAGACCCTAGGCAATCTACGCGAGGCAGGGTCCGAGGATGATAACAACGTCATCTCTGGCAGCAGATGTGTAATTCAGCAACAAGTCTGGAACATGGCTATCTTCCTACTTTTATACACCTCATGATCCCATTACCATGACCTCGAATTGTGACTTTGTTTGACATGCTCCGCAGCACAAAAACGTGCTTCCATAGCCTAGACCTGCACCACCATACTTCCTCCCTCCTCAAACAGCAGCTTACCCGCACCTTGACCGGCACAGCAACAATGTCGCATTCCAAGGAAGAGAAGCACCCAAAGTTCGGTCATCTGCCACTATCGACCTCGGGCCCAGAGGATTGCGCTCTTACTGTACGCCCGATGTTGTGATGCACGTCGCATTTCGTGGGGAGACTAACATCATGTCTCTAGGGAGCCGCATTACTCAGGTCTCCTTACCACAACAAGGGCTCCGCATTCACTGCTGAAGAAAGAAAACAATTCAAGCTTCATGGCCTTCTCCCGGCAAACGTGCAGACGCTTGAAGAGCAGGTGCACCGTGCGTACCAGCAATATAGCAGCCGGCCGAATGACCTGGCGAAGAACACCTTCATGACGAGCATGAAAGAGCAAAATGAGGTTTTGTATTACAGGGTACTCCAAGAAAATACTCTACAATTTACGTGGTCCTGCTGACGGCTGGAACTCTGCAGCTCATCCAAGACCACCTGAAGGAAATGTTCAGTGTCATCTACACTCCCACGGAAGGAGATGCGATTCAGAACTACTCGAGGCTCTTTCGGAGACCCGAGGGCTGCTTCTTGAATATCGAGGATCAGGATCGAATTCCGGATGATCTTGATCAATTTGGCGGACCAGATGATATCGACGTCATCGTCGTAAGCGATGGTGAACAGGTGCGCAACAAACCAATCAGTGGTCCACTTCAGAATGTATGGCTTACTGGTAGATAGATTCTTGGTATAGGTGACCAGGGTGTTGGCGGTATCCTCATCTCGGTGGCTAAATTAGTCATTTACACTCTCTGCGCCGGCGTGCATCCATCCCGCACCCTTCCCGTAGTTCTAGACTGCGGAACTGACGTGAGTCCTAGAAAGCTGTTCTTTCGTATTCAGCTAACATTACTGTAGAACGAAGAGCTACTCAATGATGAATTGTACCTAGGCCTTCGCCAGCGTCGTGTTCGGGGCCAAAAGTATGACGACTTTGTTGATAAGTTCGTCTCCGCCGCCCGCAAGAGATACCCGAGAGCCTACATCCACTTTGTAAGTACTCTTTCATGTCTTCTCGTGGTGCCCATCTACTGACCTCCGAAAGGAAGACTTTGGCCTACCCAACGCCAGGCGCATCCTAGAGAAGTACACACCTAAGATTGCGTGCTTCAACGATGATGTTCAGGGTACAGGCTGTGTAACGCTTGCCGCAGTCATGGCCGCCGTCAGGATCAGCAATTTGAAATGGGAAGATCTGAGAGTGATCGCTTATGGCTCGGGCACTGCCGGTACTGGCATTGCTGATCAATTGACTGATGCAATATCGGTCGCAACTGGAAAATCGAAAGAGGATGCTAGCAAGCAGATATGGTGCGAACCTTTCCGATTGGAAATGAGTGATTATGGTCCATGAATGGGCTTGCTAACACTGAGAACAGGTGCGTCGACAAGCCAGGCCTACTCCTAAAATCAAAAAAAGACCAACTCACACCCGCACAAATCCCATACGCGCGCTCCGACGACGAATGGAAAGACAAAGACCACCAAAGTCTCCTCAGTATCGTCAAAGAAGTAAAACCCAACGTCCTAATCGGCACCTCCACGAAACCCGGCGCCTTCACGCAAGAGGTCGTTTCCGAGATGGCCAAACACGTCTCCCGCCCCATCATCTTCCCCCTCAGCAACCCGACCCGCCTGCACGAAGCCAAACCCGAAGATCTCTTCAAATGGACCAACGGCAAATGTCTCGTCGCCACCGGCTCGCCTTTCCCACCCGTTGAGTACGACGGGAAGAAATACGAAATCGCCGAATGCAACAACAGCACCACCTTCCCAGGCATTGGTCTCGGTGCCATCCTCTCCCGCACCCGCCTTCTTCCCCCCTCGCTTCTCGTCGCCGCTACCAAAGCCCTCGCAGACCAGTCCCCAGCCTTGAAAGCCAAGGACCCAAACAGCCCTGAAGCGACGTCCCTGTTGCCGGATGTGACGGATGTGCGAGAGATCAGCGTCAAGATTGCGAGTGCGGTGATCAAGAAGGCGGTTGAGGAGGGCTTGAATCAGGAGAAGGAGATTCCGACTGATGAGGGCGAGTTGGAGGAGTGGGTCAGAGAGCAGATGTGGGATGCGAGGTATAGGCCGTTGAGGAAGGTCAGACCGGAGGAGGCGGACGCGCATGCGAAGGGAGAGGCGGGTGTGGCGACGTCGAGGAGGGCGGGGAGTTTTGGGGTTAGTGGTTGAGGAGGGCAATGGGTGAGTGAGAAATAATGTTTCACTGGTGTCAGCCCAACTCGAGTAGCGAGTTGTCCACTTATCATTTAGATTGCAGACAGTAAAATTGCAAAAGAAATGCTCTTTAATTTAAGGACTCGGTGGTCTCAGCTTGATCCAAATCGAGCCGATGCATCTGACTTTTCGGAGGAAACATTTGACTTCCTTTTTCATCAAAGATCTTGTGTGAAAATTGTAAAGTACAGCGTACCGGTCAGTCTTCAAAATTAGTACAGAAGCATGTTGGCAAAGAATTGTATCCAAATCAAGGGATCCGAGGACATGCCATCTTCTAACACATTTCTATGTCTGCATCATACTTTCATTGCTGTCAAATTAGTCGCAATTTTGACGGGACTTGATGTCAAAGTTACGTTCCATTGGTTCCTTAGAAAGAGGGGAGCGGCCAGACACAAATCTCACATAACACTCGATCCCAAATGGGGCTGGCCTCTCATCATGTCTGTCAGCTTACGTGGATGATATCGTCATCTAATTGAGTTCTTCCCATCTCTCCAAGTAGTTATGTTGCAAGTTTGCAGCTCTACACTATGGGCGATTTCTGCAAATGAATAATGAAGTTCAACATCATCAGCTGCTGTTTTCAGAGATCATTTCAAGCTGATGCTACGATGCAGCAATCGCCCAGTCCTTTCCTCTACGCAAATGTATGAGTGCTTGGTCATTGATTATAGGAGATCTCAAAAGGCCGTCCTTGAAAACTCTACAGGATACGCTGGCATCTCATATATAAACCCATTCCAGATTTACAACAGAGTCACTCTTTTCTCATCCGGCAGTCTGGTCTATAGTTCAGAGACTCCTGTATTTTATATACTACTAGACTATGAGGGACCCATAGAAGTGACCGCTTATTGGCCAAATCAAATTCTTCTATCTGCATTTAACATGACCGTGTTAAGAAAACCATAGATCACCCTCGAATAGGCATTGATCCTCGTACTTCATCTTCGTCGGGGTATCGGAAGAGGCCTCCACCGAGCATGAGGCTATATAAAACAAACCTTCCTAGCCCCAAGCGACTCTCTACATCTTCAGCCCCTAAAGGGCCTTGGAATGCCTACCTGGCGCTTACCTTTGTCTCTGAAGACAGAGCCGTCCAAGAAGCAGATTCACCGGCTCCACTCTACTCTTATTTGGAACCGCCACGGTCGATGCTGATCATCACCATTGTACCCAAAAGGTGGACATGGTCACGATTGCCTAGCAATTCCGTTCTCTATCCCTATAACCACTATGAAGACTCTTCACCCTGAATATAAACTGTTCTCGTACCCTTTATATGCAGCGAGGCTGGAAGAGTTCGTCGGTATATCCAAGAGCCGAACTACGCATATTTAGAGACTGGATTCTCCTACTCCTGTTCCCCCCATTTCCCCTCGTTCTTTACTTATATCCAGATCTGGGAAGCGTATCTCAAGCAAAAGCACATGAACCCTCATCAAAACGATGGTAAAAGCGTTGAGAAAAGTACTTTCTAGCCACCCTCTCGCCATTCCGTGTTTGATGTAAAGGTCATATAGTATAGCAATCATCATCATCACCATCCTCCCATCAACATCCCCACCACCCCTCCCCCAAACCCCCAGAAAAACATCCAAGCAGACAGTACACAACCATCCCGCCTCCAACCGCCCTCCACAATCGCCCCCTCCCAATCAAGCCAACCAAACCCCGCACAACCGCATCACGGCACCCAAAACCTCCAACCATGCAGACAGCACCCTTACCACCCCCTTCCCTCTCCCATCCATCACCCCATCACCCGAACCCAAACCCAAAAAAGCCATCACCACCATCACCCCCATCACCACGACTATCACCACCACCACCACCACCCCTCACCCCTCACCCCTCACCCCTCAACAGCAAAAGCACCCTCTCAGCCACCAGCAGCAACCCTCGACGGCAACCGAAACCGCGACAACCAGCCAAGACCACGAGCACGGCGGCGAAGCGACCAGAGAGCAGTATTTCAGAAATCGATCCAAAGCCGAGCTGCAATCGCAGCCCGCGCTGTAAAACCCCATTCCATTGTTCTGATAAAGGAACAATATCAAGTCTCCTTCCGAATCAGAGTAGTCACCGGGCCAGAAAGGCAGGCCACGGACCAGTCACACGCGCAATGGCCAGCGACGAACCCGCAACGAGGCGAGGAAAAGGATGTCGTTTTGTTCATCTAGGTAGGTATCGCTATGCTATCGACCATCTAGTCTAGCAGCTCAGTTCTAGGTGTGTTAAGCATCGCATCGCCACACGACGCACCCTTCGTCCCACTCACTTCCCTCGTCTACGACCCATCCAACTGCGCCTCCAATTCGTCATCGACCTCCTTACCCGCACTCTCCCCACTCATCATCCGTTCCAACTGATCGCTCACATAATGCGCAACCTGCTCGTCCTGCACCCTCTTCCTCTCCAACGCCTCCTCATCAAAATAGCCGACCGAGTTGACTCTCTTGAACTTTTTAGGTTCGTCCGCAGCGATGCCGTTTTCCCTTTCGTCTTCGTCGTCGGGGAAGACCGGTTTGCCGTTCGACTCGGTGTCGTTCCAGTCGCTGCGCATGCCGATGGAGCGCGAGGTCGAGGAGCGGCGGAATTGCGGTTTTTGCGGTTTCTTGTAGCGCGAGAAGACGTCGTCGAAGTAGTGGGCTGCGGCGGTGGAGGGGGTGCGTGGAGTTTGGGGAAGGCGGCAGCGGACACTGTCATGGTAGTTAGCATAACGCTTGCAAAAAGGGAGGGAGAGTCAAGTCGCAGCAGCTTACCCAGTATCGTGGATCATCTTCGCAATGAGACCAGTCCAGCCACACTGATGGCTAGCGCCCAGACCTCTACCCGTGTCGCCGTCGAAGAACTCGTGGAACCACATGTAGTCCTTCCAATTGGGATCATAGTCGAGCATCTCATTGCCAGCGTTGATAGCGCGGCGTCCATCATCGCCACGAGCAAACAAATGCTGCAGCCGATGCTGAATCTCCTCTGCGACGTGCCCGAGATGCATCATGTCGCCCGAGCCCACAGGGCACTCAACCTGCAAGCTGTTGCCGTAGAACATGTAGAAGCGCAGGAGAGACTCGACGAGCAGGAAGTTGACGGCGATCCAGATGGGGCCGCGCCAGTTGCTGTTGCCGCCGAAGAGGCCGCTGTCAGAGTCGCCGGGGATGTAGCTGACCTGAAAGCGCTGGCCGTTGACGTCCATGGAGTAGGGGTGGTCTTTGTGGTACTTGGACAGGGATCGGACGCCGTGGTCTGCGAGGAACTCGTCCTCGTCCAGCATGCGACGCAGGATCTTTTTGAGACGCTCTTCGCTGACCAGTGATAGCAGGAGTCTGTCGCCCTTTCCACGACGAGTCATGCTGGCAATGTTGCGCTCCGCGACGTCGTGGCGGTTCTCGATGAACCAGTTGACCCGCTTCTTGAACGAGGGGAACTTGTCAATGACCTCGGGCTCGAGAGTCAAAGTGGCGAAAAGAGGGATCAGACCAACAAGAGACCTGACAGGCATCTGGTGGCTCCAAGGACCGCCCCAGGAAATGGCATCGTAGTAGAAGCCATCATCATCATTCCACAGCGACTTCTCCTCGCCACCAGCACGGAATTGCATGGCGTCGCTGATCAGAATGAAATGCTCAAAGAACTTCGAGGCAATGTCTTCATAGATGCGGCGGTGCTTGGCGAGCTCGAGGGCGATGTTGAGCATGCACAGAGCATAAAAGGCCATCCATCCGGTACTGTCGGCTTGCTCCAGAGTACCGCCAGTCGGCAAAGGATCAGAACGGTTGAACAGGCCAATGTTGTCCAGACCCAGGAACCCGCCCTCAAAAACATTCTTGTCCTCAAAATCCTTGCGGTTCACCCACCAGGTGAAGTTGAGCAGCAGCTTTTGGAACACGCGCTCCAGGAAATCCAGGTCCTCGGTGCCGTAAAGCTTGCGCTCGATCTTGAAAGCCCTGAAGGTTGCCCAAGCATGTACAGGAGGATTGACGTCGCCAAAATTCCACTCGTAAGCCGGGAGCTGGCCATTGGGATGCATGTACCACTCCCGAGTAAAGAGATCAAGTTGCTTCTTGGCGAACTCAGGATCGATCATTGCAAGTGGAATGCAGTGGAAAGCACTGTCCCAAGCGGCGAAGAAGGGGTATTCCCATGAATCCGGCATGGACAGAATGTCATCCAGATACATGTGTTTCCAATGCTTGTTGCGAATATCCTTCCTGCCAGGTGGAGGCGGCGGCATGCCAGGATCACCGTTTGCCCACTGGTCCCAAACGAAGTGGTAGTACTGCTTACACCACAGCATACCGGAAAACGCCTGGCGCTGGATGTTCCGGAGGTCATCTGCCATGGGAATGGGGTTGATGCGGTGGTAAAATTCATCGGCTTCGACGCGCCTCTGCTCGATGATGTCGTCAAACAGCTCTTCATCCATGTAGCTCTCGTACCTCCGGGAAAGACGGAAACGAACGACTGCGCATTCTCCCGGAGGAACATCGCCGAAAGAGTACCAAGCGGCTGCCTTGGTACCCGTGTTGTCCGGATTCACGGCTTCCACCTCGTCATCGCAGATGCGCCTGTGGATTCCGTCTTTGACGTAGGGTGTCTTGTTCTCGCCACCCCAGAGCTTCTCGAAATTCGTGTCGTTATCAGTAAAGAGAAGCTTGGGCATGACATCGTCGTCGCTGGGCCCAACGCCGGGAGACGGCGACAGCGAGAAGTACCTGTCGCCCAACTTGTGATGTGTTGACTGCGCAGTGACCTCATCCAATTTCTCAATGGATGGTTTGTTCTCGGGCTTTTCATGACCCCAAGTCCAAGTGTTCCGGAACCAGACATGCGGCACAATGTGGAGTGGTGCTGGCTCAGGACCGCGGTTGTAAGCGGTGACCCGGAAGAGAAGTTCCTCCTCGTCGTCCGCTTCCTTTGCCGTCTCGATGAAAATGTCCCAGTACCGATCGTCGTCGAAAACTCCAGTGTCAACGATGTTGTATTCTCGGTCGAGCTTGCCACGTCTGGCGTTCTCTTTGATCAGGTCGTCGTATGGGAACGGGCGCTGGGGGTATTTGTAGAGGAATTTCATGTACGAGTGCTGCAGAACTGTCAGTGGAGTCGATGCTGTATAGAAGGAGCAAACTCACAGTTGGAACATTGTCGAGGTGGAAGTGAGCTTCTTTGACAGATTCGCCGTGATTGCCTTGAGGATTGGACAGACCAAACAGCCGCTCCTTCAAAAAGTCGCTGCAGCATGTCAGCGCATTATCCGTCGACGCCCGAGTCCCAACTCACTCCTTTTCGTTCCAGAAAGCAAATGCGACGTTTTGAAGTCCATGGGTGTCCGAGACGCCGGCGATGCCGTCCTCGCCCCAACGGTAGGCTCGGGATCGGGACATGTCATGGTTGAAATCTGGAACTGGTCAGCTGGTGAATGCGTGTCAACTTGGCAGGACTCACGGCTCCATGCATCTCCATCATGCCTTTGCGCGGCTATGTCAGCAGTGTCGAGACTTGAAAGCATGAGCTCAACTCACGAGTAATCTTCCCTGACTGCAGCAACGTTAGCGGGAAGTCAAGCACAAGCGGGCAGATCAGACGAAAGCTCACCTGTTGCCCATTGCCTCTCGGCAACATAGGGACCCCATTTCTTCCAGTAGCGTTCGTGCTTCTTGTCTTCAGCGAGTCTCTTCTCTTCCTCGCAGAGGTATTCCTGGTTGTCGATGATGACCATGGTGACTGCTCAAAACGCAGATGCAGAGAGCAATGGGCAGAGGTAGGGGATGATGCTGTAGGATCACAGGACTGCGGGACGGGAATGGCGGTGTTGGTGGGGGTGGTCGAAAACGAGACGGCGCCGCGATGATGCAATTACTGAGCCAGCTATTCTGTCAAGGATACCAAGGGCAAAGGAACAATGCTCTTTGGGTCAATGAGGTGCAACAACGAGAGTGGTGAGAGGGAAGAGTAATGTGGAGAGCGGAGGAAGAGGAGCAGGGCTGCTGGGGGCAGAAGATGGGTTTTGTGGTCCCGCCGGTGGTTTCGTTGGATGGCAGCAGGAGCTTTCCAGGCCTGCAGCTGCTACTAGCTCGCAGCAAGTTAACGTTAGCTGCTGTGTTATCGCCGCCGCCCGGATGGGAAAAGCAGAAAGCTGCATGTGCCTCAACCACTTGGCGGGCAGCCTCCGTCTGCGCTACCGCCGCTAATGTCAGGTCCAGTCGCTGTGTAGCTGCTCGACGTGCTTTGCGGCTTGTCGCGATGGACATGGCCGCGACTTGCAACTCGAGTAAACAGTTGTGTCGCGGCATCCAGAGTCGGCGGACAGCGGGTGGTTTGTCTCTGTTGATCGCTCTGCCATCCGAGCGCATGCCGCCACCGCATCACTGACCGCGGAGCTCCAGAAAGCACGATCGTGTTGCTGCACCAGGCGGCGGGGCCCCAAACACTTATCCACCGCCTGCCAAGGTTCCCCCGACTTGCACTTCAACCTCTCCACTTCTGCACTCACGCTCGTGTCAATCCGGCAAGACGTCCGATGGAGACGCTTCTGGGCCCGCTCGAGCTGCTGGTACGAGAGACTACGGCCGTGAATAGCCTATGAAAGTATATCCGTAAGCCTACTCGAGCCTTCTTAAAACACATTCAACAGCTAAGAGAGAGAGGTCGTAGCAGGGAGAGATATCCTAAAAACATCCTAAAAACATCTTTCGGCCTTGATTGTCCCCTCTGCTTAGAAGTAGTCGAAGCAGGTCCCGACTCCATCGCCAGTGCTGTAGAATCAAGACAAACTGTCGCCCACCCGCCATCTATTCAAGTCGCCGTTCCCAGTTCAACCGCAAGACGCCTACTAAAAATCATTCGTCTTCATTCAATTTACCGTGTCGGGCGGTTTCCCACTTCAACCCTCCACATTATCCAGACTACTCGGCGCCACCGCCCCCGGCCCCTTCTGCTGCTTCAACTTCTCCTCGAACTTGGCAAACTCGGCCATCGCAATCTCCTCCTCCTGATCCATGACCTGCTGCACCCCCCTCACCTCCTCGATATAATGCATCAGCATACTCTCAATCCCATTCTTGAGCGTCACAGTCGAAGAATCGCAAGTCCTGCACGCGCCCCGCAACTTCAACAACACCTGACCGTCGACGAAACCCCGGAAGTCGATGTCGCCGCCGTCGTCCTGGATGGCGGGCCGAATGCGCGTCTCGAGGAGCTCTTTGATCATGCTGACGACTTCGCTGTCGTCTTCGTTGAAGGCGAGACTGTCGGCCTCGGTGCCTTCTTGGCCCTCGCCCGCTTTGCCCTCGATCTGGTTCACCATCGGTTGGCCCGAGGCGACGAACTCGCTTATCAGGCTGAAGACTTCGGGCTTGAGGTGCGCCCATGGTGTGTCGCTGGCCTTGGTCACTGTGATCGAGTCCGGACCGAAGAAGACGGATGTTATGCCGTCGATGTTGAGGAGCTTGGCGGCGAGGGGAGATGGGTTTGGAGGCGCGAGGGTGGAGCGCGGAGACAGGTATTCGAGGAATGTGGAGGGGAAGTTTTCGGGGAGGACGCGGGTGTTGGGGTTGAATTTGAGGGCCTGTATGCTGTTAGTATCCGAGTATTTCCTGCAGTAAATGCTGCTTCGGATGAACGGCGCAACTCACGTCAGGGTTCGGCGTGTTCTCTGTCTGGATGAACATCGTCCTCCGTGCCTGCGCAGCACCAGGTCTCAGCGCAGCCCGCGGACTGAAAGTCTGCGCATTCGGCCTGTGGCGGGTGGTGGTGAGAGGCGTGGAAGTCGATGCTTGACGCAGACAGCGCTGCACCGGGGGCGCGGCAAACTTCTGTGCCGTCTTTGCGGCTGATGGTCTTGCCCTGGAGAGGGCCCGAAGAGCAGCGCGTGGCATTACGGTCGTCGACATTGTTCGGTATTGTTGCTTGAGATGGTGTAACTAGGTTTGAGGTGTTTGGTTGTGGAGGCTGGTATCGCCGCTGTGAATTGACTCGGAAATTCAACATGACGTTTGACGGCAGCCGGATTTCTCAGCAGGCCTCGGAGATGGCCCGGCGTAAGAGCTTATCGCGCACCATCGCCATCTTATCGCGAGCTGGAATATCTTGAAGAACAGAAGACAATTACCATCTCTGAGACACTCCGTAGAGTTTATGCGAACAAGGCGTGCACGTAAGAGTATGCCGAGAAAAAGTATCGAGAATCAGTCTACGATCGACCCAAGGCCTGGGCACTTTAGTGATGGCAGGTTTTCGCACTCGAAGTAAGCATTGTAGTGAGCCCTAAACCAACTTTCGAGGCTGTTGAAGTAAGTCTGAGCAACGGTTACCAGAAGGTAGCAGAGAATCCGTCCTCCATCCTGAGAAGTTGAAGTATGCCCGCGCAGCAAATAATGGCTTCTCGTGTGCTTCATGTGACCTTGGCTTTCGATCCACCTACCTTCTTCCTCCCACACAGCATCAAATCACACTCCCGAATCTCGTCACCCACGCGCTGTACAGATTCTGATACACGTAGCACGAGGAGGCAGACATTCATATGTCGCACAACAGCTGAAGATGCAAGTCAAGGCGCGCCATTCTCGCGATCACAATGGGGCTGAAAACGACATCGTGACCCATGGATCCCCAAGCCCATCTGCCACAAAACTCGTCGGATTGGAGCAGAGGCGAAGCAGCAGGCCCAATCCTTCATTTATCGCCGATTGGAGGGGTGTTGAGGAAACGAACGGCAGGCGCGGCACAAGAGTTACGTTACGTTACTTGAGGCCTGCGCCGCATGCAACAATGCCCGGTCAGCGTGGAGCTGGAGTGGATGGACGTGTGGACGTGGGTGTGAAGGAAAGGCAGCAGAAGGATGAAATGTGGTGGTGGAGACGGGACCTCAGGCTGGAATTCTTCAGTTTCGCCGGCTCCACAGCTCGTGGTGTTTCTCCGCATCCCCCGGCAACGCTTCTGGCATCGTGGAGACGCCCGCAATTTTTCTTCTCACAACCTCAGCTCTTTGCTCTCCCCACCCTTCACCGTCTGCGCCCAACGAACCGTCCTCCAGACCACGCGACGTGCGCCTCGTTCCCGTTCCCAAGAGTTTTACATGCTCACGACATGCAACTTCCCATGCCACGACGACCAGCTGGCGCCCTTTGACGTCGGCGGCTTACAGCTTTGCCTGGATCTGACCGCCAGAAATGTTCGCCTCGCCGCACCGAAAGCCCAACGACGGCCGATCCAAGGCATCCGTGCACTCTGCAACCTCAAGTCGAGCCTCATAAAGCCCTGATTGCGAAGATCCAGCCCGAGCTGCGGTGTCTGGGGCTGATACTACTGGATGCCCTGGAGGCCGGTTGCGGCAGTGTGATTATCAGACTTGCGCTTCTTCTCTTGTTCCCTGGAACTAATCGGACGTGATGGTTCGGAGTGATGCACGACAGATGGGCTGAACGTAACGGCCCCCAGGACTGCACGCAATGGCCCCCCAGGACTGCACGCAATTGCCATGGTGCTGACTCGAGTCTCTCGGCAAGGCCTCCTTCATTGATGCGGAGACCCCGTGGGCACTTGGACGAGGCAATCCGGAGGCCCCGTCAGCACACCTCGTCCGGGGTTTTCTGTCTCGATTCGTGCTCATCAGCCTGAGATTGGTCCAGCAGAGCGATGCTCGCGAACACCTCCCACTCGTAGCTTTGCCGCCTTGGCATTTCATCCTGGTTGCCGCAGATCACAAAGTTAATGGCATCGTGTTGGCAGGGAAAACGATCGGCTTCTGCGCCAAATAGTGCGAGCCGGGGAATTCAGAGTCAAAGGTTACAACCATCCTTCCTTCGATCGCGGCGGAGGCGGCTGCCCCGCAGAGCTGTCAGTTGTAACGGTCCGGCACTTGGCTGAGATTCGTCAATTACCGGTCTTGTAAACCAGTAGTAGTATCAGTCAGGCAGATCACTTCAGCGGTCGGGGGTTGGTAGGTTTGCGCGCCTGCGTCTGCTGGTTGCGGCACTGTGAGAGACAAAGAGCCGCTAAGCTCGAAACGGAGATACTGCGACACGGTCGGTGAGCAGTCAACATCAGCCCCATGTCTCTTGGCTGTGTCAGCGGCGCCTACCGTCTGCCGCTGAATGTTTTTAATACCCCGGGACCCCGCCTTTGTTTTCGCGCTTACGAGTTTGCCGGAATTCGAGCTTTTTCTTGAATTTTTGTAGTGTTGTGGAAAGTGAAGACCTCGTCGACGTTGTCCAGCTGATGTATAAACTCCACTTGACAAGCAAAGCCTCCTGGTTCATAGTGGAAAACGCGCCGCGTGACTGTAGGACGGTGGGTTATTTGTGTTTGGGACTGGCGATTGCGCACTTGGCTGACAATTTCGCAGAAGCCTCATCGTTAGGCATCGCCCAAGCATCATCAGTTAGGACCAACAAAAGTGAGTGTGACCAAAATCAGTGTCAAAGTTCAGAAATCGGCGACTTCACTCCGGACTTTCCGCATTTATCTCCATCAACTCTTTGTCAACACGCTCTTCGTCACTCCTTTCCGAAAACATCAACACACTTTTTCTCTCCCTACACTCTGTGGCGTTCTATCGCCATTCCATCCCGCTGATCACAACAGACCATCCACAAAGCGCGTAGCACGCCTGTGGGTTCATCAGAATGCCATCCGAGAAGCCCGCTCGCCAGGAATCTTCCGACGACGATATCACGTCCAAGGAGAAAGAGATCACCGAGCACACCACCAAGGACTCAGCCGACCGTCGCACGCAGTCAGTCGCCTCAACTGGTGCCATCTCTGCGGCCGACCGCGCCCGTCGCAATGCCAACGCCAAGCTCGCAAACCCGCTCAACGGCTACAGCCGCGCTCAGCTAGAGCGCATGGGCAAGGAATACTGTATGGAGCATGCCCTCGTCGATCCTGACACCATCCGGGCTTTTCAACGCGGCGCGGTTCTTGCCCAGGACCCGTTGTGCTACGAGCGTCTGGGTCCAGACGCCTTCACTGATGATGAGCTAAAGGTGCTCGAGAACGAGTTTGCGTCCAAGTGGTCGCAGCCGAAGTTGTTGTACCTTGTCATCATCCTTTGCTCTACCTGTGCTGCCGTCCAGGGAATGGGTAAGTTCAAGATATGGCCAATGAAGAACTCTTGTGGCTAATAGATTCGCAGACGAGACCGTTGTGAACGGCGCTCAGCTCTTCTACGCCCCACAATTCGGCATCGACAACGGCGATTCACGCTCTACCTGGCTCACCGGTCTGGTCAACTCCGCTCCATACCTGGGTTGCGCAGTCCTCGGCTGCTGGCTGACCGTTCCCTACAACCACTGGTTCGGCCGCCGTGGCACCATCTTCATCACTTGCGTCTTCTCCGCCATTGCTTGCTTCTGGCAGGGCTTCGTCAATACCTGGTGGCACATGTTCATTGCTCGTTTCGTTCTCGGTTTGGGTATTGGTCCCAAGTCTGCGACGGTGCCGATTTACGCCGCTGAGTGCAGTCCGCCGGCCATTCGTGGTGCATTGGTTATGCAATGGCAGATGGTAAGGATAGACTTCTACTAAAGCTCTAACGCAAAGCACTAATATCCTTCCAGTGGACTGCCTTCGGTATCTTTATCGGCTATGCTGCCGATCTGATCTTCTATAGCGTCCCCGACAAGCACAACATCACCGGCCTGAACTGGCGCTTGATGATGGGATCCGCCATGTTACCTGCAGTCATCGTGCTCTTATTCGTCTTCATGTGTCCCGAATCTCCGCGCTGGTACATGTCCAAGGGCCGCCACTCCGCCGCTTACAAGGCCATGTGCCGCCTCCGGTACAACAACATCCAGGCTGCGCGCGACCTCTTCTACATGTATGAACTGTTGAAAGCGGAAGAGAACATGAAGGTCGGCCAGAGCAAGATGAAGGAATTGTTCACTGTCCCGCGTAACCGTCGGGCGATGCTGGCTTCCGAAATCGTCATGTTCATGCAGCAGTTCTGCGGCGTCAACGTCATCGCCTACTACTCTTCCTCCATCTTCCAAGACTCCGGCTTCAGCGCCGTCTCCGCCCTCGCCGCCTCCCTCGGCTTCGGCGTCATCAATTTCCTCTTCGCCATCCCCGCCATCTACACAATCGACACATTCGGCCGACGCAACCTGCTCCTAACCACCTTCCCCCTGATGTCCCTCTGCATGCTCTTCACAGGCATGTGTTTCTTCATCGACGACACGCCGGGCAGCAGCGCGCTCAAAGCCCGCGTCGGCCTCGTCGCCCTCGGAATCTACCTCTTCGGCATCGTCTACTCCCCCGGTGAAGGCCCCGTCCCCTTCACCTACTCCGCCGAAGCGTACCCGCTCTACGTCCGCGCCTACGGCATGTCCCTCGCCACAGCAACGACCTGGTTCTTCAACTTCGTCCTGTCAATCACGTGGCCAAGCTTGCAGAAGGCGTTCAAGCCCCAGGGCGCGTTTGGCTGGTACGCGGCCTGGAACCTCGTTGGCTTTGTGCTGGTGCTGCTCTTCCTGCCAGAGACGAAGAACAAGACGCTTGAGGAACTGGATCAGGTGTTTAGCGTGCCGACGCACAAGCATGCTGCGTATGGGCTCAGACAGGTCCCGTACTTCTTCCGCAGATACGTTCTGTTCGATAAGTCGGTCAGGCCGGAGGAGTTGTACCATTGGGAGACGTACGACAATGGCAATGCGGAGGATGTGGGCGCGGATGAGAGTCAGAAGGTCGTTGGTGCTGCGCATCTGCCATAGCTGGCGGTAGGTGTGACTGCTGATCCGACAGGTGTGCGTGATCGCCACGGGAGTCTATGCCTGTGCGGTCATGTGTTGGCTTGATGGACTGGCTGATGAGTACATGAGAACTTTTCTTGCAGGCTTGGAGTCTTTGCTCTTGCATTCGGTTTGCCCCTTTTCGGTTTCAGATACCCCCGGTCACTTCAGTCAGTTGAGTTCCCCTCGGGCGACCACCGAGTGAATTGGGCTCCTCTTTCCGTCTATTCATGGATTTTCTCAAAGCATGGCTTGGCAGATGAACAGAACTGGTTGATTTCAGGTAGTCAAGTGATCGTGAAAGGCTGATTAGATTGATGGCAAATCCCGATTGACTTGAATCCATCAGACTCATGATGCGGTGATGATCTTCCGATCCTGCGATATCTTCCTCTATTGCTAGTTAGATGCTTCGTTGTTTCCAAGATTGGTGGACCCGGCCCGGTCCTCACACTGTTTACGGTGGGCCTTAAGTGAATCTAGTTGGGCGCTAACTTGAAACCACTTAGTTCATCCTAACGTCCTCACGTCAGCACCACATTAAAGCGTCGGACCTATGTGAACCCCACTACCACACTGCCTCAAAATACTTTATAAACCCTTCCTATGGCAGATGGAGCATATGAAGTTGCGTCTTTGATCTCCCTTCCATTTCCTCTCAGATACTGGCTTTCATATCCAAACAGCACAACGCAACACCTCTCCAAGTCATAGAAGCGTATCACTTCACTCCGTACTCATGAACCATCGCCCTCACATACGCCTTCCCTACCTGCCACGATGCCGAGCCCCACGATCCTCACATTCCTCACTTCCCTCTCCACTCACGTAGTAACCCACGGCATGTACAATCCGTTCTTCCACCCGCTCTCCCCCCTCCCCGGCCCCGGCCCCTTAGCAGCCACAAAGTAACGGCTCGTATACCGGACCCATCATGAGCGTCGTGGACACTCCGGCCTTTCATTCGAGACACGGTCGCGCAGCCCGCGTGGCGCCGAACGAAGTTTCGACAACTCGACCGAAGCGCGTAGGCACATTGACAGTGCAATCTCTTCCGTATAGAAGTCGAAGTCCAGTGAGCGCAGTACCGAATCGATTTCCTCGGGTGCAGGAAGGGGTTTCGCGACAGGCGACTAGTGCCGTGCGTCTCTCCGTAACCCAGGCCGACTTGTGAGTGTCCGACTCTTTTTCTTCCCGGGCGCCGCCGAAGTCCTTGGTATCCGCAAAGATCTGGCTTCGGATGCGGATGTGTTGGGGTTCTTGAATGAGGATGGTGTGGAGCGTTGGCGACGGCGGCGTCGGTGGGGCGGACCTGTGTACTCGATTGCTGATGCGAAGAAGCGTGAAGGAGCTGTGGATGAGACGGTTGATGGGGTTTTGGCGAGGATGAGGGGTTTGGAGGGAGGGAGGATTGGTTTGTTTGAGTGGATGCATGTTTCTGCGATTGGTGAGTCGAGAGTTTTGTTTCGTTTCGTGTTTCTCGCACTTGACTGTTCTGCATCGCCGCCTTCGCGGCAAGAATCCAAGATCTTGCACGTGGCGGGGCCATTGTATCACTATATATTTTAAACAGCGGACAGTTTCTTTCGCCGAAAGGCACGTGAGTAATCGTTGACTAGAACTGCTAATTTGGTCTATGCTTTTAGGTAAAAATCAGCTTGGGTTCAAGTCTCGTTGGGTTCGGTTCGAATCCGAATTGACAAAGTAAAACTGTGTTTTCTTATCCTTACCACTCTTCGGAGAAAGGGGTTTCTTTTGCTCTTTTTTTTTTGCTGGTTTCGAACTCCGGACCTGTCACATGATTGATGCTCTTCTCTTGACCCGGACACTTCAAGATCCCGCTTGCTAGGAAACGTGACGAAGGCCTTCCGCATCCGAATCACTGACCAATCCAACAGGACTTCTCGCGAATGTAACCCTCTCCGAGACTCCTGGTCTCATCGCGGCCGGCAACGACGGAGGCAGCACCATCGCCACGGGCAAAATGTGGAAGTACTCCAGCGTCATGGGCTACTTCCCATCTGTCGTCAGCATCATCGACCAGTACCAATTCCTCCGGCCGCTATTCAGTGCAACCCTCCTACTCGCACCGCCACCCAAATTGCCCGTCTTCGAGGTAAACACATCACCGTCACCTCCATTTCTACATCAACTCCACACAGCGAAATCGACCACGCCACCACTCACCCACAGTGTTTAATACCCCGTCTAGCAACCCGCCTCTCCTCCCCACCCAACCCGCAACCCGCAGACATCCTAACCACCCTCCTCACACTCTCAAGCACCAGACCCGCCTTCACCCCACCAAACCTCTCCAAAACAACCCTCCCGCCCCTCAACGCCAACCACTCCTCCGCCCTCCACCCTCCACCCTCCCACCAACCCTCCACCACATCCACTCCACCCCGTCTC
Organism: Saccharata proteae CBS 121410; assembly: GCA_010015785.1. NCBI lineage: Eukaryota > Fungi > Ascomycota > Dothideomycetes > Botryosphaeriales > Saccharataceae > Saccharata > Saccharata proteae. The sequence continues at coordinate 447,643 of ML978713.1, read as the reverse complement.
CTCTCCCGCCCACGCTCCAAACCCGCCGCGCCACAAACCTCTCCCCCTGCACCCCTCTCCGCCTCCCCAACCGCCCACCCGCACCAAAGCAGCCCTCCGCACCCTCCCCGTCGCCGAAACACCAACACCACACATCCACAACACCCTCTCCCCTCTCCACACTCCGCACCTCCCCCTCCATCTGCGAACCGACGCCCAGCTCCCCCCCTCGCGCTGGGCCAAGGCGTCGGGCTCGCAGCGGACGCGGATGGAGCCGTCGTTGCTGCGTTGTGCTGGGGCGGCGAGGAGGTAGGTATGTGGCCCGGACGCAGTTGGCGGAGACGGAGATGGTGATGGAGTTTGTGGCTTTGTGGTTGGGAGGCGAGGACGAGGGCGCGTTTGGAGATGGATGGCCGGGGTTTGGGGGAAGAAGTGGATGGTTGGGGGATGGTAGGGCGGTGGTGCTGGGCTGTGGAGCTCTATGTGGTTGGCGTTGGTGCTGTGGGCTGTGGAGCTCTAACGTTATGTGGTGGGCGTGTTTACGGCAGGTCTCTTGGATCGGGATGGGAGGTCTGGGGTGGCTCTGTCACTCTTGCCAGGGACGTCGGGCGTGTGGGAATCGACGTGGAAGGGAATTGGAACGACTGGAGGTTCCGCGTGAGATACCGGAGAGAGGAAAGATGGCGGTGTTTGAAACGGGGAACTAACACGGACGGAAGACGGGGTGTTTGTCGCTTGTCGAGTCCTCTCGTCTGCCGGATCCACGTACGTTATCTTCCCTCTCCACGCCCTCTTCAAACCCGCGTCTCCAACACGCGTTTTCAGATTCGCTTCAAGTTTACCTGTCATAACGTTCACTTACAGTAGTCCATTTCGTCAATCCACGCATTTACTTCTTGGTTTCACTTGTCAGATCCGCTTCCTGAAACTACTTGCACACTTCTTTATTTCACTTGTTTATTTCTTGGCTTTTGAGGAGTGGATTCGCTGTTGGATTCGCTTGGATTTGGCTTCTTGATCTCTTGATTTCGCTGGTTGGGGTTGCTGTTGGGTTTGCGGCATGGATGGCGGACCTAGTGTTGAGTTCATGGACGACTCATTGTCAAACTCACTGTCAAAATCACTGTCGGACTTACTGCCGAACCCAGTATCCAACTTATTGTCGAACTCAGTATCCAACTCACTGTCAAAATCACTGTCAAAATCACTGTCAAAATCACCGTCGAACTCACTGTCGAACTCACTGTCGAAATCACTCTCCAAATCACTGTCGAACTCACTGCCGAACTCAGTATCCAACTCACCATCCAACTCACTACTCAACTCATCATCCAACTACCATCCAACTCACCATCCAACTCACCCCCAAACCCACCCCCAAACCACCACCAAACCACCCCCAAACCCACCATCCCCACTCACACCCACCCATCCCCCCGCCTCCCCACCACCACCAACAACCCCCCATCCCAAAACCCAACACAGCAACACCAAAAAATAAAGAACACATTAATCATGTTTCATTACCCATACACACACATTAAAAACTAACCACCTCCAACCCCAGCACCCACAATCCAGACATCTCAACGACCAAAGCCCACCACAAAGCCAGCCGTCCTTAGCTCAGCTCAGCTCAGCTCAGCTCTGCGATAGCAGCCAGCCAGCCCGCCGATGCCGCACCTTACACCTCCCAAACACGCACCTTATACCCCTCCCAGCCATCTTCAGCCAACAAAAAAGCAGTCATAACCCATCTCAACACATCCGCGTTTATACAAAAAACCAACAAACCTCGTTCATCCGTCCCGCGCGCCGGCGGAAACACTCGTGGTATACAGCTCGTCGCGACAAAAACCAGAAAAAGAGAGACGAAACCCGTAAAAAAGGGATGGATTAGGGATGATGGCATGGCATGAGAGGTATAGCTTTGCGAGTAGTCGCTCAAACTCGATTACGTCGAACGGAGCAGTCAAACCCTTGCGGCGATCTGCTTACATGCCCGCCGTCTTGTCGTAGCCGTACGGGTTGTAGCCGCCGGTGTGGTAGCTGTTGCTGGGCGGCGCGACGGTGGACCCCGTGTACGCGGTCTCGGCGCTCGGCCTCGTGTCAACGTGCGCGTCGGGCGCCAGGCCCGCGGCCGGAGCCCCGGCGCCGAAAGTGCCGAGTTCGCTGTCTGCGGGCTTGGGAGAGCCCGTGGCCTTGCGACGGCGCCAGAAGGGCGTCTTGGCTGGGCCTGAGGTGTAGTTGTTCGCGGGGGAGGGGCCGATGCGTGATTCTTTCTTGTGTTGGCGGGCGAGGCAGACTTGGAGTAGGGCGGAGATGGCGAAGAGGAAGCTGGATTGTGTTAGTGATGGGGAAGTGGTGGTTGGGAGGGATGGCTTACGCTCCGATGATGGAGACGGCGAAGCAGGCTTTGTTGAAGCGGCATGCGGTGCCGAATTTGGCTTGGTAGGTCAGGTTGTCTCCGCTGCCGGTGCCGAAGCCGCCTTGACCGTAGCCGTCGCCTGTTTCGGCGTTGCCCTTGCCGAGGGGAGTGTTGACGACGCCGGAGCAGCTGTCGACGGCGTCGCGGGTCATGATGGCAATGGCGATCATGTCACCGCAGAACAGCACGTCCAGAACGACGCCGAGGAATGCGAGGAAGCGCTTGCCGCCCAGGCATGGCGTGAGGACGGTGGCGAAGATGGTGTATACGACTGCGGCGCCGGCGAGGCCTTCGACTGCTTTCTCCCACGTGGGGATGGGGCGGTCGCGGTCGGAGAGGACGGCGAGGAAGTACGAGTAGAAGCCGAGGATGATGGCGGAGCAGCAGAAGGCGAGGGCGTAGGGCACGGTGCCGAGGAGGCGGAGGAAGAATCCCATGGCTGTGGTTCTGGCGGGCTGGTGGAGGAACTGGAGGACAAGAAGAGTCTCTTCTTCTTCTTCTTCTCTCTCTTGCAGCGAGAAGCGGGGCGCAGAGTCTTTAGGAATGCAGACTGGCGGTGTCGGCTTGATTTTAGGTGCGGATAGAAGGCGCGCACAGGCAGGAATCGGGACTTGCAGGAAAGAGTCGGTGTGTGTCTGTGTCGTGGGTGAAGAAGGTGTCTGTGTCGTGGGTGGTTGGGTGTGTGGGTGTGAGTGGGCGAGCACTGGGGCGCTGGGTGGTTAAATCTCTGCCTTAGGGATCGTCCCTTCCCTTGTTTCCCACTCAGCTCACCAGATGTAGTAAAGTGGTAATGGCAGTGCGTCATTTTCAGCAGGAGCGCATGTGCCCCTGTCGCTGCTTCCACGTCCGGCTGGCCAGGGCTCCCCACACAACTCTAAAAAGAAGGGAGACAGCCCGGACCGGCCGTGATCGCCGTCCACCAAGCCGCATACGCACACTGTGGCTCAGTTTGGGCCGTCTGATTCGCTGCGACCACGATAAATCTCCACTGCGACCCGCACCCCCTTCAGGTACCGCCAATCAGCGCAATCAAGGTGCGAGGTGCACAGCCACGCAATGGTGGCGCACGAGGACAGCATCGATGGGACCGAGGGTGCTGCGCCTCGAACCATTCTCTTCCATCCCATCGCGAACTACGGCAGACGGGACGGGGCCATCGTCTGGTCTAGAGACAGCACCACTGCTTCTGCGCATCTCACCGTGTCAGACCTGCAGCACTTGGAGCTGTCTGGACGCCCCGGCCGCGACGGCACCATCTCATCATGACACTGCGGGTGCGACTGGATTGTTTCCTTGTTTCGTTCGGTGCGACAGTCCGCGCTAGTGCAGCCGTCCCGTTGACGGCCGGGAGCCCGTGAGATGGTGCCATCGCCGAAGACATCATGTCACGTGACACAGACGGCTCTGAGGTGATGAGGTGATTGTCAGGGTTGCCTTGGCCGGGATGTCAACCTCTGGGTTAAGGTTAATAATAATCAATTGCGTGCGTATGTTTATCGCATCGCCGAGATAACACCAGGTCGCTGGAAGAAGGCATGGGACAGCAGAGATTGAGAGGTCACTGACGATACGCCTCAACTGTGTGCCATTGTCAGCGAGCAACTCCATCCCCCCCTGTTCTCACAACTTACACACCACACCTACTCCACATCCAACACGTTCGCCCTCACCAAAATCTTAACCTGATTATCCCTATCCTCAATCAAGCACCTAAACCCCTCCTCCACCACCTCCCCCAGCCCAATCCTCTTCGTCACCATCCCGCCCGGCTGCATCCGGCCCTCGGCAATCGCATCCAGCACGGCCCGAAAATCCCCCTCTTGGTACGTGGCAACGCCCATATAACTCCTCTCCTTGAAGCAGAAAAGGTTGGGCGTGATGCTGCAATCGCGCTCCCAGACGGCAATGTTGACGAGCGTGCCCCTGGCCCTGAGCGCCTGAACGGCGACGTCGAGACCCGCCTGGACGCCGGCGCAGTCGTACGCCAGGTGCACGCCTTGGTTGTCGCAGAGGGCGCGGCACCGGGCTACGACGTCGTCGGTGGTGGGGTCGAGCACGTGGTGGGCGCCGAACTGGGCGGCGAAGGCTTTGCGGCGGGGGGACACTTCGCTGACGATGATTTTGCGGGCGCCGCGGGCGTGGAGAGCTTGGATGACGGCGAGGCCGATGGGGCCGCCGCCGAGGACGAGGACGGCGTGCGTGGGCACGAAGGGCGAGATGGAGACGGCGTGCCAGCCGACTGCTAGCGGTTCGATGAGGGCTAGAGGGGGGGAGGTGTGAGAGGGTGGGGATTGGGGAGGAGGTGGAGGGGACGAACCGCCTACTTCGAGGGAGACGTTGGAAGGTAAGTGGTATAGAGTTGATTGGGGCACGGTGATGTATTCGGCGAGTCCACCGCCCCAGCCTTGACCGGTCGTTAATGCCGTGTGCAGAGGATGGCGATTCTCATGGACTGACCGGATAGCCCGATGAAGCCATTGCTGTAGCAGCAATTGATCAGGCCCTCTTGACACGCGCCGCAGGTGCCGTCGTAGATGATGGGTTGCACGCAGCACCGATCTCCAGCCTTGTACCCGGTCACGCCCTCGCCGACTTCTTCCACCACGCCGCTGAACTCGTGGCCAAAGGTCAAAGGCACCGTCTCGCCCGTGATGGGATGAGGAGTCGTTGGACACAAGCTCGCGCCCCCGATGTATTCATGGAGATCTGGTGCCGCGTTCAGTCCACAATGCAAGCCAAAGCCGGAGTCGCGCATGTGTCCGGGGTGCTTACCAGAGCCGCAGATTCCAACCCAAGCAGGTCTGAGCTGCAGGATTGTGATCAGCATGCCAAAATGCAAGAGGCTGTCAGCTCGCAGCCAAGTACCTTGACTTGACCTCTGCCCACTGCCGGCACAGGGATCTGCTCGACGCGGATGTCTCTCTGACCGTGGAACCGGACGGCTTTCATCGTCTCGCCCGACGACTGGGCCGGTTGATCTCCTTGCCCTGTCTTCTCCATGATATATCGCCGCCCTCAATCCGACAGGTCTTTCGCAGTGCAGCCCAGGACTTCTCGCCCACGACCGCGCGAAACGGGCAAAGAGGGGTTCAAGTAGCAGACGAACCACGCTTACAGAGAGCCATGGCAGCTGATGCCCGGGCCACGGTTTACCTGAAGGAAGATGGCGTGGTTGGAAAAGCGGTTGATTGGGGACACGGCCGCTGAGAGCGAGCCGGGAAGGGCGATCCCCCGCAGTCGTCGGCAGATTGCTTGAGAGTGGGCTGGCATGATTGGTCACGGGACATTCCGAGTCATCAGTCGTCTACACGAGCACGGAATGCCTTTCCTCCATCGCCATATCTGTTTCTGGTCCGGGAGAAGAGGTGGGAGGTCGTCGAGGGAGCTCCGGCTTTGGTCTCGTTCTCGAGTGGGCCTAGTGGCGGCAGGTGTGCCGAGCCGAGGGTGGGCTGGAGCTATGACGGCGCGGGTACGAGTTGCCGTCGGTGGCTTCACAGGTATAGTAGCTTGAGGCGCGCAGTCCGGTTGCCAGAGAGTAGTAGTAGTTCCCTCTAATCGGATCATGGGAATGTCATCGCGACGGGGAAAAGGGCTGATGGGGCTAGAAGGGCCAGAAGCGCTTTCAGCAGTGAGCCGACTAGGAACGCAGCTGATTGGTGGAATGCATGATGTCACTGCCGCCGCAATGCTCCATTGAGTTACGTTTGACCGATGGAGATGTGAGAATGCCCACCTTGCCACCACCGCCAATTGTGGGCGTCCATCTGCGCAATCGGTGGATGAGAGCTGGTTGAAGTGATTCCAGCATGCCAGTCCAGTCGACCGCTGCTGACGGAGGCGCGGACGAGGAAGCTATCATGCTCTGACTCGGATGCCGAATCGCGCGCCCTATGTTTGCTGGGCAAGCAATAATGCGTGGACGAGAGGAGCTCAAGCGTGTGCTGGTAGAGGCAAGCGCGTAGACGTGCATCGGTCCATCTTCGCCATACAGGTAGATGATATCACTGGCGGACAAACATCCAGAGATAAAACCCCTCCGTTGCACCACCATCCCACCTCACCCACATCTCCCCCCTCTTCCCTCTTCCCTCTTCCCTCCTCCCACCTCCAACCTCACCACCAAAACTCATACACCATGCCTTACCCTGAGACCGCCGAAGGCTTCTGCGTCACCGACGTCAAGAAGTGGAGCGACTTCACCAAGCAGGAGGTGTGTTTCCTGCCCCTCATCGCCGACTTAACGTTACCCCGCCCTGGTGGCTAACAAGCTCGCCCGCAGTTCAAGCTCAAGCCGTTCGAAGACCGCGACATCGACATTGCCATTGACGCCTGCGGTGTCTGCGCCTCCGATGTCCACACCATCACCGGCGGCTGGGGTTCCGACATTCCTCTGCCCCTCTGCGTCGGCCACGAGGTCATCGGCCGCGCTATCAAGGTCGGCAAAGGCGTCACCACCATCAAGGTCGGCGACCGCGTCGGTGTCGGTGCCCAGATTGGCGCCGACTTGACCTGCGACAACTGCAAGGCCGACCAGGAGAACTACTGCCCCAATGCCATCGACACCTACGGCGCCCCCTACCCCGACGGCACCATCGCCCAGGGTGGTTACGCCAGCCACATCCGCGCTCATGAGTACTTCACCTTCAAGATTCCCGATAACCTCGAGACTTCCCTCGCCGCTCCCATGCTGTGTGCTGGCTTGACGACGTACTCGCCGCTCGTGAGGTTAGGCGCCGGCCCGGGCAAGAAGGTCGGAATTGTGGGACTGTAAGTCGACCATGCCACTCTCCCAATCACGCCATCATCTAACAACCAACCCTCCAGCGGTGGTCTCGGCCACTTCGGCGTCCTCTGGGCCAAGTCGCTCGGCGCAGAAGTCTACGTCCTCTCGCACACGCCCAGCAAGAAGGAAGACGCGCTCAAGCTGGGCGCCTCGCACTTCGTCTGCACCAAAGACAAGGACTGGGCCGCCCCGCTCAAGTTCAAACTCGACTTCATCATCAACACGGCCGACGCGACCGACAAGTTCAACCTGCCCGACTACTTCTCCACCCTCAAGGTCAACGGCAAGTTCCACATGGTCGGCTTCCCCGACAACCCGCTGCCCCAGATCCAGGCCCAGGCCTTCGCTCCCAACGGCTGCTACATGGGCGCCTCGCACATCGGCAACAGGCCCGAGATGCTGGCTATGCTGGAGTTGGCCAGCAAGCAGGACATCAAGAGCTGGGTGCAGACCATTGACATTTCGGAGAAGGGCTGTAAGGAGGCTGTCGAGCGCGTCTACAACAACGACAATGTCCGCTACAGGTTCACGCTGACGGGCTTCGACAAGGCCTTTGGTAAGCGCGAGTAAGGCGTTCATGTGGTAATGAGTTACGAACGGTATTTCGGACGGGTCCGAAAAGTTTCTTTGAGATGATGAGTTGACGAGGTTGAATGATGAGGTGACGATGGTGGGTGTTGGTGAGTTAATAGAGTAGCTCGAAATGAATCACATTCTGCCATCTTTTTCGCGCACCAGAAATCGTGTGCAACTGGAAGCCCGAACTGATGGACCTATTCGGGTAGTCAAAACGGGCCGTACCCCGTTGTGGCCAACAGTGTTGAAGAGTCGGTCTACAGAAAAATATCTGTACCTCAGACGGAAACTTCGTCAATGATCCGCGAACCGCTCGCTGAAGATGGACGCGCTCTGAAGGTCGGACAGCGTCTTGTTTGGGAATGGCGGCGGATGTGACAATGCTAGGATGGCAGGACCCTTAGCCGTGCGCTCGACGTCCTCGTCGTCGCCCTCTCCTCTCCATGCTTTTTCCTCTTCCGCCGAACGCCCACACGCTCCAAAGGACTGAAAATCCCGCAGTCGTCCAGCCTGGACGCTTTCCAGTTCTCTGCCTTCTTCGCATCCAACGTCTGCCTCGCAGGGCCGAGTCGATGAGCCATGCGGCCGCGTCGTCCTTGGGCGCATGGACTGGACCCGTTCCAGCCTGCTGGCCCCTCATCCTTCACGACTTGATAGGTCCATGAGCGCCGGCCGAGTGTTGGTATCGTGCGGCCGGTCAACTCGTTCAGAAGGTTGTGTCGGCTGCCTTCAGCTGACAAGAAGGCAGTCAGTTCAGCCTGGCGAAGACCCGTCAAATCACATCGAAACTAACAGTCTGGGCAACATCTTCTCAATGAGACGAATATAGCACCAAAGAGCAGAGTAATCATGATAGTATACTATTTTGGGAACTGCGTCTTCATTATAATCACAACCGTAGCCATCGATCCAGCTCTTAGTTGCGACTCGTCTGCTTTGACCTGCGGCCATGAGAAGAGTCCATGGTTTTTCAGGGACGCTTCTCTCATACCCCGGTCGTACGACTTCGCAGGCCAAAGGACTGAAACTCGACAACAGTGCGATGCGAATGATATTGCACGAGCTCGCCGAGCTTGTCCCCGACCATTTACCTATTCAACTGTACTGACAGGGTATCAACAAGAACTCTACTGACCCTTTGTACAAGAACATAGCCACAGCATCCAGGCTGCAAGGCGCACACCAGCCTCAGGCAACGGCCGGTCCTCTACCGCCACAACCCACCCAAAGCTTCCGCTTGGTGAACAAGGCGATCATTTCGTCACAGGCACACCTCTTGGAATACCAGTTCGCCGAATCGCTCCGCTTCGCCTCGATTGGACTGCAGAGGTTCATCATATAATCCAGTCGCTGTAATGGCGCGGCGGGACGACATGTGTGTCCTCAAGGACTTTCCCTCCTGCACGCCCATCCGGCTTGACTGCATGCTCGGGCCATTTCGATCCAGTCGGCGTCCTTTGCTGTCGATGCATTCATTTCCACCACACACTAGACTGTCGTCCTGAAGGTCGCGTGTTGTTTCGTCCTTTGCATGGCAAATCCCTAAGTCGTGATCATCGCCCATAAAATGGCTCGACACCAGCCGACCCCTATCAATCGATCTTTCTTTCGATACCACGCTCGGTCGACATCGGTCTAGACAGCAAGCACCTCTGCCTGTTGTTAGACCTATCCACACCCTAGAGCAGTGTTGCCACACTATGCCACTTGTGATTGAATGGAAGTTGACTTTTCAGCAAGGCTTCTCTTTCTAGTCGGTACATGTTTCCTGTTCCTGGAGCGTGTCACTGACTAACTTACTGGTTGTAGCTTCAACATCGGCTGGTCCTGCAGCAGTAGCACAGCCCCGAAGGATCTCATCCGCCACACTCGCTTAAATACCATCAACTACTACGACGAGCAACAACTCAGTCCCTTTGAGAAGGTCTCTTGGCCCTACTCCAGTACCGCTCGGCAGTCTGTGGAGACCCACCTGTGCCATCAAGAGTCGACCAGCCCTTCAGCTTCAGCGTGTGCCCCTCTGGATCATCAGGACCATTCCAGACCACCCACGCCGCGCTCTTCTCTCAGTCAAAGGCTCTCTTCGGTTATCAAAATGGTCTTCCGCAAGCTAAGCAATCCTCTTGGCCAGGACCAGACCAGGCCGACGTACGAGCTCGACCCCCTGAATCGTGCTGAGTTAGCGGAGAGTGTCAGACGCTTTGAAGCTCCATTGAATCAAGCGTCCCGTGGCGAATATCGTCCAACGCTTGACATGGACGCCGCTATAGAACATCAAGGTACACTATATCTTGAGATCGACAGTGCTATCTCCTCCGAATCTGTCCAGCATACGCTCAATCTTGACGGTCGGCCTACATCCCACAATGATGCGTTATCGAAGAACAGCTCGGCCATCTCACCAGTCGATTCGTCAGCAAGATATGTTGATTCAGTTCCACCTTTCGATCCATCCATGTACCCTGATGATCTTGTCAGTCCAACTCAGCACGCTACCAAGGTCGGCGTAGAGGACAAGACCCGAACATCATCATCTCTTACAAGAGCTCCACCATCGCTTGGGAAATGCGACGAAGCCTCAGCTGGAATATTTACATCGAACAACACGACACCACAACACCCTCATACGGAGTATTCGTCGGATGGGAACTACTATTCACAAGGCTCGATGCAGCCCCCATACAGTCGGGCCCAAGGAATTCATGTGGATTCTTCCAGACCTACCAGATCACACTTGAAGCTTGATACGGACCCGGCTTTCGTTTCCAACAATTCCACTTGGCATCAAACGTACCAGACCAACAGGTCTCAGAACAACTTGACGACCCCCAGCTCTGGCAAGATAACTGGTCTCTCACCATGGTCTTGGACATCGCCATGTACTCGCCGGTCCTCCTATTCGTCTGTTCACACAAACAGCAGTCGACCCAGCCAGGTCTTCTCTGCCACGGCATGCAGGGATTCCAACATATTCCCGCTCATTGAAGGAAACCCCTCGCACAAGTCTTCCTCAGGAAGTCGTCGGTAAAGACGCCATCCACCCAGCATTGGCAGCCTAGCCTAACTAACTACCGTCTAGGAGCTCTTATCAGAAGTCAGATGACAGCTCTTGGGACCTCATATCTGTGCCCAACTCGCAGCAATCACCCTATTACCCCTCAACCAACGTGAGCTTCAACGACACGTTCTCGGCGGTTCCTCCCACTCCTGATCGAAGCCTCGTCTTCGATACAAACCCCATCTCCAGTCCAAATGTCATCTTCAATCAGAACGACCTCTCCGGGTCAAATCCCTTCAATGATCAAACCCGCTTCTCGGACCAAAATCCCCTCTCGGACCAAAATCTCTTCTCCAACCAAAGCCTCCTCGAGCAAGACTCCTTCTCCAACCAAGACGACTTCTTCGACCAGAACCCTTTCTTTAATGTGGACGGCTTCGCCAACGACACCCCCTTCTCCAACCCAAACCCCTTCGCCGACCAGAACCCTTTCTCCAACGTGGACGGCTTCTCCAACGAGACCCTCTTCTCTAACCCAAACCACTTCACCGACCGAAACCCCAGGGTCCATCCGCCGATGACTTACCCGGCAATAGCGTACTTGGCAACAGTACAACCGGTCATAGACCACCCGGTAACAGCTCATCCGGAGTTATCCAGCCCGACAACATACCAGGCAGCACCAGCAACTCGGCAAGGTTCGCATCAACCGCCAATGAATCACTCGGTGATGCCCTCCGCCTACCCAAACCCCATCGTCCACCCGCCAACGAATCACTCGGTAATTCCCTCCGCCTACTCAAACCCCATCTTCGACCTGCCAACGAATCACTCGACATCCCATTACTCAGAAACAGACCACCCGACAATACCCAATCCGGATCTATACCCCCCGACAAACACCCACCCGGCACCAGAAGCGGAGCCAGCTCCGCACCAACCGCCAGAAGCACTAGAAACATGTCCCAGCTGTGGTTACAAGTTCAAGGGCGAATTGCGACAGGCCCACCGCAACCTGAACCGCCACCGCGAAGCTCACTGCACAAGCCAGGCTTCTCCATCCCAGTTCAGATGCAAGCACAACGGCTGCAGCAAGACGTACAGAAGAAAAGACGCACTCAGAGTGCACCAAAAGCAGAAGCATACGGGCGGAGCACCGCGGTCCAATAATGGCGCTGCGGATCAGGCCTGATGAGCTGATGCAGAAGGGCTTGGAACTGGTGGTGTTGTGAATGGTCTTCGTATCCCCCTGGTTTTCTCGATGGCTTCTCATCTCTCCGTTTCTGTTGTATCTTTGAGTACGGTGTGTAGTTATGCATGTACTGTAAACCTGGCTTCCGGAGCCAACGATGGGCGGTTTAGCTTTCTTTTCCCTTCCCACTGCCCGTCGAGACCGGGATCTAATGAGCCGGAATCGTTGGCAGTCCCTGCTTCCTCAAACCAACGCAAGTCCGATCGCTTTTCTTCTCAAAAGTTCTTCTTTTCCTTGGGAACTGGGAAATAGGCGCAGTATCTCTTGACACGACGCTGGGATTTCTCGAGATTATGGGGTTTAATGCGGGACGCGGGGACGTGGTTTATGAATACAGACGTTTTGACTGTCATTGAGGTCTGGCAATGGTTCGGACTGTGCACGCCTCCTTCAGTGTTATCACTACTACTTTGTATGCCGAACGATCGATGACATAGAGAATTAGGACTAAGCTATTGCTATTTCCTCAAACCACTTGAAGTGCAGCCTGAACCGTGCCAGTAGTAAAGGTAAAGAGAAGGCAAATAGAACTACTAATGGCGAAGCCCTCCGGTATACTACTAGTGCGCGCTGCCCATATCATCCCAAAGAGTATACTCAACAAGAAGCCCGAAAGACCCGCCGACCACAATTTCAACCAGTAGAATCCTTCGACGAGGTGAATTCCCCAGTCAGTCGTCACGTGATCTGCCGCAGGGACCTCGAGACGTTCGTTGAGACGCTTAGGAAAGCGCCGCACGCAGAGATTCTTCGCTTTACACCGTTCTTTGAGACCGTGGAAGAGGCGTACCATGTAACCGCTACCGACTGGCGGCGTGTATTGGACCTCTTCGAAGCGATATTCTCGGCGGCGGCTTGTCGACAGCATGGCTCCATTTTCGTCTCTGACGTCCACGATTTGGTCGCGATAGACTTCAGACTAAGTTATGTTTCGCTTAGAATCTGCACACAGAGGTGTTGAAGCTGGTTGAGAAGAGAACACCAAAGACACATACCTCCACGAAGTGTATTTGACGAATCCGTTTCACAGAAAAATAACGCTTCCAGCCCGTCATGTCATTGTATTCTCTCTTGAGAAGCTTGGAAAGAGCTTTGTCAGTATTCACCCGCCGAAGTTCTGGCTGGAGTAATCTTGTCCCGTCCCTGCTGTATTTGATACATAACAGTAAGAACAGTTTCTCGGAATTTTCTTGCTCCAATGCCGGTTCGCCGAGATCCGACATAACAGATGCTTGTGTTGAGTGATCGGGTACGTTCCCAGAGCTCGACGGTCTTTGCTCAGAGGATCCAGACTGCGGTAATCCACCCAAAGAGCTCAAAGCGACATCAGATCCTTGTCCGTGGCTGTCAGTGCTGTAAAGTGGCAATATGTTTCCTCCTGGGGTTTTCCGTATCGCTGGTGGACTATATTCTGATGGCCCGAACGAGTGAAGCTTCATATTACGATCAGGTGACTCTTGCCGGCCGTGTTCGAGGCCAATATGGATTTCTTGCGGAAATTTCTTTGCGGCTCCTGGTTGGAACTCGAAAAAGTCGTTACGTGAGCGGTACCCGCATGGCTGGCCGGAATTAGTTTCTCACTTGCTCCATGGTGTCTCTGATAACTTACGCAATCCAATGACACACGTACTTCGCCGTTCTCGGGCGGAGGATCAACTAAACAGTATCGAATGGCAGCCACTTCCATCCTGGATTTGTTGCCCTTAGGTTCCTAGTTCCTGATTCAGCCGCATTTGGTATATTCGATCCTCTTGCTTCGATTTCTGTTCCTGGGTCTCTTGTTCCTTTTTCAGCCGCTTTTAGTGGATTCGATTCCAGGTCCCTCGTTCCTGTTTCAGCTGCTCTTGGTGGGTTCGATTCCAATTCTACTCCTGGATCTCTCGTTCCTATTTCAGCCGCATTTGGTATATTCGATCCTCTTGCTTCGATTTCTATTCCTGGGTCTCTTGTTCCTTTTTCAGCCGCTTTTAGTGGATTCGATTCCAGGTCCCTCGCTCCTGTTTCAGCTGCTCTTGGTGGATTCGATTCCAATTCTACTCCTGGATCTCTCGTTCCTATTTCAGCCGCTCTTGGTAGATTCAATCCTCTTGCTTCGTATTCTATTCCTGGGTCTCTCGTTTCTGTTCCAGCCGCATTTGGTAGATTCGATCCTCGTGCTTCGATTTCTGTTTCTGGATCTCTCGTTCCTGTTTCGGCCGCTTTTGTTGAATTCGATTCCAGGTCCCGCGTTCATGTTCCAGCCGCTCTTGGTGGATTCGACTCCATTTCTTCGGCACGCACAGCTCTGGGTCCCCCATCCCAACTCCTTGCCCTTGGCGCCAACTGTCCAAACATAGAGATATTGGAAAGCGCATGTATTGGGACTGTTTTCGCATGAGAAGTGACGGAGATAGTAGATGAAGACTTAAGGATGTTGGAGTAGAAAGGTGATTGATTGAGGAGGGGAGCGAAGCTCTCCTGTCAGGTACATCTATCTACAACGCTAGCTGAATGAGGGAGCAGTATGACGCTGAAAAGAGAAGCAACAACAGCCTCGACAACAAACGATCGCATCACCGTGCTCCAAGCGACGTGGTTAGTAGCTTCCTTCAACAAAGGAAAGTAGTCGCGTCGGACCAGGCTAGCGCAATGGCAGTGTATGTGGGACGATGTACATGTTGAACGGAAGCTGCCATCCTCGGTAGCAGGGGGGGCTGTTGAGAGCGTCCTTGGCAGTTGCTGTTCTTGGACCGTGGTTAATCCTGTAAGTTAGCTAGCTACTCGCACCCACACGCTCTTGGAGAAGCAGCACCAGCAGTACCAGCAGCAACTGCACCATCACTCGCAACCTTAACTTCATATCCTATTGCAACAAGCCCCGGGCGCTTGAATCAACAGAACTCACGGTAGTACCCCAACTTCTTCATCTTCGGCCAGACACGGCCAGTAGAATCTCCAAGCAGGCAATAGAAGAGGAACTGCTTGATTAAAATACCTTTTATCTAAGGGACAGGATCCCACTGCCTAGTACAACTTGAACGCCTAGCATCTCTTCCATACGGACTATCCCTAGCATGACTCTGCTGCCGCACCGTCGTCGTCGTCATAATAATCCCCGAATCCATATCACTATCCCTACTCCCCCTCGTCTTTGCCTCCGGCAGCGTCGCCAAACTCACATCCCTCGAATCCGTGCCCAACGGCGCGAGATCTGCCTTCGAGGAGCCGCTTGGACCCGCCGATATCTCGGTCTTGACTTTGTTGTGGGAGTTGCGGCCGAGGCGGAGGTAGGAGGAATGGGGGAGGCGGAAGGCGGACCAGCGGTTTTGGTTACTCGTTTGTTTGGAGGAGGAGGACCTCTGCAGTTTGGAGTGGATGCTGGATATGGAGCCGAGCTTGGAGGAGATTAGGCGGAGGATGGGTTGCAGGGCGGGGAAGCTGGCGACCCAGAGGCCGCAGTGGCCTTCGAGATCGGTCCAAATTGCGGCGTAGGAGACGTTGTAGGTGCTGGAATAATTGTCAGATATTATGAGATGGCCAGGAGAAGAAAACACTGCTGGCTCCTGTGTATTTTTAAAGCACAGGAAGCAGCTCCTGGAGGTTTCGGTACTCACGTATTTTTCGTCATGTCAACATTCACAATTACTAGCTGACGTTAGTCCCATGCTTCGCAGGCAGATATGAGCCGGTACTCACTGGACAAACGCACGACTCCGGTGACCATTGCGAATATGCCTGGCAGAAATTAGTATTGCTGCTTGTTTCGACTTTATTGAGTGGTTACATACCAACCGAGAAGATCAGCGCGACCTTTAACGTGGTAAGACTCCACATCATCTTTGAGTAAAGCACATACATGGGCATCGCGAGTAAGATAATGTCAAAGCAGATACCAATTGCACCTGAGATTTCATGTTAGTGGAGTTCTTCGGTATCTATTCAGTGCCGAGAGATCCTTACCATGCGTATACATTAGAATTGCCTGCTGTTGCCCGGAAATGCAGTGGGGATTCTTTACATCTTTGTCCCAGAAAGCGCTAGTTTCGTTAGCACACTGATCGATACTCAAAAGAACTAGGGCGGTATCTTACACGAGTGGATCGCATTCAAAGACGAGGACACAGGTACAGATGAAAGTGTAGAGTGCGATTAGAATGCCTAGCACCCGTACGACTCGCACATATCTAGCTATTGTAAAGTCAGCCATTTGCACGCATCCTCAGCTGCGGATCCCTCGTGTGCAACGAAATGTAACTAAAATCATGACTACTGACCATCTTTACTCATACGTGGGAGGAAGGCCACAATAGACAAACGCACGATACCGGTTCCGAGGAAATATAGCACTTGCTCCGTCCCAAGCAGTATGAAGAACGTATGAATTGTCCCCGGTGATAATGTCGACATCTCCTTCCCGGATCCATGATATGTGTTCGCCATCTCAGAGGACGACTGGGAAACGAGGAGCGTCCACGCGAACAGTGCTAATCCATCATCCCATCCGGCATTTTTGACCATGTAGAACCGGACAAAGAGGCGAGAGGCAACGAATATGGTCGAAACGATGATCAGCGCAAGGTTCAGGTCCCAGACGATATATGAACGATCACCCATGGCCGAATTTGATGTGGATTTGCTATCAGTAGGCCATGCTGGCAAAGTGGATAAAGGCGGAAGGGATCTGATATGTTGTTATGGAGAAGGTACTAGGACAACACATCTCTGCGGATTGCTTGCATATTCGAACCTAAAGTAGGTACTCGGTTGACTCAATCATAGTGACAAACGACTATTTCCGTCGCCCCCCTTGGCACATGTTTCATGACACTAGGTACCGGAAAAGGTTCGAAAGCTGCAACAGAAGGACGCTTAAGCGTGCTAAAAGGGCTTCTTGCGCCTACGTGGACGCACTCCGCTTAGGCGGTCATGATGGTATGAGACTTGATTCACCCTTCCAAGTACAGATTGCGATGGGTGGCTTTGGAAGAAGTCTATCGGCTTGCCATCCGGATTAGTTGCCAAGGATATCCTGTGGCGTCCACTCATGCCAGTCAGGGCTTTTGCCAGTCCACCATGTTATTGCGACTTATTGCTAGTGGAGTAGGTCTCTAGCTGCGGGTGCGGAGGTGCGCAAGTTGCTGGCAAGAATGCGCTCCAATTAGAGTCCGCGGAGGTGACGTTTAATGCCATGACGGCAGATTGGTCTGGGGACGCAGGGACAGAGCTTGTCATCGCTGACCTCTCGCTGACCTCCAAGGAAGGGCGGCCCGATTGAGACATGGGCTTCTTCCGGTCACGACTAGATTCACGATTGGATAGGCTTTATCCGTTTCCGGTGGGCGTTCGAAGTCTTCCATGGCGACATGGCGGCATCGAGGGTTATGATTGCAGTGTCGTGCGCGGTGCTGTCCCCTAGCTCACATCAAGTTCGATACAAGAATGCGGACCGAAACCGGATAGGAGCGAGGAGTGCCTCTGCGGTCGAATCTGGGGTAGATGGAGGCTGGAGACGGGCGGGTCGGCCGGGTCGAGGTTGAGGTGAGGGTGTGGAGCGGAGACGAAGCCGGGAGGTGGAACGGAACAGTCTCATCGGCGTTTGCAGACGCCGACTCATCGTCACCGGCCGTTGAGCAACAGCCGACCTCCACACCTCCCAGTCTGCCACCCCATACTACGATGCTCTCTGCATTCACCGCTAGGCCTCTCGTCGAGCTGAAGCAGCGGGACAAATCGCGCATCGAGTCGATCCTTGCCTACGGGGACAAGCTACTGGTTGGCCTGCACACCGGCTCTCTGCGCATCTACCGCGTGAACGAGCTACACAGCGAACCTACAGCTCCCCCGGACGAGGAGGACGATGCCAAAGATACCCAAGCTCCCAAGCAACGCGCCGTAGACCTGCTTCGTGAGGAAGAGAAATTCTCCAGGAGGCCTGTGCAGCAACTGGCAGTCATCAAAGAGGCGGGCATCCTGATCTCTCTCAGCGACGGTTATGTCTCAATCCACGACCTCCAGAGCTATGCTCTTCAGGAAAAGCTTGAGAAGACCAAGGGCGCCACCTCATTCGCCGTTACGTCCAACATTGTCAAAGATCCGTCTACCGGAATACCCTCGATAGTCTCCCGCCTTGCTGTCGCCGTCAAACGAAGGATAATGCTGTGGTCATGGCAGGACATGGAACTGTCCGGGGAAACGGCCGAGATAACTCTCATCGCATCTGTGAAATCGCTTACGTGGGCCACCGGAACGAAAATCATAGCAGGCATGGATCCTGGCTTTGTCCTGGTTGACATTGAGAGTCAAGAGATAACCGACATCGTAAGACCAGGATCGCTGAGCGCGGCCACAGAAAAGCAAGGGGGCGAGCGTTTTGGTGCGGTGAACTCTTCTGGTATGGGTTACATGGGAATGGGAAGCTGGGTCCCTAAACCGATGGCCACGCCGCTGTCAGAGGGACAGTTACTCCTCGCAAAGGACGTCAACACCCTGTTTATCGACAGCGATGGGAAGCCCATAGAAAAACGACAGATTCCATGGGCGCTGGCGCCGGAAGGAATTGGATATTCCTACCCTTATCTACTCGCTTTACAACCGCCCTCGAAAGGTGTGCTGGAGGTCAGGAATCCGGATACAGTCTCCTTGCTACAGACAATATCGTTGCCCAATGCCAGTTTCTTACACGTTCCACAACCAAATATCAGTCTTGCCCATGCTGGAAAAGGATTCCTCGTCGCCAGCGACCGCTGCGTATGGCGCATGAGCGCATTGGATTATGAGGCGCAGATTGATGAGCTCGTATCCAAGTCACGTTTTGACGAAGCCATCAGTCTCGTCAACATGTTGGAAGATACACTCTTGAAGGACAAACCAGGCCGTCTTCGCCAGGTGCAGATCCTGAAAGCGCGTGGACTTTTCGAACAGCGGAAATACAGAGAGTCCATGGATCTCTTCTCCGATGCGCTTGCGCCTCCTGAGACTGTCATCTCATTATACCCCAAAGTAATTGCCGGCGATCTATCATCTGTACCCGAACCGGAAGTGACGGAGAGCGAAGATGAGGAGGAGCAGAAAGAGGGCGACCACAACAACGATGAAGAGCGCGGTATCACGAGCACTCCGGTGTCTACAATCAGCCGTGCCATGTTTGGACGCCTCAAGGCAGACACCAAGAAGGTCGACTCAGACTCCGCATCTGTCCGTTCTCTCAAGATGGATGGAAGTGATGGTGCAAATGCTAAAGCCAGATCGGCTGAGAACGTCGCTGAAGACAAACCTCTAGGTATGTGATCTCAGATACGTACCATTGCTTTCCAAACTGACTTTACGCAGAAGGAAAGGACTTAGTCATTGCTGTAACTGCGCTCTTTGGATTCCTGGCACAGACTCGCGCACAGTTACAGAAACATATACATTTCGATGGATCACTCAAACGCGCGTTGCCTGAAAATCCGCCAGAAGATTATCGACCACCCTTTTCCCACTTCATACTTCTCCCGGATGCCGAGCCAGTGGACATCGACTGGGCACAGCGGCTGAGGAAGGTAGCAGGCATTACTGACACTACTCTATTCCGTGCCTATATGTTTGCACGTCCAGGCATGGCTGGACCGCTATTCCGCTTGGACAACTTCTGCGACCCGGACGTTGTGAAAGAGAAACTATACGAGAGTGGAAGATACACCGACCTCATTGATTTTCTTCATGGCAAGAAAATGCATAAAGAGGCACTCGAGTTGTTGGCCAATTTTGGCAAGAAAGACGAAGACGAGGCCGAATTCTCAATGGCGCTTGCCGGTCCTCGACGAACTGTGGCTTACTTACAGCAACTCCCGCCTGAGATGATAGATCTAATCCTTGAGTATGCCGAGTGGCCCGTCAAAGCCGACCCAGAAATTGGTATGGAGATTTTCCTTGCAGACCATCAGAATGCGGAAAACCTACCAAGACACCGGGTGCTAGACTTCCTGCACAACGTCGACTCGAAGCTGGCGGTCCGGTACTTGGAACATGTCATTGATGAACTTAACGACGAAACCCCCGATTTCCACCAACATCTCATCGACTTTTATCTCGAGCGGCTGAAGTCCACGGATGAGGGCGCATTCAAATCTCCAGACGATAGGGCACAGTGGCGGGAGAGGTTACAGAATTTCCTCAAATCCAGCTCTCACTACAACAAAGCGAGAGCGTTTCAGCAACTGCCAGCTGATGGTGAGTGCCGTGTCAATGAGGTAGCGATGAGAATACTGACAGCTTTCCAGAACCCGACTTTTACGAATCACGCGCGATCGTACTCAGCAAGATGGGCCAACATAAGCAAGCCTTGCAGATTTACGTTTTCCAACTAGAAGATTACGACAAGGCCGAGCTGTACTGCAATCAGACTTACATCAACGAGACGACAACTCCATCTGCACCAGTCACATCATCGCGCCGTCAGCCACCTCCGCAAGATCCCGAAGACGCTGAGCCGTCCATCTACCACACCCTCCTTTCACTCTACTTGACACCCCCACCGCCCTACAAGCCCAACTGGGAGCCTGCCCTATCACTCTTGAGCAAGCACGGCGCTCGCCTCCCAGCATCCTCAACCCTCAACCTCGTCCCAGACGTCCTCCCCGTCAAAGAACTCGAGTCCTACTTCCGCGGCCGCATTCGATCCGCCAACTCAGTGCAAAACGAGGAACGCATCGTGTCCAGCCTGAGAGGCGTGGAGAAAGTGGCCGTCGAAGCGGCGCTGCTGCTGGGTGAGGGTGGAAAGGGCGGCCGCAACAGACACGTGGTGATTAGCGACGAGAGACACTGTCAGGTATGCGGCAAGCGGTTCGGAGCCAGTGCGATTCGGGTGTATCCGGACGACAGCGTCGTCCACTATGGGTGTGTCAACAGATCGGCAGGTGTGGGACGGAGGTGGATGTGATGATTAGTGATCATGGGATCTTTGTATGCCAACGCGTTGGTGATGGACAGTGCCATAAGAGGTGGTGTTGCGACTGCGTCATGGGGTTGGTGTTGTGCGATACCCTTCGTGTTGTTGGCGCGGATGTATCCGTAGGACCGAATTGCTGATGAACAAGTATTGCATTGGCGAGTTGTGGATGTTGTGCAGCCATCTTGCTACGGCGGCATACCTTTGCTTTACGGGTTCAACTGTTGGATGATAGAGACCAGCGGCTAATTATTCCAGCATCAATATCTTCGGCGTTTGCTTAAACTAGCTCAAAAGCAGGACATGTTCGCAACAGTCCCCCCAAAGAGATAGTAGCTTCAACGGCGAAATCCCGCCAATCCCTGAGCAGCACATGAAAGCTCACCAGCATCCCCCATCATTGTAAACCCCAGTTGATGAAGCAGGCAGCCCTACCTTACCCTTCTACACCGTCTTCCAGAACTCTTCTAGCCCGATGCTCGGATATTTACATGCTTTTAAGGTTGGCGCTGGACGATTCAGGACAACGTGCACTAGCCCCCGTTCCCCCCTCTTTCCAACAAGGCAAAGTCTCTCTTCCCGTTCCCAGCACCAAGCACGGCTGCTGCTACTGCAAGGTACGAGTAAGTTACTGTGGCGCGAGAGGCTCAACAACGTGGAAGTGTGGTGGGAGGGATTGATGCCCAATTTTAGGGACTGCGGGAAGAGCCATGAGAGTACGGTATGGTCCGTGGAGCCTCAATGGACAACGTGCGATTGAGTACACGCGCATCGGAGGACACAGCGGGGACAAGGGCTACGTATGATGTGCTTTGGTTTGCGAAGCACATTGTTATTCTCACGATATCAATGCCCTCCTCTTATGCAACCAGTCATACAAAGATCATCGCGACCAAAATCCTTCGAGCTGATGATCCCAAATCTCAAGATACCCTTAGCCCCCCTCGGTCCTCCTAATGTACCTCGATGGTGATCTTTCAACCGTCCACACCGCGCGTAAGGTATGCACCCTCCGCGGTGCCCAACTCCAAACAGCACCAAAATGGTTTGTGCACGGCTCATTCACTGATCAACTCGCACCCAACTCGCACCTCTCAGGGCTCTCGCACGCTCTCTCAGCAACAACCAACTCTGACTCGCTGGTCGCGAAGATCCGCACGCCGCGCAAGTCCAATAGCCGTAGAAACTGACAATCTCCGCACATAGGACCGGGTGCGAGATCAACCAGTGCGTACATAACTCGTGGCCCGCGGGCACACAGAGTTGCGAGAAAAGAAGGATGTTAAAGGGATCGAGACCTTGCCAGTGTCGTCGTCGTCGTCATCCGATGAGTGGAAAAAGGGAAGAAAGTGATCATTGATACATTTTATCCACGTTGGAGGTCCCCATCTTTGAGCTGGCCAAAGTAACTCGGACCAACACGCCAGAATCCGGTTGTCAGCAAAGCAGTAAGCAATCGAGTGAGTGTACCATAAGTCAGGTAGCAAGCAGGCGCAGCCACCACAGCAAAAAAAGCCCGTCATCTCCCGCCCTCACCAGAGATAAATCCGAACCGACTGGAAAGGAAAAGAAAAGGAAGAAAAAAGTCCGGCATCTCGAGTCGTCTCGAGTTGTGTTTGATCAGAAATCGTTCATCTATCAACGACCCTTCTCTCCGCTGTCTTTCTTCCCGTTCAATCTTTCCCCACGGCTATCCCTGCTTCGTTCGGGCTTCCGCCTTGCTTGCTGCCCATCAATCCCGCTCCGCCGTGGTCGTCGGTTCTGACATTTTCCCGTTCGTCGTCGCAAAGGCCCGCTCCGCCCGCGGTTTTGGCCCCCTTGGCCCCGTTCTCTCGCGTGTCTTCGTTACTGCTGCGCCGCACCCGTTGCTCCCAGCCTATCGATTCCTTGTGCAGCCTCCGTCCAGAAGATTCCCCGATCGAGCGGAACCGAAGCGCGGATTGGCACTTGGTTGCGCATCCTGATCCAAGGATCCAAACAGTCGGTTCCTCCGTTACCCGGTGGAGACACGCGAGCGGATACATACTGTAAACAAACAAACCAACGGGCAAACGGCCACCGGAGTCGGTCTGTAGACGCGGATACTTACAGGGCAAGGTAACGGGATATCTATCTTACCACTGCTGCTCCCGCTGCTGCACATACTCGTAGTATTGGTGGGCGAACATTAGATGCCGCCACCACCACCACCACCACCACCAATCATCAGCAATCCGTTCTGCCCCGGCCACAGCACGCGCAGCATGCCCTCCGCATCGCAGCAGCGGAAGACCGCGCTCGCCATCGTCGACGCCTTCAACCGCATGGACACGCAAACCATCTTCTCCGTCCGCTCCACCCGGTGCGTGCGCGAAATCCTACCGCGCAGTCTCGGCCACGCGGCCCAGGATAGCGCCGCCTTCCAGCGCAACCTGAACATGATGCGTGCGGTGTTCAAGACGTATAGTTTGCAGGTGCATGATCTGGTGGAGGACGCGGCGCAGAGGAAGGTGGTGTTGTGGTTGGAGGCCAGGGCGGATACGGTGGTGGGCAGGGCCGAGTATGTTTGTGAGTACGTGCTTAGTTTGGAGTTTGATGAGAGTGGGAAGACGGTTGTGGCGTGGAAGGAGTTTGTGGATGCGAGCGCCAATACGGATTACTTGGTGCTTGATTGATGCTCGGCGTGAAAAAGGGCGAGGGATGTGAGATGACGGAATAGGAAGGGTTGGTTCGATGGCTGAGGAGAATGGGACTGGAGATTCCAGAGGCGAGCCAAGGGAAAACGGGATGCAGCGGGACATGACGATACGAACACTCCGGGCATCCGACGACATTACCAATCTTTTGCGGAACTCGGTCAATACACAGTCTGGAGCCGAGTCGTTGGGGGACATGCAGAATCCAAGATCTGATACGATGCGACTGAAGACGAAGGTGGGCGTGGACCGCCGGGAAGAGATGATAACGACATTATCGGAATTACGCCATTGTCGATGCGTGGGATGGATGTACAACGCAGTACAGGGAAACGAGCGCGCCAACTGGTGGATGGAGGTGACCATCCTGTACGTGTATACGTGTTTCCTGAGTGGAGATCATCGAAGAAAGAACGAGAATGCAGAACTGATTGTTTGGTTCTTCATGTTGTGTTTTTCTTTTGGGCTATCGATTTCGGCGACCTAGAAAAGCAAGGTGATGTATGTGTTCAGCCTCTTCGGGTAGCAAGTTTCTACACAACGCAGCCGAAGGATTGGTAACAGACTCATTATCGGCGCTGTACTTTCTTGCCATAATAGTAGTCTGCCATCTCAGTCCAAGCCGCGTGTCAGCCATCTGGCCGTGACATCGTCCAGGACCAGCGGAGAGTTGAGACATCGGAAGCTCTCGCGTCAAGCCGGACAACTCAGCTTCCCTTCCGCCCTTCCGGCTGCTGGAGTCATGGGCTTCGAAAACATGTCCAGACGCCGTTCCGTTCCTTCCATTCGTCCTGCCATATCTTCCTTGAGTATCTTCGGTAGGCCTGATAAAAGATCATGAGAGAGTACGCGCTGTGGTGGGCCTTTCATGATTCAATCTTCGCGGATGCTGACTGGCTGATACGGACAGATCCAGGCACACCCGTGGACGACTGCTATCACAGTGCAGCCTACCCGAACGTCGTGGCTGTCGCCCGGCATCACACATCTAGTCTCACGTCAGCTCTGCAGGTAGATATCCTGCATGCTTATCTGTAACTTAAGCTTCTTTTTCCCGACATGGTCAACATTCACATACATTCTGCAAAGGGCCGCAACGAGAGATGGGTGAACGCTCATATCGGTTGATGCCGACGTCAAAATCTCCTCTTTGGGAAGGTGTTGCCAATGGATGATTAGTCGGCTCACTTGTTCGTGACGGGAGGCCCTAGGCAATTAGTGCAGCGACTAACCATGGTCAGGCCGTCTATGCTGGCGTTTTAGCCTCTTGATGGTTGGGCAGACGGACCTTCTTACTGGCTCCCTCGCTCCCACGCACATCTGGAGGGGCCCTCCGACGTGGGGAAGCGGGGTACCACTTGAGCTCAGAGAGACGCGATATGTGGTGGCGTGGGTCAAGCCCGAGGTCCACCATCAGAGGATCATCCTCAAGTCCGCCCTTCTGTCTTCCAAGCCTCCTGGACGCACAGTTTGTAGCCGCTCTGCCCATTAAGCTATTGATATACCCCTCCTCCGGCTTCTTTGCTCGGCTTTCTCCAACCCATCTATTTCTTGAACAGACTTCTCCTCCATTCAAACACTTCTCCTTCCTCACCTACTCCCATTACATATCTCCCCTTGTGCCTCAACTGCTATCATGGCTCCCAGCGCAACCAATGGTGCCAACGGCACACACTCTAAGCTCGACTTCACCAGCTTCTCCAACATCATCAACGGGAAGCTCACCCAGACCAAAGAGACTCGTCATGGTATCAACCCAGCCACTCTCGAGAAACTCGCAC
This sequence comes from Saccharata proteae CBS 121410, assembly GCA_010015785.1. Classification (NCBI taxonomy): domain Eukaryota; kingdom Fungi; phylum Ascomycota; class Dothideomycetes; order Botryosphaeriales; family Saccharataceae; genus Saccharata; species Saccharata proteae. The sequence goes on along the minus strand of ML978713.1, from coordinate 422,263 downwards.
CAGTCCCCGTCGCGACGGAGAAGGATGTAGACGATGCTGTCAAGGCGGCCAAGGAGGCATTCGAGAGCTTCAAGAAGACGACCTTCGAGGAGCGCGCAGCTATGCTCAACGCATACGCCGACTCGTTGCAGGAGTACCGCGATGACTTTTCTAAGCTCTTGACCATTGAGCAGGGGAAGCCTGTGAGTTGGCTCCGTCGTTGCAAACGTATTCGCCAGTCACTGACATAGCATCGCAGATCTCCATGGCCAACATGGAGGTCGACGGCTCCATTGCCTTCCTCCGCGCCTTCTCCAAGATGAACGTGGGCGAGGAGGTCGTCGCCGAAGATGACGAGAAGAAGACCATAGTCCGCTACACCCCCCTCGGAGTCTGCGTCGGCATCGTGCCCTGGAACGTAAGCACCGCTCTCACCACCCCAAGCCCTCCACCCTCACCCAACTCACCACCACACAGTTCCCCATCACCCTCTCAACCGGCAAAATCGGCCCCGCCATCATGACCGGCAACTGCATGATCCTGAAGCCCTCCCCCTTCACCCCCTACTGCAACCTCAAGCTCGTCGAGCTCGCCACGCGCCACTTCCCCCCCGGCGTCCTGCAATGCCTCTCCGGCGACGAGCACCTCGGCCCCATGCTCACCGCGCACCCCGGCCCCGACAAAATCTCCTTCACCGGCTCCACTGCCACCGGCAAAAAAGTCATGGAATCGGCCTCCAAGACGCTCAAACGCGTGACCCTCGAGCTGGGCGGCAAGGACCCGGCCATCGTGTGCAAGAACGTCGACATCGCCGCCACGGCGCCCCAAGTCGCCACCTTCGCCTTCCTGAACTCGGGACAGATCTGCCTTGCCGTGAAGCGCATCTACGTGCACGAAGACATCTACGACGAGTTCCTGAAAGCGTGCGTCGAGCACACCAAAACGCTGAAAATGGGCAACGGCCAGGACGACGGCGTGTTCATGGGCCCGGTCCAGAACAGCATGCAGTACGAAAAGGTCAAGGAGTTCTTCGCAGACGTCCACGACAAGAACATGAAGGTGGCTGTTGGCGGCACCAACGACCGCAAGGACGGCTACTTCATCACTCCCACTATCATCGACAATCCGAGCGAGACGAGCAAGATTGTGACTGAGGAGCCGTTTGGCCCTATTGTGCCGTTGCTGAAGTGGAAGGACGAGCGTGATGTTATTGCGCGCGCCAACGACACGCGTATGGGGTTGGGGGCCAGCGTGTGGAGTAATGATTTGGAGGAGGCGGAGAGGATCGCGAGACAGATTGATGCGGGATCCGTGTGGGTGAATACCCATTTGGATCTTGATCCGAATGTGCCGTTCGGTGGGCACAAGGAGAGTGGTGTGGGATATGAGTGGAGCTTGGGTGGCTTGAAGGCGTACTGCAATGCGCAGTCTCTGTTCTTCAAGAAGAAGGTTGCGTAGGTCTTTCCTTCGCTTGCTGTTTCTCTCGGATGGAAAGTCTTGGACGGAAAGCAGGGTGCTGATGTTGGGATATATATACCATAGGCCTGAAAGGTCCAAATTGTGAGGTAGATAGGTTGGGAGGACACGAGTCTCGTTGATATCCTTGGTGGTTTGCTTGGTTAGCAATAACGATTTATTGATTCGTTTGAAAACAACGATTTCTTGTGTGATTACCACAAACCTAGGACATCAGGACTGCTTTCGTTTTGTACTCAACCTCCCTTTCGCAAGCCTCGTCTGTTCCCTTCCAACCACACCTCTGAACCCACCATTCACCGAATCACCGAAGAACCCTCTTTCTCAATCCCATGCAACCCTTCAAGAATATCGCTACTCCCCAACGGCCCGCCTCCACTACGCCTCCTTCTGCTATCCTCGGTCCAGATCTCATGAAACTTGATACTCGCATCGCTCGTTGCCACAACCACACACCCTTCCACCTGCGTTCGACTCCACCACGCACCACCCTCACCCTTCGTAGTCCCATTATTCGGGCCTCCGGGATACGGTATCGCGTACAGCGCTCTATGCTCATCAGGCCAAGGAATCGCAACCAACTGCTCGCACGACGGCCACGCAAACACCGCAATCCGGTAATTGTGCTCGGGCTGCGCGAACCCAAACGTCGCCGCAATCTCCCGCCTCGTCGTTGACCAGATGAGGCTGGTAACTTGGGCTGCGCAGTCGATGGTCGCGAGACAGGCACCTGACATGGTGTGGTAGAAATGGATGCAGCGGTCGTTCGACCCGCCGCCGATGGCGATCAAGCCGCGCTGCCAGGGGCAGAAAGCGATGGCCTTGACGGCCGCGATGAGCGGGATCTTGTGCTTTGTGCAGCTGGCGTCGAGATCCGGGGTGGTGCCACGGCCGGGGATGACGGTGTAGCGGTGGGTGCCGGCGGAGGTTTGGCGGACGCTGATGGGAGGAGCGGCGGAGGAGCGGGCGGAGGCGGCGGTCATGACTTTCTTGGTTTCGTAGAGGAAGCAAGCGTTGTCGTTGCCGCCAGTGGCGAAGAAGTCACCTTGGGGAGACCAGGCGAGACCGCAGACTTGTTGGGTGTGGACTGAAATTCGGAAGAGGAGCGTCATAGCGCCTGGCCAGTCGAAGAGGTTGCGGATGATCTCGTTGGGCCATTCGATAGAGTAGAAGTAAATGTGGCCCGATTCGTCGCCGATCAATAGATCTTCGGTGTTCACTGTAGCTGCTGAGTCTCTTTTCGATGTGCGCTTCACTGGGGTTGGCCGGAAGGATACACAGGATATTGCTTGAGGTTGATGTGACTTGAAACGAGGCTCAGAATCAAAAAGACTCCAAAGAGTGACATGCCCGTCAGCACGGCCAACCGCTAGGATTGCTTGTGCGCCTGCCACAGACGAGAACGACAAGGACGTCACGTGACTGGTGTGTGGATTGTTGAGACTCTCAGGCGTCGCGACCCCTTGCGATTCAGACCATAGGTAAACGTTACTGTTGAGTCCAACGGCGAGACATTTGGCCGTGTGGCAGTAAGCAAGCAGTGAGCAGTAGAAATCATCACGCAGTGACGGTGCGTCAAGTACTGTGTAAGCTGTTAGCGCAAAGTAAATCAGAGCATCAAGCCGACATATCTGAACGGGATAGTTGGCACAGGTTTCTTTTCCTTTGGAGGTTTCTTCGGCGCTAAAGTACAGTTAGCGGGTTATATAAATTTCTAGGTCAAAATGAGAGGATCTTCCACTGGTTACGCCCTCTCGGGTCCACGCTGTGTTGATCCACGTTGGGGCTCTTGAATTGTCATGAATGGGACTGACACTGCCGGTACTCGCTGTAGAAGGGGAGAAACCAGAGCTGTTCGGACTATCGAAATGTCCCAAGACCCGGCTTGTTCGATCGATGTCCAGGGCGACAGCAAGACGTCCTTGATGAGCATCCATCTCGCTTGCAGGGTCAGATTGAGCCAGAAACATCGACGTGTACAGCGGGGCATTGGTGCCACTACTGATCATCCCGCCACGCCCGTCTGGGACACCGGAGACGCTATCTGCGACAATGGCAGAGCCTCCGACGTTCCAAACGGCTCCGTTGCTGACCTGACGGGTCCCATGTCGGAGGGCCAGGGGTCCCGAAGTAGGAGGTTGACCGGGAACAGTACCTCTATTGGTTTGTGATCTGCCTCTGGCCGGTACTTGGCGTCGTGGAAAAGACTCGGTCGGCCTGCCTCTTCGCTGAGCTTTCCGGCTGAATGGGTCAGGTGCGGAGTATCGATTCCGGGTGTATCTCTCTGCGTCACTCAATTGATAAACCGGCATGCTCAAGCGAAGACTTTCATTCGAGCTCCTTGGGGACTTCCGTGGCAGAATGAACCTGTCGACATTCTTGCTAGCTATCTTGTTACGGAAAGGAGAGCCGCCGCTGGCTGGCTGCAAATTAGGATCGGACTTTATGGGAGACACGCGTCTGCGGAGGGCAAGCGGTGAAAGCGAAGTTCCATGTCGAGCCTGGGGAGGAAATGGAAATGCTCCTTTCGCGGGACACGCAGGTTCCATTGGTGTTGGCGTTTCGGCATCTTCTTGTGTTGGACTAGGAAATGGATGGTCAGTTGGCAAGGTCAAGTCCACCGATCCGGTGCTGCGAGCCGCGAGACTCCGAAGCCGCAGAGCAGCTTGAGCATCTTTTCCCGGCGAGAAGTAACCTTCATCATGATCTCGGCCCTCATGTTCGTCAAGAGCCAAGTGCTGGAGCTCTGCAACCGGAGGTGAAGGCGTGCGGTCCATGCTGGGCGTGATGGATGGATTGGAACAGTCTGAAGCCTGCAAATTGTTTGGTCGGAAAGTCCAAAACTGTTAGTAATAATAATTTTAAGCAGTCCAGGTGTCCTTCAAGAACAGACTGGAAATGATCCAGACTGCTCGTGTTTGTTGAGGAGAAAGGAAGAGAAGTGAGGTTTGAGGTTTGAGGTGTCGGGGCAAAGGTCGGTAACTCCGGTCGCGACGACATGGGGCAGGCAGACACGCTCGTGCCGCAAACATCACCATCGAACCTGGAAGCTACTTCAACCTCTTGCTGCGGCAACACAGATCCTCAACATGGCCAGCGTACGTCGTGCCCGCCCGAAGCTCTCGCGGACGACCCTGACGGAAGCAGCATGGCATGCCCAGAGCGAGCGCGACCACCGAGCGGTCAGAACAGGCGAAGCAGCAGGAGGCACAACAGATCAAGCAATATCGGGAGCTCGTTGAGCTGGTGGATGCAAAGGTAAGCATACCTGAGGAGACTGGCTAGACTCGATGTTAACATCATCTTGCTACAGATTTCTGAGAGACAATACACACCCGAAGTGCTCGAACTTACCTCCAAGCTCCTAAAGCAGAACCCCGAATACTACACTATATGGAATCACCGACGGCGCATACTACAACATGGGTTCCACGAGAGTCTTCAAACACAGGGATCACGTACAGAAAGCTCTGACACGTTGAATGCGCACCAACAAGAGGCGTCCGACGTTCTCGCCAATGACCTTCGATTCATCCTGCCCCTGCTCATGAAGTTTCCAAAATGCTATTGGATCTGGAATCACAGATTATGGCTGCTACATCAGTCGATCGAGCTGTTGCCCGCAACTGTTGCGCGCCAATTCTGGCAGGAAGAGCTCGGGCTTGTCAGTAAGATGCTGAACCGCGACAGCCGGAACTTCCATGGATGGAATTACCGCAGGATTGTCGTTGCACAGCTGGAGAGTCTGCCGGTACCATCTGCAGAGGGACGGGGTGCCAGCATGGTGGAGGAAGAATTCGAATACACGACCAAGATGATTCGCACAAATTTGTCTAACTTTTCCGCCTGGCACAATCGGAGCAAACTCATTCCGCGTCTCCTGGCCGAGCGCAATGCAACAGAAGAGGTGCGCCGTGATTTTCTCAGATCCGAATTCAAGCTGCTTGAAGGAGCGCTGTACACAGATCCCTACGATCAATCGCTATGGTTTTACCACGGTTACCTTATGAGGACCCTGGAGCCCTCATGTCCCAAGGAGGCTCGCATCGTACTCGACTTGAGCGCCAAGGTCGAGGATGAAATTGTTGCGGAGGATATTTATGAGGAGCAACTCAATACGATATCAGATATGCTTGACGGTGCCGAAGATTGCAAGTGGATATACGAAGCGCTGTTGAAGTATTCGCTCGTTTTCCGGGGAACGGCTCGAGGGCGCCAGTGGATAAGTATCGGCGAATTGGAAAAACACCTTGACGAGTTGAGAAAACTTGATCCGCTTCGGGCGGCGCGGTGGGACGATTTGCAGAAGAAGATAGATGAGAACTTGGCCGAAGATTAGCGCGCGTATACCCTGCTGCATAACCGATTCTGTTGGTACCCTCTTGATTCCAGTGAGCATAGTTTTCATACTATGTAAATTCTCTGTCTATCAAAAGAACAATGCATAGCTAACAATCGTAGGAGGTGTCTTCTCTGGAGATAACCCTCATGGCCTCGAGTCGCCGTTATACGCTAATAGGTCAACTCTTGAAGTCAATAATAATTGTTGTGCATATTCACTTTCTTACAGGTCGATAACAGAACTTGCGAACAAATCGGTTGGGATAAGGTGAAAGAATTGTATTTCACTCACAAGCATTCATCTTGTGACACTGTTTCCACAACGCGAAATCGCTCTTCAAACGGCGCACAGCCAATTAGAACATCTTCTTGCCATGACTTTTGTAATAGTTAGCCCCTCTTCTCCGTCAATTCTCGTTCAAACAGACATCTACCGCCCACGGCCGACCCCCCATCTACATCAACTCACATATCGTCTACGGCCTACGCTACAACCGCGCAGCATGGACAACCTGGAGCTTCCGATAAATGGTGGACATGATGGAACTGAACGGCGCGCCACGGACAATTCCGGCCATGACGAGCGTCTTCTAGTCAAGAAGCTGAACAATCGACTCCGCACCTTCCTTCGAGACCTCTTCCTCGGCGCACACGACCTTACAAGCTGGTTCCTCGAGCTCATAATGCTACCCTTTCCCGAAGGCCTCGGCGTCATCGCTCTTTTGTTCCTCCAGTTCTCCAGTCGTTCCTGGACCTCTTGGCAGACTTTCACGTACTACATGGACCTCATGGCGTATCTCCCCCTGGACCACAGTCCATCGCACATCCTCAAACTCACCGGTATTACCATCGCCGACCGATTTGTCCGCATCTATGTGAGGTACCTCGGAATCTCTGCATCACAGCTGTCCTGGATGCAATGTCTCACTTGTATCCTTCCCGCCGCAGTCATCACCATCATCGTCGCGCCAATCTGGCCTCGCCTGTTCGGCCACCACCGCATCTGTGGTGTACTCCTCTGGGACTATGGAGTCTTCTGTTCACGCGCTTGGGACGCAGTCCATGACTGCTGGGAGGAGCTTCAATACTGGAATCGAGATGCCCGGGTCCGGTACTGGTGTATCAGATACGGGAAGGAGCAGCAATGGGAGCCGAGAACGTGGGCCATTCGCAAGCTACACATAAATCTGCAACGAAAACACGAGGTGGACCGGATCCAGAAGCGCAAGCACGAGTGGCTTAGGAGGGAGGCGAGGTTTCAGGAGCTTCTAAGGATGCCGATGGAGGTGTTTGAGGAAGTGGGGTTTATGATTGGGCTGGCTGTTCTCAACAGGAATAATTGGTAAACTCGGAAGTTACTTCAGAGCTTCGACGGGTTTGAACCTGTGATCGAATCAGACGTTTTGTCTGAGAATTCGTGTTACACACCTGATCCTCGGGCGCGAAAGCTGTAGTCATAATAACCTCGCACAACACGAAATGATGATTGATTGCGCTGACTAGGGTTGAGAACTCATTGCTTGCCAAAATGCCTACCGCTGCAATCGATCTTCCAACACCCATGAGCTACAAAGCGAACTGAAGAATGTGTAAGCGCCAAAATCCACTACTTGCGATAATGCCACCGCCCTTCCTTCAACCCTTGGTGAATTGCTCGGTGCGGTCGAAGGTTATGGTTGCGGGTTTTTCTGTGGACGCTGAAGATTGTGGTGAAGAAGGTGTTTTCTGGTTGCGCGCATCGGCGGGTTTGGCGTGTTTTGGGTGCGCGGTGCTGAGCCAAGACATGGAGGTGCCGGGGACGGTGAAGGGGGTGGAAGCCCATTGGCAGAACAAGTCGTAGGGACGTTCGTTCAGGGCGAAGAAGAAGATTGGCAGATCTTGGTCGATTTATTCGTTCTTTAGTAGGTTTGATGCTTGGAGTCTTTGTGAGGATTGCTCTTCGGCATGGTTGTGAAGCTTTGGTTTTAGATTGTGTACAAAACTGTTATTGCGAAAAGTGAGGGGCAGTAGTGGAGCTGCTTTTGCAAAAGGTAGATGATTTTAAGATATCGATTCACGGCAAGTTTGAACCAATTAAACGAGAGTTATGTAATGTTGTTGCAGCTCTGTCCAGACGGGAGGTGTTGTGTATCGCGGTTCTGTCGTGGTCGATCGTCTTGCCCGTTTGGGACACCGCGAAGCGAAAGTTAGTTTGGCTAATGTTAGATTGTCCGCTGTCCAACTCGCTCAGTGAGAACTTGTTTGTGTTTTCGGCTACAGTGCGAGCAAAACTCTTCTTTTCTCATAGAAAGCTCTTGCAAATGTCGAAGCTTTACAATCGGGTTGAATCGTTCACTTACATCTTTCATCCTCCGACAAATTAAACCATTAGATAGCCCTTCCACCCCAAACCCGACCCCTCAACCACCCTCATACCAACGGATTCGCCTCATCCCCTTCCTTCAACCACTTCTCATAATCAAACCCAATCTCCTCCAAAGTCTTAACATCATGCCTCCCCTCCCCCAACATCCTCGACGCCAACTTGATGAGCGGGAACCTCTCCCTAATCCACTGCTTCTGCTCATCCCAATACGGCGGTCTCTTGCCCCTCGTTTCTCCCTCCTCAGCACTCATTGCCCAGTCATGTAGATGGTTCAAATACTGCGCGTCGCGCGGGAACGCGAGGTTGTGGAAGCGCTTGTCGGCGCCTCGTTCGGCGACAGTCTTGTCCTCCCACTCGCGCATGGCGGCTGGGGAGGGGAGGGAGAGACGACCAGAGAACGTCCGGGCTATCGCAGCACCCTGGCCTTCAGAGATTGGAAAAGGCACGATCCGCTGCGGCAAGCCGACAAACGCCAACGTCGGCCTCGGCGTATAGAAGATCTGCTCATACACATTCATAACGCGACTCCCATCTTCCACCACCGGCGGATCCAGGTGTTTCAGGAAAGGGAAAGAATACAGGTACCCGGTGCAGAAGACGACGGCGTCGATGTCTTGTTCCACGCGGCCGTTGGCGAAACGGATGGTCCGATTGTTGGGGACGAACTCTGCTATCTCGGGGAGTTCGAGGATCGAGTTCGTGTCGTCGGCGCCGACGGCTTTGAGGGACCTTTCGGCGACGAGGACGGGGGTGAGGCTGTGATGGGAGATTTGGCCGCTGATGTCGAGGCCGGAGGCGGAGTTGCCGACGACAACGACTTTCTTTGGGGAAAGGTTAGAATCGTTGGCATCAGATGGTTTGCGGAGTCGAACGGGAGCGGTAACGTTGGCCTTACCTGTCCTGCAAAATCGAACGGTTTGTTGTAGTACTTTGAATGCGATATCGCGTCAGGGTATGCATCATTCCACTGCGTCAGACCTGGAATGTCTGGGATGTATGGATCACTGTAATGGCCATTGGCAACAACCACGGCATCAAAGATTTGAGTCTCCTCATTTCCAGACTGCAGTTCTCGGAATTTGACGGCCCACTGACTTTTCCCGTCCTCCTCATCGACAGGCGAAACGTCAATGACCTGGGTTTGGAACTTGATCAGATGGCGGACGTCTTCTGCATACCGCTCGATATACTCTTTCACAATGGTATGACTCGGAAACAGGGGCGTCTTCTCAGGAAACCGGAGATCCGAATAGTTCATCAGCTGAACCACAAACGACGTCAGAATTGCACCTCGGCAAGATCAGATATATGAGAACCTACTTACAGAATGCGGTATATTAGTCTCCAAATGCTCATACAACGGCGACACAAACTCGGCCTCGGTCGACCAAATCCCCTCTTTCATGAACGGCTCCTCGGCTTCCGTCCGCGGCTTGGTATGCGGAATGGAGAAGTCACTGTCGAGGGCTTTGTGTGGTGTGTAGTGCCATACGCCGCCGACGCAGTTTCTTTGCTCAAAGAGTTCGATGCGTGAGAAGGTTTCTTCGGCGAGGAGGTACCTTCAAGTCGCACATTAAATACAGTCAGCCTCTCACTATAGGGAAAACAGAGAACCTGAGTCCGGGGATTGATTTTGATTAACAGAATACTGACTTCGCTGCAGCCAGACCTCCCGGCCCGGCGCCGACGATCGCAACGGTGTCGATCTGCCGGCCTGCGTTGGTGGCACCGTTCTTACTGCCTGCCATATCTGTGATTTATGCTGCTATAGGTATGTAATCAAACAAATGAAGCGCCGTCTGGATCTCACGATAGTTTGTTAGAGCAGTATGAAAGTTGGAAGTACGATGATGCAAGCCTCCGGAAGGCTCGCCTGTTCGGGATCAGCCCATGGATCCACTCTTACGTTGGCTGCCAATCATGGATCCGAGCATATCAAGGCATTTCGCGTCCATCTATTTCCCCGAGTTCAGAGAGTAGATACAGATTCGCGACTTTGTTTGGTTTTGTTTGCCTCAGACGCGGGCGTGTTTCATGGAACTTGATCCACTTGGCCAGCTTTGTCGTCGCGAAGGCTTGCGAATGACGGACGGGCATCGACAACAAGTGTCCGCGCTTCGTGTTCGATTCGACTCGACGTTTACCGGCTGAAATGGCTGACTCCAGCGCATTGTTGTTGATAAGGAACCACGAGAATCCAAGAATGGATGCTGGCAATTGATGTGACGCGGATCTAAGTTACGACTCGCAACCCGAGGCCCCACGGACTGTTTCGGCCACCACCATTTGAGTGAACGCATTAAAACCTACCACCGAACCTCAATGACATGCAAAACATTTTTCTTCCTCGAGAACGCTACAGTACAGTAAATCTGACCCCCGGAAATGCCACGAATCCGAAAATTCCGGAAGCAAACAAGCCAGTCCTCCTGTATACTCCCACCCAATGCAGCCATTAAAATGCTTCCGGACAGCACGTCAGCGCCAGCGCAAGCCTACGCAGTAGAATTAAAAGAAAGCTACACGAAGGAGAAAAAGCCACCCCTCTTTTCAAGACCGAGACCGAGATAGTATATGAGAGAAAGACACCTCCTATGTCAGCATATTCATGGTCCTCTGCCGATAGCTTCAGCTACGTTGCCGTGAAGAATCAACATCCAGGTATCGGAATGATCGAGGAACGCCGATTGGGAAATATCAATCTGAGCACCGTGTAGACGTCAAGCTAGATATGATTCTCGAACGGCGAGTAGCCAGAAGACACCCGTCTGGGAATCGTCGACCCAACTCTGCGTTGACCGCTCCGCTTTTCTTCTAGCTCTTTCCCTCGGCGTCAGCGACTGCCATCCTATCCTTGAAATTTTGCCATTCTTTCCTTGAATTTTGTAGAAAAAAGTCTTCGCCAGCGTTATGGTTCGGGGCTTGAGAAGGATGTGGGAGTGGCGGCGGATGCTGGTGATGGTGCTGGTGCTGCTGAGGCATATGATGCTGATGATGTTGCAACGGCTGAGGCTGCAGATGCGGTGACGCGTGGTTCTGGTGCAAGCCGCTGGGTGCGATGGGTCTATACGCGTTCTGCGCGGGTTGCGCGCTAGTAAAGGGACCAGGCGCGTAGCCGGGCTGGGGGTAAGGCCCAGTATAGCCGTTTGCGTTGCCGTATGCACTACCACCTGCCATTTGCCCGGGGTGGTGGACAACTGTGGCCTGGCTGCGTGCCACTTCGCGTTGGCGCTCCTCTGCTTGTTTTGCTTTGCGGTCGGCCCACCATTGTGTCATGCTTGCGCTGCGCTTCTCGGATTTGACGGGTTTCTTCTTTCCTGCGCTTGAGGGGCGACTGGTGGGTGAGGGACGGCTGCCGCTGGTGGGAGAAGGCGCGAGGGGGATTGGGGTGGTGGCGGTTGGTTGTATCATGCTCGTCGTTGTTGGAATCTGTTGATAGGATGCAACGGGATAATCCATTTGGGGTGGGGGAGTCGGAGGAGTGAATGGATGCATGATAGGAGGTCGATTCGCAATGGCAAAAGATCGGTCGATGTTCATTACGGGAGCCAGGGGAGCAGGCGGGATGTTGGTAGGAGGAGCGTGAGTGTAGCCCTGGACGTGGAAAGGCTGGTTCTGGGCGGGCTGTTGGTAAGCAGGTGCGATTGCTGGAGGCGTTGCACTGGGCATAGTCGTATAGCCTGGGATCCTATCGCTGTCCTGAGCACCTTGGGCAGTGTCGGTAGTCTTTTTTGTACGCGGGCCTTTCTTGATGCCTGCATCTTTGCGCTGATTGTGATTTTTACTACCAGGAGGTCGGCCTCGTCTCTTGTATACGGGTTCTGGAGCCGCTTCGTAGATATCTCCGTCGTCTTCTTCGGAGGCGCTGGTGGTCATGACACTCTCATCGCGAGCGATTTCTTGGATGCGCTGGGGCACAAACTGCCCGATTTTCTTGCCGCTGCCGAGTTTTCCTTTCTTGCGAGGCAAAGCTTGAGGCTCCGGCGTTTCGGAAGCTGCGACATCTCGTTTTCTTGCGAGTGATGCCGCATCAGGCATTGCGTCGAAGCGCTGCACGGCTTTGCGTCTGTTGCGAAAATGAGTTTATATCATACGCGAACAGCGAATTTACATGCATACTGCCACTTACCTTCTCTTACCGCTAGCCTCCTCTTCACTGCCAGCCAGATCATCCGTAGTTACATCCCGAGCGCGGCGATGTCGCAACTCGCGTCCACCCACGTACTCAGTACCAACCCGCTGATTCCAAGGGTCTTGCTTGCCGGGGGCTTTCCGATGGTCATAAGTATAGCTGTACAAATCCGCTTCCTTCATGTCCTCGAACACCTTGGGATCCACAGGCACTCTGCCACCAGTAACAGGCTTTCTGGGCCCATTGTTTGCATGCGCAGCCACGCGTTTGTCAATTTCAAGATATTCGTCTTGCCATTCCTGCAGCGCTCTTTGCGTGTTCTCAGCAATGGCATACAGAATCTCCGTGGTGCGCTCTGCAGGCGCATGCTTTGTCAACGCCGCGATAAATTTCTGCGGATCAGTCATTGGCTGGAAACGTTGCCGCATAATCAAGTCCGCTTGGTCTTCGATGTCGGTGTCTTCGAAACTGCCGTTTGTGGAGGCAAAAGGCGGTGGGAGGTCGTCATCACTAAGGTCCTCATCGATATATGTCGGTTTGGCATTTGGTTCCATTGTCTTTGAGATGCTCGGCGCTTTTGATTCCGTCGTAGACTTCACCGCAGTTACTGTTTCTTTGATAAGCTGTTCGGAAGGGCTTTCCTCTCGGGGCGCCTCGACAGTATCAGTGGGTTCATTGCCCTGCGGCTGGCGGCCATCTTGAGCAGTGAAGGCGGGTTCCGACGTTGGATTGGCTGGCCTAAGAGCATGTAACCAGGCCTGTTCCAAGTCGGTGAGTTCTCGAAGCGGTGGAGCTGGTTGCTGAGCTTTGGCACCCCGGGTGCCCCCACGACCTCTACCGCCACGGCTACCACGACCCCTTCCTCGACCTCGAGTGCCGCCTCTTCCTCTGCCGCCCCTACCGCCACGGCCTGTGGCGCGCTTGCCTGCTGGATTGAATGCTTCAGCAGACTCGTCGCCATTGCCAGAATCTTCCTCCGAGGTGAGAGATTCGTCAGGGTCAAGCGGTCCTCTAAAACCTCTTGCCAAGTCTTCTTCTTGCATAGCTCGTCCCATTGATTCGGGGATACCCGAAATGGTCAGAACCTGATTTTGGTAGTAAGCCATGACGGCGTCAGGCTCCTTGCCGGTGGAAGAGATTTTGGACGGGCTAGAAAGGTTGGACAGGCGATCTGATTCTTGCGAAGATTCTGGAGTCGGTGATTCTTGTAAGTTCTGGTCTTGAATGGCAGTGTTTTTTTGTGCGGCGTTGCCCTTCCCACTGCGAGTCCGCATGGTGAAGGACTTTGCGCTTTACGCGCAGGAAGGCATGCGTGACTGATGTGATAGGGATTGAAAAAGAAGGAAGTGATTACTGCAGCGCAGTGGGATCGCGGTGCACTTGGTCTGACTGACTCTTTCACCGGATGCCGGACGGGGTGGCAGGAGATCGGATTCGGCTGATGTTTCAGCACGACAGTAAACCCGTGAAAAGGGTGAGCAGAGTGGAAGGATTGGCAGGCAGGGGCAGCTCAACACAATCAAAGAGCACCGGCGCAGCAGTGGGAAGAGAGAGGAAAGCAGGGCCGCTGCTGATGGCGGAGATGGAGTTCGGTGTGTATGATCAAATTGCCAGCATCAAAGAGTCGGCAAGAAGATGGTCACCACATCGGCTAGCCGCTTACCTCTTTAGGCTTCCCATGCCGACGAGTCAAGCAACTGAACGCGCACCCACCAAATCGCCTCCATAGTTTACCCACCTCGACCCATGCAGGGATACGAGCATTGCCGCAGTAAACACCACCTTGATATCGCGATACTTCGACACCTTCACTCCGTCCTTGCGCCAGGCCTCGCTCTCCACCCTTCATCTGTCCTGCCGCTCGCCCAGCCATGTCCAAGAACCTGTCCAAGGAGGAGCTGCTCGCCCAGCTCGGTGATCTAGGCGACGATGATGAGCCCGCAGCTCCATCAGATAGACCCTCATCCACCCAGCCGCCCAAGAACACGCCGCCTTCTGATGCTGAGGACGACCCGGTGGCAGAGCTCGCCAATCTTGCTGCTGCGCGTGCGACCAGTCGTCCCAACACGCCCAAGCTGCCCTCCTCCTCCACTACCAGCAACGAACGCTCTCCTCGCCGGACAGGCAAAGCAACGCCCTCTTCAACCGCTTCAGCGCGCACAAGCGAAGACAAGGCAAACCCATCCAACGTTCCCAGACCGTCTGGCGAGAGCAACAGGTCCTTCCACCAGAGCTTCACGCCCGGCAAGGAAGAGGTTCCGGAGAAGCCTACTTCGCCGACGCCAGAACCCCAGAAGCAAGCCAGTGGTGGAGGATGGTGGGGCAGCTTGATTGGCACCGCCTCTGCAGCTGCCTCGGCGGCTGCTAAGCAGGCAGAAGCTGCCGTGAAGGAGCTTCAGAAGAACGAGGAAGCCCAGCGATGGGCTGAGCAAGTCAAGGGCAATGTCGGGGCTCTGAGGTCATATGGTAAACTACCACCCGGCCCCCTTGTGTATATACCCAACATTCGGACAACACGCTTAACCAAACACAGGCGACGAACTTCGCTCCCGCGCCCTCCCCACCTTCACAAACATCCTCCACACCCTCGCACCACCCATCTCCCAACACGAACGCCTCCAAATCCACATCACCCACGATCTCCTCAACTACCCCTCCCTCGACCCGCTCATATACTCGACCTTCTCGCGCGTCATGTCCCAAGTCGAAGGCGGGGACCTCCTCGTCATCCAGCGCGGCTCCGAATCCCAGCACCGCCGCGCCTCAGACGTCGGCTTCAGCGGCGGCAGCACCAGCGGCTGGA
This sequence comes from Saccharata proteae CBS 121410, assembly GCA_010015785.1. NCBI lineage: Eukaryota > Fungi > Ascomycota > Dothideomycetes > Botryosphaeriales > Saccharataceae > Saccharata > Saccharata proteae. The sequence goes on along the minus strand of ML978713.1, from coordinate 407,167 downwards.
ACGACGGTCCCTGGTGGCGCGAAACGTCGCAGAAGCGCGATATGGGCGCCGTCAAGGGCCTCGTCGAGGGCACGAAGCTGGTGCGCGTCAGCGCCGAGGCGTACGCCCACGACTTCTTTGCTGCGCGCGGCGGTGTCGAGGAGGCTGCCAAGCAGGCGACGGAGGTCCTCAGCGAGACTAACCCGGTGCGCAGTAGCGACATCTTCCTCGCGTTGCAGGCTGTCAGCTATACGGCGCCGGAGGACTTGTTTGGCGGGGGTCCTGAGGGCGAGAAGAAGGCTGGCGAGGGCGTTGTCGAGGAACCGAAAGAGTCGGATGAGCTTGTTGCTTTTGCCGTGTACCTGCACGACCCGATCCACAGCATCAGCTTCCGCACGCTGTCTCAAGCGTTCCCGCTCAAGTGGGTTGAGTGGTTGGATGCCGCGGCCGAGGAGAACCAGCTGCCGGAAGCAATTGTGGAAATCATTGAGAGTGGGGGCGTGGATCCGAGGGAGTGGGTGGCCGAGTGGATTGAGGACTTTATTGGTCTTGCGGTCGGTGTTGTGGCGCAGCGCTATGTTGCTAGGAGAATGGGTGTTGGTGAGGGTGGCATTGGTAGAGGTAAGGCGAGAGAAAGGGCTGAGGAGATTGGTGGTGGTGAGGCTGCGAGGGCGATTTGATGAGTTTATGAGTATGATATCAGAGCGCAGTGTAGGCGTAGGCGTAGGCGTAAGGCTGGTTTGGCATTTTTTCAGTGCGTCAGGATATTGCCATTGCCAAACGGCTACATTCCCTTGTTGTATGATTTCAAGTATAAGAATATGCGCAATGCTGCGCCTTTGCCCGCACAGCGCCTTTAAACGATCCACGAGCGAACTTTCCAAAGAGGCCCATGATGCCGGTCTTTGTCCCTATGGCAACACCCAGTCGCAGAACCTCCATGTCTTTTTTGTCCATTCGGCTTATTCTCCAAGACGGTTTACGTCTGTCATCATGGTTGGATATCTCGGTGCTCCGAAAAAGTATGCGCCCTCCCATGCCAAATGCTCCCATAACGCCACCCAATGCATATCACCACTCTCCGGACCTCATTCACACATCCCCAGCAAAACTTCCGTTGCACTTATTTCTTCTGTTCGGCCTTCGCATGGGCCGCCTTGGCCTCCTTATTCTTCTCATCCCTCTTCCCGCCTTTCAACATCTCCAAATGTCCCGCGCGCTGGGCCAATTGCTTCTCCGTCGCGCCGATCAGACCGGCCGTGTGTTTCTAAATGTGCAAGTCAGCCAAGGTGCCTTCAAACACGAAAAGAAGAGAGAGCATCGAGAGAGCATACCTTCAATATCTTCTTCTGGTTGATCAACTTCGTCTTCTTGGGCGCAATCACGCGGTTTCCGCGCGCTGGGCCAAACGCCTTCTTCGGGCCCGACGCCTTTGCTTTCGATTTTATCGCGCCCTGTGCCATCTTTGCTTTCTTTGGTCGTGGGTGTAGAGTAGCTCGTCGCTTAGGAGCAGTGCCCGGGAAAATGTGAGATGCGATAACGAGATGGAAAGGCTTGGCGTGGATAACGTTAGGGAGGGCTTATCTTAGCGCGGGTGTGGGGAAACGATTCCACTTCAGTTTGGAATTCTTCACTGCGAACCTCAGCCGGAACTCGTCCATCTTGGTGACATCGTTCCACGGAGCTCAAGCTGGACCTGAGATTATGGTGGTCGTATAGACACTAGAGCTTCCACATCGTACGCCAGAGCCCGTCAACGCCCACAACAGTCAATTTACCCGGCGCCGGATGAATTGTGAGGAGGCACGAAGTCAAAAGTGTACAGTGATGTACTTCCGTACACCAAGATGACCAAGTAGTCTCCGCTAATCAGAGGGTATTCTGGGATCGATGCCGCCCGCAGACTCAACAATGGACTAGCAACCTGTTCGGAATTCGCTCGAGTACGAACTCGCATGCATAAGAATGGGCCGATTCGGCCGAAAGGTGGAGAGACGGAGAGGTGAACTCCTCATCTACTTGCACCTCGTGATGTTGTAGTGGGATTGCTCATCCTTAGAGATATATTGCCCCCCAAATGCTGAGGTTTGGCTTCCCACAGCCTTTCTTGTCATACTGGCGGCAAAAATGCCTTCTCTAAGCCATATCATACTGTTCTCTTTCATATCTCTACTCCAGTCTCAAGAAGTCTTAGCACTTGGTCAAAATGCAACAATCGGTTTCAATGCTTCATCTGCCTCTGTCTTCCTCGCAAATCGAACGGCACCCGTACAGGTATTGCTCGACGACGCCGACTGGCCCGGCGTCTGGAGGGTTAGTGATGATCTTGCCGCAGATTTTGGGCGCGTTACTGGTCTCAATGGCTCCGTCGCGGTTTCAAATTGCCAAGTCTCGGAAGTGAATGCTTCGATGATTTTCAACCTCGCCGGTAAACATGGTCGGGGGTTGGGTGGATCGAGCAACAGTGGCGGCGGAGTCATCATTTCTGGGACCATCGGAAAGTCAATTCTTGTTGACACCTTGGTGCAAGCTGGCAAGATTGACGTTTCTACTGTCCAGGGCAAATGGGAAGCGTTCGCTTCCTGTCTGGTCTCAAACCCTATTAGTGGAGTTGCCAACGCTCTCGTCATTGCCGGTACTTAATCACACTGATCTGTCTTCGGTCAGGTCTTCGATCTAACTCACTTGAAGAAAGTGACAAATGAGGAACAATATACGGCCTCTACGACATCTCTGAGCAAATAAGGGTATCACCATGGTATTACTGGACCGACGTCCCTCCCAAACCCCATTCCAGCATCTATGCCCTTGCCACCCGCAAGATTCAAGGCCCTCCCAACGTCAAATACCGTGGCTTCTTTCTCAACGACGAAGCCCCTGCCCTCACCGGCTACATCAACGCCAAATACCCACCCAGCCCCTGGGGTCCCGGCTTCAACGCCGATTTCTACGCCACAGTCTTCGAGCTCCTGCTGGGTCTACGGGCGAACTATCTCTGGCCCGCGCAATGGAACAGCATGTTCAACGTCGACGACGCGAGAAGTCAGCCGCTAGCCGACGAATATGGCATCGTCATGGGCACGAGTCACACGGAGCCCATGATGCGTGCAACCAAAGAATGGAGTGAATTCGGCAACGGAACTTGGCAGTGGAACACCAACAACGCATCCATCTACCCATTCTTCGTCGAGGGCGCCGAGCGCGCGAAGCCTTACGAAGGCGTCATGACGATGGGCATGCGCGGATACGGAGATACGGCGCTGAGTAGCACGATCGAGACTGCAGAGTTGGAAGATATTGTCAGCACTCAACGGCAGATCTTAAAAGATGTGTATGGCAGTGAGACGGGCGTGCCGCAGATGTGGTGTTTATGTAATGAGGTACAGGGGTATTATGAGGCGGGTATGAGGGTCCCGGATGATGTCACGTTGTTGTGGACGGATGACTTCTTTGTGAATTTAGGAGGTTGCCGGTTGGGAATGAGACGGAGAGGTCTGGTGGGGCAGGGGTGTATTACGTGAGTAATTTCAGTTTTCAGGCTTGGTGTTCATGCCTTCGAGACCGGATCTTGAAGAGGCATGATTCACGCAAATGATACAATTGGGGAAGCTGACAGTGCTTTTAACAGCATTTTGATTTTGTTGGAGACCCTCAAGATTACAAATGGGTAAGTTGAGAACAGTGCAGACATCCAGGAAGGCCAGTCTACTAATGGCATACAGATCAACATAATTCAGTTGCAGAAGACTTGGGAGCAAATGCACCTCGCTTACGAACGGAAGGCAAGAGAGATCTGGATCGTCAATGTTGGTGATCTGAAACCGTTGGTAAGTTAACTGATTCCCTCTCATCTTCCACCTATCGCTAATTCGTCAGGAAATCCCAATCAACCACTTCTTCGACTTGGCGTACGACATCAATGCATGGGACGTACACAGCACACCGCACTGGCTCGAACTATGGGCAACCTGAGATTTTGGCCCGGACGTAGCCAAGGATACCGCGGAAGTCGTCAATACCTAATCTCTGCTTGCAGCCAGGAGAAAATACGAGCTGGTCGATTCAAACACCTACAGTCCCATCAACTATGAAGAGGCCGATGTGGTCTTGGCCGAGTGGAAAGACCTCGCGCAAAGAACACAACACATCTGACCACCTGCGTTCTTCGAGATGGTTCTGCACCCTGTCTTGGATGGAAGCACAGTGTACGAGATTCACATAAGCTCGGCCAAGAACCAGCTCTATGTCAGTCAGGGGCGCAACAGCGCGAAAAAAATGGCTCAACGTGTTCTTGACTTGTTCAAATACGATCACCAGTTGTCGGTCCGGTACAACCAGCTCCTAGGCGGGAAACCGGAACATATAATGGATCAGACGCATCTAGGCTACGAGTATTGGTAGGAACGCACATCCAGGGGAGACGAGCGATTGACTGACGGTAGCCAGCCAACAGCCAATGCGTCAAGCAACGCCTCCCCTCCAATACGTCCAGTCGTTGGAAAGAGATCTAGCTGGAGACATAGGCATCTCCATTGACGGAAGCTATGCCACAGTCCCCGGTGACGATCAATAGTACACGCTTTCCAGCGACACCCTGACCCTTCCTCCCATGGATCCATACGGCAGTCGACGCTGGATCGACATTTACTCCATCGGCACGCAACCCTTCAAGTGGACAAACGCAGCCGAGCCTCACGTCCAGCTATCACAGACGTCCGGCGCACTCTCTCCAACCGGCAACACCACAGACACGCGCGTCCACATCTCGATCGACTGGTCTCTCAGCCCCCGGCTCAACCACAACAACAATCAACATAACCTCCTCGACCTCCTACGGCACGCAATACTCCTTCCCCAGCATAAACCTCCCCCAAAACCACACCTCCCACCCCGCAAACTCCACAACCGGCTCCGTCGAATCCGCCGGCTACATCTCCATCAAAGCATCCCACCCCACCTCAATCGCCCCCAACCACCAATTCCAACTCCACCCCCACCACCCCACCCCCCTTCTACACGCCCATCCCCTCCTACAGCCGCACCCACGCAGGCACGACCCTCTTCCCCGCCACCACCACCACCCCTTCCACACCTTCCCCTTCACCACCCCCACCCCCACCCCCACCGCCAGCATAACCCTGATCCCCCCCCTCCCTCTCCACCAACCCCACGCCCACGCCCTCACCCTCTCCACCAACCCCCAGCCCAAAAAACCCACATCACCCAGCCCGGCGCCGCGCTGCCACTCGGCTGGACGCAGGCGGTAGCTGCGGGCGTGTGGACGAGTGCGACGGCGATGCCGCTAGCGGAGGGAAGCCATTTGTTGCGGGTGGATGTTGGAGCCGGGGTTGTGCTGCAGAAGGTTGTTGTTGGTTTGGGGGGCGCGGGGGGGAGGTATTTGGGCCGTTGGGGAGTTGGCGGGTTTGAGGGGGAGACAAGGAGGAGATGGTTGGGTTGGGTTGGGGTCGTGGGTATGTTGGGGGGATGGTGGTGGGGGAGGCGGACTGAGGGTGCTTTGGTTGCTCACAGCGTGTCTGTGTGGTGGGTAGGTACTCTTGCAAGGCTTTTTGGACTCGGACGTTCAACTGCTCCGCACGTACATGGGTCGGCTCTGACAGCAGTTCAGTTGGTAGAACCTGGGCTGATATTTCCGCCGCAGCAAGTTGTCTATCTACTTTGGGTTCGGCATTCAACCATGCGCAGTTCCAAACCCAAAAACTGCACACCGACAGCGACAGAGTACAGCGCACCCGAACGCATCCGGATCGTCGATCCAACGAACCGTCACAAAATGCCCTCTCACTCTCCAACCCCGCGAGATCCAGGAGCGCCGCCCAGAGTCCAACACCGCTCGCCAGCCCATCTATCTGTCCAAACACCACCAAACCCACACGCCGCCATCAAAGCCCCATCCACCGCTGATAGCGCAAAGGACCCGTCGCAAGAATCGCGGCAGGTTCCCACAACGGCGTACACAGCGCCCTCAAGCCAGTCCACAGCTGCCCGACGATCTGGGGCAGCGACCTCTGCCTCGCCTGCCTCTCGTCATCCCTCTTCCGCTCCTCTTCCTCCTCCTCCTCCCTCTCCCGCATCCGCATCCGCTCCAGCTCCTCCCCGCTCCTCTGGCGTATCCGATCCCAATCCCACTCCTCGAACGGGGTGCCCAGCGTCTCCCAATCGATCTTCGTAACCTTGTGATCGTCCTTTGCCGCGTCCGCGCGCGACACGAGACGCGTGACCGGCTCGCCGTTGGCCGCGTTCGGGTACCAGTACGTGTATGTGTCTCTGTGGGCCCGAGGGACGCTGTCGACGCCGGTGTGGTGCCTGTTTGGAATCTCTTCGGTGCCGCCGCCGCCGCCGATGACGCGGTTTTGGGTTGGTGCGGCAAAGTCGCGGGTTAGGATCTCGCTTTCGGGTTGGGAGGAGGTGGAGGAGGAGGACGAGGAGGCGGAGGAGCCGCTGGTGAGGTCGGGGGTGGTGGTTGGGGCGCGGGCGGTGGCGGCGTGGTGGGCTGCGGCTGTGCCGTCAGTGGTGTTGTGGCTGCCGTGCGCCGAACTGTTGGCTCCGCCGGCGGTGGCAGCGGCATGCTGGTCTTCGGTTGTGTCGGTGGTGGTTTCAGGAGCGAAGGTGCTGCCAATGTACTCGTATTCACCGCTGGCTATGCCGGCAGCAACAGCTGCGTATTCGGCGTCGTTGATGTTGACGAGTCGTGAACTGCTGGCTCCTTGCTGGTCTTTGGTGGTATCATCAGTGGTATCGTAGACGATGATATAACCAGCGTATTCGTACTCACCGTTGGCTAAGCCGGCAGCCATGTCCCGTTCTTCGGCACTGCCTGGGGCTGCAATGGCCCAGTCTGCACCGTCCGGACTGGGGGCGTTCGAAGCATTGTTGGGTTCGTATCCAGCATCGTCATCTTCATCATCGTCGTCTTCATCATCATCGTCTTCATCGTCGTCTTCATCATCGTCGTCTTCATCATCGTCGTCTTCATCATCGTCGTCTTCATCATTGTCCTCGTCTTCATCGTCCTCATATCCGACAGTCTCGTCATCAACAGTCCCATCCAACGCACCAGCAGCAGCCCTCGCAGCAGCTCTCTCGTCATCTCCATCATCACCACCTCCAACCACACCCCCTCCAACCACACCCTCCACCAGCACAGCCCGAAACCGCTGACCTCGCTCCACCACACCAGCGTAAACGACGTGGATGCCATCATCAGGCAGCTCCGTCCGCATGTGCGGTCCGTTGTCGTTGAGCCATTGGATGTGGGATTGGTGCGAGGATGGGTGGAGGCCGGCGTCGGGGGCGTCTTCGAGGAGGCCCCCTTCGAGGAGGGCCTCTTCGAGGTAGGGGGGAGGGTTGGGCATGGTGGGGTGGAGATGTGGGGAGAGGATGGGGTGGGGTTATGTTTTTGTTTTCGTTGTTGGCGGCGGCGGCGGCGGTGGGGGGAGGGGTGGTGATGGTGGTGATGGTGATGGTGGTGATGATGGTGATGGTGGTGATGGTGATAGTAGCCGCCGTGTTTCCCAAAGAGATGGCGGGTTCAAAACGACAGTATGGTGTAGTGGGCGCAGAGTAGATCACCAGCCCAGCAGCCCTCCAGCTGCGCAAGTGCAAACGGTGATTGGCCCTAAGCGCGCAGCTCAGAAAGCGAGAGTACGTCCGCGACGGTTTAGCGCAATATCGACGAAATAGAGACACTGATAAAGAGGTGTTTGGAAGCGTTATGTGGACTCCACCGATGCCAAACAGCGACGCCAATGACTGGAAGAAGTGGGGAATATAGCGATGGTGGCGGTTGCGGATACGAAATGTTCGAGAGGTGAAGGGGAGAGAGAGGGGAGATGGAGATGGAGATGGAGATGGAAATGGAGATGGAGATGTTCTGGCCGCTGCCCGGGCAGAGGGGACTCACTTTGACCATCCGCGAGGAGTAAACAACGAACGCATCGAGAAGGCACGACCGGAAGCCACACATACCCGTGCCTCAGAGCGCGCGACTTCCAATCGCAAACAAAACCACTTACCGTACCTGCAGCAGCCAGCCATCGAAGACCGAACGAGCTGAAAGACGTCGAACTGAGACGACAGCTGGTTTGACTTACCGTACGCATCACATCGTCTCGAAGCTCCACCCGACATGCCGCGCAATCCCAGTCACGACGAATCTCCACCACCTCGCAAACATGATGCATATTCGAAGCACGAAGCTGATTCTATTAACCCCGCCAATCGAAGACTCTGTACCGTACGCCCGAACCAAACGCCCAAAACGCGCGCCTCGATGCCCATCCCGTCGATGGAATCCCCGGCATCATCACCGTCCCGACATCTCGACATCGGTCCACCTCGAGTCGTTGACGGAGACGCGACAGAAGGAAATCGCACCGGAAAAAAAGGTTCATTGACTAAGCCCTTGCGATGAAAGAAAAACCCGATACGTTAGCCAGCTCGTCCGAATTCGTCGCCTTCCTGTGTGTGTTTGCTGTGTTCATGTTTGGTCTTCCTTGCTGATAGGCCGTCGTCATCATGCACTAGTAGGTAGGGCCCGTTATTGGTTATTCTCTATGGTAAAAGGGAATTCGAATCAGCCTGAACAGGCCGCCTCTTCTTGAAGTTGCGGTTTTGGGGACGGGGTGGGGTGGGGATGGGAGACGGGGAGGTCACAAAAGCGGTCGGAAAGACGACAGGACTGCAACAAACGTGGGGGGAGAAAGGGAGAGTCACTTACAACAAACTCAACGTCAAATCGCCCCTGATGCTCGCCTTCAACTCGATCTCAATCTCCAGATTCGCCTCCAACTTCAGCTTCAACCCATCCTGCTCATCCAACCCACCGCCCTTAGCCTCTCCCCCCTCCTTCTTATACGGCTGCTCCGGATTCGTCCCCCTCATCGGAATCTCGCCGCGCATAGCCCTGGCATGCGTGACCGGGCCATCCATACTCGTGCTATCCGGCCCGATGCGCTCAAACGTCTGCATCTGCTGCAGCTCGCCGTTGGCGTCGGCCTCCTCAAGCGCTTCGAGCGAGTTTGTTTTCATGTACTTGCCCTCGTCGATGGCCTGTTGGATGCGCTTGCGGCGGTCGCGGCGGGACGAGGAGCGGGACCGGTTGCTCTGTTGGCCGGATTCTCGGTGCGCCTTCTTCATCGCGTTCTCTTGCTTTTCCTGTTGCATGGTTGTGCGGGCGGAGGGGACTTCTTGGCGCATCTGTTGGGGGTGGGGGGACTCCCCGGAGGACTCGTTGTCGGACATTGTGGTGGTGGTTGTGGAGTGTGTGAGTAAGGTGTAGAAGAGGGAAGGATATGTACGGATGAGGTGGGAGTCGGTTCAGATGGTCAAGAATGGACTGTGAAAAGAACGAGTAGATGGCGAGGATGCAAGCTGTACAATCACTAGAGGGAGTAGGATGCAGCAGCGTTCGGCGGAGAAAGGTCGTGTACAATAGCTATCTCAACCAGGAACAAGAAGAGGGGGAAGAGAAGTCGAGAGAGGAAGCAAGAGAGCAGCGAGGAGAGACTCGAGCAGGCAGGCAGGGAAGCAAGCAAGCAAGCAAGCAAGCAAGCACCACCAAGCCGACCCCGGGGCAAGAAAACGTGACTGACGACGCAGCGCTCCCCGATGCCCTCATCGTCGGACCAGGATGCCCTTTTCCAACTTGGACTTGGCTGGATGCTTGCCAGAGACGGGGGGACGGGGGGGTGGTGGGTGACGCAAAAGCAGGATTGCAGTTGCGGATGATGCAGCACAGGCCGGGATCACAGCAGGCATGCAGCCAGCACGGCATCAGCAGAGAACGCACCCGAGTCTTGCGTCTTGCGTCTTGCGTCTTCCCGCGCCTCAACCTTCCCGCAGACAAGAATTGACGTCAGCCAGCGACGAGCCGGGGGTGCGCAGATCAGATCAGATCAGATCACACACCGAGAGCGACCACCAAAAAAAATCAACGAGAAACTTGCGTCCGGCCGGTTCGGAGGCTGTTGTGTGGCCGCGCATCCACATCCGCATCCGCATCACTCGTGAGGGAAAAGTGGGTTCGATCGCTGACGTTAGGGAGTTGCCGCTGCCCGCGCGCCGCCGTGCGGGACCAACGACTGTGACGGGACGGCAGTTGGCCTGACACCAGCGCTCTTTTTGCCTGCGGCTGCGGGCTGGTTCGGGCTTGTGGAGCCGATGCTGTGGTTCCCAGCGTCGGTTGGGGGATTGTGGGAGTGGTGAGATGGAAGAGGGAGGAATAGGTGCAGGTGCAGAGGCAGAGGCAGAGGCAGAGGCAGAGGCAGAGGCAGAGGCAGAGGCAGAGGCAGCGGGATGGGTTTCTTGCTTGTTGTATCGATATACACGGTGCTGATGATGCTGGGATTGATTTACTCCACGTGGTACTGTACTAGCAATTCATGTCCAAAAAACGCCGTTTCTGCACCACCGCGTGTCCGACGTAGCTCGTGAAATCCGAGAAAAAGAGAAAGCCGTGCTCCTGTACCTCTCCAATCGGAGCGCCCCAAAAACCAACTGAATCCGCACGAGTACGTTTAATTCCTGGATGTCCATGTTAGCATGAAGTCGTGGAGAGAGGTGTGGAGGGAAACGTACAGCAGACCCAATGTCAAGTCACCGTGAATCTTGGCTTTGAGCTGGATTTCAATGTCCAAGTTCAGCTCGAGGCGCAGACGCAGCTGCTCTCCCTTGCCGCCATCCTCCTCCTCCTCGCCCCCGCCCCCGCCACCAGTAAGGCCGCCGAGTGCCTGACCAGCGGTGTTGCCGACCTGGCCCACCGCATCACCAGCCGTGTTCTTCACCATATCACCAGCGCCGTTGACAGCATCGCCGCCCGGCACGTTCTCCGTGATGCCTTCCAGCGGCCCTCCTCCGCCACCACCCTGCTTCTGCTGCCCGCCCTTCTGCCTCTGGCGCTGGCGATTGCGGCGACCCCCCGAAGCTGAGACGTCGGAGCGCGGGACGGACTCGGTGTCGCTGTCTGCGGCGCCGCGTCTGCCACGCCCACGTGATTGGCGACGGCGAGACTGCTGGCGCTGTTCTGGTTCTGGTTCTGGTTCGGGCTCTGGTTCTTCCTGGTCCTCGCCGTCTGCTTCACCTTCGCCGTCTTCTTCCTCGCCTCCGGGAGATTGCTCGGGTGTGGGTTGCTGCTGCGGCTCTTCTTGTTGCTGCTGCTGCTTCTTGCCGAGCTTCTTGGGCGTCTTCTTCTCGCTGGTTTTCTTGCTCGACGTCTCGGCCCCGGCGCCGCCGCCGGCAGATGCGCTGCCAGAGGCATTGCCCTCGGCCCCGGCAGAGGCCTGGTTTTCTTCGGTGGTCTTGTCCGCCATGTTGGGCTGTATATGAGGAGGGAGGGGTCACCGGAGGGGTATCAAGAACAGCAAAAGTGTGGCGAATGGCAAACAAAGCGGTATGTAGCGAAGTAGATGGAGTTTGAGATTGTGTGTAAGGAAGAGAGGTTCAGACGGGAGCAGCAGGGGAGAAAAGCAGAGGGTATGGAAGCAGGTTTGCGCGTTGGAAGCAGCTCGAGACCCCGGTCGAGTCGTCGGCGCAACCCTTGCGCTTCTGACGCAACATGAGCTGGGCAGTTGGAGTCGGCCAGCCAGCCAGCCAGACAGCCAGCCAGCCAGCCCTGCACAATGTTGCGCCAAAGCGGATCCCCGCCATCAGTCAACGTTATGGCGGCAACAGGTGGGTCTGTCTAGTTAACGGGCTGCGCGTCGCCAACTTTCCTCGAGCCGCTGTTTCGCCTCGTCGTGGGAGGTCAGCCCGCCCACGTCTCCAATCGAGCGGGCGCATGATGATGATTCAATTGAGCGGCCGAGTGCATGTGGACGCCCAGAATCAGCCGAAGCCTCCAGGATGCTCCGTGTCGCCGTTGTGCGTTTTGTCCAAGAAGGTTTTCGTCGTCGTCGTGGCCTGGCTCGAATCGGCCGCCGCCTTGCAGTCTGACGCCAGAATCAGCGCAGTCGAGCATGAGGAGGACGTATGGATTCCGGCTCGCGGTCGAGCCTCACGACGCTGAGACTCCGGCTGTTCGAGCATCACGACACTGACATGCCGGCTGGCAGTCGAAGCTGCAGCATTGCGTTTGCCAAGCCGAACGAGGGGCTGTGGTGAGCTGTGACACCGCGCGACGACTGTGGACGACAACTTTCCCTGCAAGTCGACCTTCCACTTCATTACTTACTCTACCGACACGCAAACATGGCAGACAAAGACGCCGCCGCCAAACAGCGCGTCATCTCCCACATGAACGCTGACCACGGCGATTCGGTATGAACTGCGTGCCGTCCGTCTGATCAAGTGCGACTCGTTGATGAAGCCCTCCCCCTTTAACGTAGATCACTCGCTTTCTGGAGCACTACTGCCGTGTGTCGTCGTTCACGGCCCGGCGTGCTCGCCTGGCAGACATGTCTTTGGCATCGATGCAGGTCGAGGCCGGCGGCAAGCAGTACAACATCCCTCTCGAGCCGTCCATGGACTCCTGGCGCGACGCGCGTGAGAGGATGGTCAAGATGGACCAGGACGCGCTGGCCGGGCTCGGGAGAAGCGACATCACCATCAGAGAATACCGCGTCCCGAAAGGCTTCCATGCCGTCGTCTTCACCGTGTGCCTGTTGACTTACGTTCTGGTGTCTCGCCGCCAGAACGCGCTGCCTGGCTCGTTCATCTACGACAACGTGCTGAGGCACGTGCCTGCGTTGGCAAGCTTCACGGCCAAGGTGCAGCCAACCGTCTTGGCCCTCATGGTGGGCATCCACCTGTTTGAAGCTTCGGTCATGGCCAGGCGGCTGGCGAAGCACAACGTGCCGCTGCTGGGCGGCCTGTGGTGGGCCTGGACGGGCTCCTGCTTCATCGAAGGTTTCGGGGCGCTGCAGAGGTAAGACCAGTTGGACAAGATGTGGCCGATGCCATCATGGCTCAGCAAAAGGAGGCTGACTGGGACCGTGACGACAGGACGAGCGCGATCGTGGCAGAGGAACAGGCCGCGAAGCACAAGCAGCAGCACTGAGTGGTGTATGGTGTATGGTGTATGGTGTATGGTGTATGGTATGGGAATAAGGTAGTGCTTTGCTGGCCGTTTGCTGAGGGGCCTCCGGATCTGCAGGCCAGCGCTAAGTGGGCTTGGGCTAGCTGGGACGGGTGGATCAGATCGCATCGTGGAGCTTAAAGATGGAGTCGTGAACATCAGGGTCGCAAAGGTCTGGTCTCTTGTATACAACCTGTCGTACCTGTTGTAGCACTTTGTTTCATGGCGGCGGCAATTGAGACGGTAGAGCCGCACGCTTCCGCCGCTCCACGGCGCAAATGAAAGCGCTCATATAAAGAATGCTCTAACGCGTAATCAAAAGGCGGAAGATCCGTGGATCCCTATGGCCGTACCCCGGCAGAAGCCGATGTCGTATTAGGAAATCGACAGGCACCTCGACCTGCCAGCCCTCGCATACAGGAACAAGTCAACACTCAACACGCGTCGCTGCTCCCATCCCACGCTCCGTCACCACACCTCTCTCACCCTCACCCCAACCATTGTCCCTTATGTCCATAGCGACCGCCCGCGAGCCTCTCCACCAGCCATGGCGGCGCATCTCTCGTCCGATGCCCTTAGACTTTCTCCCCCGCTCGCCCAGTCCAGGAGGAGGGATCGTTCGCCAGAATCATCCCCCACTCGCGACTCCCGACGCCACCTAGCCCACTCAGACTCCAGCCAGTGGGACGTCTCCCCGACCCTCACCCTTCGCGCATTCACCGACGGCCTGTTCCTCGCTGACGACACAAACGACTCGCGTCTCCTTTCCGGCATCAAGGATGCTACCACCGCCGAGAAGGATCTGGGTGCGCGCGTCGCGACTGCTACAAAGAAGCTCAAGGCCTGGTGTGAAGAGCTGGAAAACTGGCACTGGTCAGGGAGCTTCGAAGCCCCAAAGGAGAACAATCGCCTGTCTCAGGGGCGCCCGAAACCGAGCGCCATCAATGGTGTTGTTGACGGACTCGATGGCCAAGTTCGCGATTCGGACGCGTCGGACGCCGCGGACCAGGCTTCTCTCAGTCCTGCCCAGGTGGATGCGTATGTTCGCCGCGCCAGGAAAATATCAGAAGAGCTCGAGGACCTGGAAATGGACGAGCTTAAGGCGCATGTGCTGGACATGCATCCGGCAGAACGGCCGCGAAAGGGCAATGCTCTCTCCACGAAGCACGCCAGCATCGCGCTCCTCGATGATTTCTCTTTCGTTGTCACCCAGACGATGCTCCAGGCGCTGCCATACCTTGCGCTCCTGCATCAACTTACAAACACCTGGTCAATGCGCTTATCGGTTCTCCAAGATGTACCTATATTTCTCGGCGGTCTTCGGGAAGCTCAGACTTCCGTGGCATGGGGTTGGGCATCCTTGAAACCTCCACAGGAGCTTGATCTGTCCACAAAGGCGCTGCAGGATTGGAAGAACGCGATTGACGACATGCGCGAAAAGCTTTCGAATAAGATTGCATTGTTAGGACAGCGACTTGACAGAATGTTGGATGCTCTTGAGGATCGCGATGATGTTCTGCCCGACCATTGGATTGAGGAGTTTGAGGCTCTCGAATCGGACTATGCCAAGTGGTCCGCCCAAGCGCAGAGGCGGCTCTTCGACATAGACATGATCATGGCCTCGCCTCCACGCAAACTTAGCAGACCATCAACATCTCACGGTGGTCATCAGGTGCCGGCGCCAGACTTTGCTTCAGTGATGCCTCCGGTTCCGCAGGTTATAAGCAACGGCGTGCTCGAAAGCTCTGGTTTGGGCAACGAATCAGGGTCCCCAAACAGAAACGACAGCGCATGGGAAGTAGGCCGACCAAAGCTACTGCCCGCTGCAACATTTGGCCCTACCACGCCATTCCACCCATCGGTCATCAACAAACACCAGCGGACACGGTCCAGATCAGAGCCCCACATTGCATTTCTGGACACCAGATTCACCCACCGGGTGCGCGACGAGCTTAATGGTAAGACGCCTACGAAGCAAGGCTATCCTCAGAAACGCGACATTACATCCAACGGAAACCTCGACACCAAACGCGCCGACACGCGGGACGAGTCTCCCTCGCAGGTCTCGGAAGAGCCAATCAGAGAAGAAAAAGAGCAACGACCAGGTCTCGGTTTAAAGCGGGCGTCTATCACTTCAATCGAATCATTTGCGCGATCTCAGGTGAAGAGCGTCGTTGTAAGACGTGGGAGTAACTCATCTGCGCATTCCGTCAAACAGGCAGATCGTCAAAAGGACAATGCCATCAACACCGAGCGGCAAGAGGAGTTGGAGAGCCAGCCGCATCGGAGACCATCACAGTCATTCAAGAAGCTGGACATGGACATCAAAGAAGAGGATGGTCCCCAGTCACCTCGTACAATCGACCAAGAGACCGAAGCCGAGACTCCCGAGCCCAAACAGCATCAGAGCAATGTGCCCTTTGTGTCATCAGTTCAGTCCAGTCCGATGGACGATTTCGACGACTCTCCTTCGTGGCGCATGATGGGCGACCGTCCCGTCGCCAAAGCGCCTCAGCCAGAATTGAACGCGACCATGAAGAAGCGGCGACCAGCCATTCAGCGTCATGACAGCGACGCTGGACCGAACGATTTTGACGCAAACATGCTACTGCCCGAGACACCCATGAACGATGTCGCGGGCGAAATCCAACGTCACCGCAGAGCATCCGCAGCGACTGAGGACCTTGAAAGACAGATTCGCAGAATCATCACATCCGTTCATGCACCCATCCGACTCACTTCCGGCTCTGACACCGACCTCACTCCGGAGTACAAGGCACCTCGCAGCTTATCTGTCTCCGGATCTCGCCCACCATCTTCTCTTCGCACGCATAGAAGCCCCGTCACACCTTCCATGACCCTCATCCCCGACAACTCAGGTAGCGCCCGCCGCTCCGCTCACAAAGGCGACCCAGATATCAAAATATATCACCTTATGCAGCCGGGCAAGGACAAACCCATCAAGCTCTTCGTCCGGCGCGTCGGCGAAAACGGTGAGCGCGTCATGGTCCGCGTTGGCGGCGGCTGGGCCGACTTGGGCGAGTACCTGCGCCAGTACGCCGAGCACCACGGCAAGCGCGTGGCTAGCGAAAGCGGCAAGTTCGAACTCCTAGGCGTCCAGAACAAGATACCAGACTACAGTAGCCCGCCCACCCGTCCCACCAGCTCCCACAGCAACGGAGGATACCCTCCCGCAGGCTACCGCCCTGCCGGCTACCTCTCCCGCACCGCTGCACCACCAGTCCCCCAAAACATCTACACGCCTCCTCCTGCCAACAAGCCTCTGCCGGGGCAAAGATCGCGACCTAGCTCCCGGCCCGGCAGTGCCATGGACACAACACACAGCACCCGCGCCCGGTCCGCCAGCGCCATGTCCAAGCGCCCCGGCAGCTCCATGGGCAAGAGTCCAAACTCGCGCAACAACTCCCACACCCACAACCACACCCACTCAACCTCGGTCGCCACCACCCCCACCATCCAACAGTCTCCGCCACCCAAGCCCCAGTCCAGCCGCGCCAACTCCCCCTCCGAGACCAACGGCAGCAATAGCAGTCAGCGCAGTTGGGGGGGCGAGGAGGTCGGTCTCGCGGGCCCAACGGCGAGAAAGCTGGATCTGAGTGATGAGAAGAGGGAGTGGATTGAAGGGATGATGAGTCAGGCGAAGAAGCTGGCGGGTGCGGGGACGGGGCCAGGAGATGGGAGGACGAAGAAGGTGTTTTTGAGGGGGTTGGGAGATAGGAGGGGGAGTTGAGATGGATGGGAAAATGTGCATCGAAAGGAAAGAAAAGGAAGCGAGGTTTTCGGGGTCCATGTGTGGGACGACGGGTACAGGGAAGAAAACGGGCGTGTATGGAGAAAAAGGTTTCTTGGCTTGCTCGGTTCCCGCTGGCTCCGTGTAGCTGCCGGCTGGCTGACGAACTTTGCCGTTTTTGGCTACGAGGTTAGATACCAAGTCGACGATGGTCATCAGCACTGGACACGAGAGAAAGGGGTTTTCTCCGACCGCCACGCGTGGAGTCCAGACCTCGATCCCGGCTTCTTCCTCCTCTTTTCTTGTTCACTTTTTTGCTGTTTCTTTTCCTAGGTACTCGGCTTTCTGGTAAGATATCCACGGGGCTCCTGGCATAGCGGGGCTTGTCTTTTCGGCTTTTGGCTTTCCTCGTTCTTCTCCTTCTTGCTGACTTTGGGCTGGGTCGCTTGCTTGGTTGGTTGGCTTGTCTCATAGCATAGCTGGGCGTTAGACGGCTGAATGGATGTGTTGGCGCCGTGTTGCCGTGTTGCATAACATACATGGATCCTTCGGCTTTCCGAGAGGCTCTTTGGTCTCGTGACGGTTTGGCGGGTGGGGACAGCGGGTTTTCTGTGATTTCGGGTTGGATTGGGGCTTCTGGTGGTTCTGGATCTGCTCTCTTGCTATCGGTTTGGTTCTTCACGGTTATGACTAGCGTTGGCACAGACGACCAGGGATTCAGGAATAGATACTGCATGAGAATGCCAGACCAAGTTCGATAGCGCAGCGGAAGAAGACATAAGAAGCCACAACCAGACTCCAAAAAGACATCAAACACCCAAAATCAAGCAAACCATAACACATACATACACAACCCCATCACCTAGGTAATCTACAACGTTAACTTAGTGGTTGTCGTTTCCAAAACAGCCACGGGTTTCTTGTCTGGGACCCTTAGTTTGTTTTGCTTTGTTTTCGTTTCCCAAACCTTGCTGGATGCGGCTTAGTCACGACGGTTCTGCCTGACGTAGCATTTACTGTAGCTCTCCCGCTCCGCCAACACTACATCCTCGAATATATCGATTCGCCTGCCTGGGCTACGCAAACTCGCAAACTACCCCAGCAACAAGGTGTTGGGAAGCTTTGCTGTGCTCTGATACGCTCTGCTGCGCTCTGCTACGCTCTGCTACGCTCCGCAATGGAAGAATCCGACGCGCAAAGACAGGCACGTCTCCGCCGAGAGCGTAGAGCCGCCAAAATCCAAGCCGGAGGCGCTTCCAGACTCGAAGCCATAACGAGCCTCAGCGGGCGACCAGCACCAGCACCGGAAGACGGTAAGCCTGCCCACAACCCACAACCAGGCACTTTCCAGTCCATGATGGTATCTAACACGTGCCAAAGCTCCACCAGCAACCCAAACCCCACCGGCGGCCGCGACATCCAAATCCCCCACCGCCGCATCTTCCCACGCCGCCGACGACCCGGACGAAGTCGACATCAGCGAACACTACTACCAACCGCAATCCACGCCGCGCCTTCCCGCCTCGGGACCCCAATCGCTCAATGCTTCCGGAAGCAGCAGTCCGTTTCCCGGCACGCCTGCCGGCCCCGCCGCCGCCAACGACGAAGACCCCATGATGCGCATGCTGCAACAAATGATGACAGGAGGCGGCGGCGGCGGCGGCGAAGCAGGTCCCAACGGCGGCGCGGACGACCCCATGATGCGCATGATGCAAATGATGGGCTCGGGCGGCATGGGCGGCGGCCCCCAGCAGCAGCAACAACAAGGCCAGCCCACGAGCTCAGCATACGTGTGGCGCGTCATCCACGCCGTGTTCTCCGTCTCGCTCGCGCTGTACATCGCGCTCGCGTCCACTTTCAACGGCTCCAAACTGGCGCGCAGCCAGTCTCTCGTCGAGGGCGGCGGAGGCGTCGGACAGCAGCTCTTTTGGCTGTTTGCGACGGCCGAGGTGGTGTTGCAGAGTACGAGGTATTTTGTCGAGGGCGGCAAGGTGCAGGGTGGCGGGTGGTTGAGCATGTTGGGTCAGGTGCTGCCGATGCCGTATGCGGGCTATGTGAGGGTTGTGGGGAGGTATAGCGTTATTTATACGACTGTGGTGGCGGATGCGATGGCGGTGGTTTTTGTGCTGGGGGCTATGGCTTGGTGGAAGGGGTTGGCGGTGTCGTAGGGGATTGTGGTGGGGTATGTGGTCTGATGCGGACATGAAACGACCATGTGGTTGGTGGTCGCAGTCGAAGAGTATGAAGTCCATCCGTCTGATATGCGTTTATGAGCCCAAAATATGATACAGTTCGAAATCAGATCCCTTGACTCCATGCTGTGCTAGACCTCCATCGTCCCTTCAGCCCCGTCTTTTCTACACTTCGACATTGCAACTAGCGAAACGTTCAACCCCAAGCAGGCGTTCCAACCTCACCCATCCCCACACACGACGTATACCTCCAAACTCAACCCATCACCCCCCTCACGCCGTATCCAACCCAGCCTCACCCCTCGCAATCCTCAACATCTCCTCCTCCCTCTTCTGCTGCGCCCTCAACTCCGCCTGCCTCGCCCGATCCCTCGTACTCTTCTCCGCCATCTCCGCCAACCGCTTTACCTCGGCCAACTCCCAGTCCTGCGGCGGAATGTCCTTGGCCTTGGTCGCCTCCTTCAACTCGTGGAAGATGCTTCTATCGCCGCGTCCCAGCACATCGATGGTGACGACGCGCTCGGTGGCGTTATGGTTCGAGGTCGCGGTCTGGCCGGACGTGGAGCCGGTGGGGATGGTATCTTTTGCCGGGGAAGGGGCCGAGGTGCTGGGGGACGCGAAGTGGATCGTCATGGTGGCTGTCTCGTCTTGTTTGGCGGTGCGGTCGACGATCATTTGGACGGCCGGGTTGCGGTACTTGAGCCGTGGCATTATGTTTCGCCAGAACCTCCTGTTGATGTCGTGCCGTCCGTGTCAGTCTTGGTTTGTGGTGGGGAGAGCGTGACATGACGAGGCAATGGGTGAGGGGACGAGCCACTGACTTTGGTCCGCCGTGGCCACCTCTTATGTCGGGCGCGAAGCGCAGGGTGATGCGCTGCACGTTTTTGGGCAGGAGAGCGGCGCCAGGCCCGACGCGCACTTGCATCAGCTGTATGGCGGCGGGGAAGCGTAAGTATTCGATTTGCGGAGATGCGCCGGAGGTGGTGGAGGACATACCCTCTGCGGAGCAAAGTAGTGCGTTAGTCAATGGCAGTGGATCTGGGAGATGCGGGCGATACTCACGGCCTTCATCCTGTTCATACGCTGTGACATGCCCACCATGGTTGCGGTTGTGGTTGTGTATGCGACTTGTCTGATGGGATCGCCGAATGCTCGAGAGATTCCATAAGGTGCCAGGGCAAGGTCATGGCGGAATAACTTTTCGGAGGTTGCGGTATCTTATCGGAGAGGGCACTAAGAGTACGATACTTTTACGACTGTATCGAACCGACTTTACGGTACCGGTACTACCCTAAATTATCATTGCAACTTCAACTTCACATGTCCTTTTCTACATCAATGAATGCATGTGCTGTTCATCGAAGCATATCCAGGTGGTCCTCACTTTTGGACAATGTGTCTTCCGTCATCAACCAGGCATCATCGTCGATCGGAAATGGAGACGACATTTCCTCGTCCGGTCTCTATTCGAAATGATCCAATGACATTACGGCATCACGCATCATTTGCAGTTCTCGAAAAACGCCCAAATACCCAAAGATGATTTCTCATATCATACAAGAAGCGTGTCTCAGAAAACCAAAGACAAGGTCCTACTCAAGAAGTCTCATTAACATGCTCGACCCCCGTCTTAGCATCAACATCCAGCGTATCCCCCTGTACTGAGTTTCCCCGTTCCATATCAATCGCCTTCTCACCAGCCGCGCCCTCAATATTTAGATTCGTCGCTCTGTGCTCGTCCATCGACTTGCGGTTAAAAATGTTGATGTACAGAGGAAATATCAAAGCCAAGACGTAAAAAGCCGTCGGGATGGCCATTGCGGTGTGGAAGTTGCCCGTCGAGGTAGCCACTGCGCCAGTCATGGGTGGGATCGCGGCGCCACCTGAGATGGCGGCAACGAGGAAGCTTCCACCGCGCTTGGTGTGGCGACCGAGACCGCGGAGCGCTAGGGTGAAGATTGTGGCGAAGCAGATCTGTGGGGAGTTGTCAGAAAAGTCACGATTGGCGAATGGACGGTGGAAAACTTACGCTCTCGAAGCAGAGTACAAGGATCAGCATGGCTACGCTGGTATGTCCGGTCGTCTTGATGGCGGCTACACCAAACACAAAGCAGAGACCGAGGTAAGCCGTAAGCATGTAGCGGGGCTTGAACGCTTTCATGGTCATAAGACCAGATCCGACAAAGCGGTTGAAGGCATAGCAGCCCTGTCCGACAGCAAGAAGATTGGCTTCAAGTTTGTCAGCCACCACTCTGTCATATCATCCCAGGAGAAAGATACTTACAAGCAGTGGAACTCGAGTAACCAGCCTCAGTACAGAAGTTGATGAAGTAGTTCGCCACGGCCACTTGTGCACCGGTGTAGGCGAACTGGCTCCACACCCCGAGAAAGAGGTTATACTGCTTCTTAAACGGCTTCTGAGCTCCAGCCGTGATCTCCTGTTCCTGAAGATCCATATCGGCATCCGTAACCTCAGGCATCGGCACGAAGAAAAAAAGCGGGATCAGCAGTCCCACAAAACCAGCGACACCCAAATACACCCACTGCACGTTTTGCAACCCCTGTTTCGTGTCGACGGTGTTGGCAAAGAACACCCGCGACGCAAGCAGCGGTGCGACGAAGGAACCGCAGCCTTGAATGCCTTGCGCGAGGTTCAGACGGATCTCGGAGTACCGGGGCGGACCGCAGATGGAAAGAAAGTTGTCTGCACCGGTTTCGAGAGTTGAGAGACCTGCGCCGACGACGAACATGGAGCCGCAGAAGCCGCCGAAGGAGGCTTTGACGCCGGAAGGCCAGAAGAGGAGACAGCCTACTGCAAGGACTGCGAGACCTGTTGAGATATCGGTGAGCGTCTGAGAAGCACAGAGGACAGTGGAGATTGCTACCTGTCATGAAGGTGACTCGGAACCCGAAACGCCTCAGGATCCATCCCGAAATGGTCAATGGACAGAGAAAGTACGCGCCAAAGTACGCGGCTGAGAGACCGGATGCCTTGCTAGCGGTGATATTGAGCTCGGTCTGGAAATGAGAGTTCAGGACATCCAGCAGGCCATACGCAAAGCCCCAAAGGAAGAACAGAATTGTCACTGCGGAGGACTTTAGCAAAGCGTTCGAGTCATCATTGTCTGCAACCGCGGTAGCTCGACTCCAGACTAACCTAGGAAATTAGGAGCAATGGACTGCTTCAATGTGAGATAGCCACCCTGAGTGACCGTATGGTCATCCGCCACGATGTTACGCTTCATAATGGCCAAAAAGCTAATACTTCCTTCCACGCTCCAAGCTTGATTCTCGCGATTGGCAAAAGTGTTGGTATCACTGGTATGTACCAAGAATGTGCGAACGTCCCATTCCATTATCACCTCCCCTCTGGCACTCAGCTCCCACACCCCATCCCTGCTCGTCCCCTTCTTCCCCGAAGCCCTTTCCCAGCACCCGCCAAACCCCCGGCCACATAAGCGCAGCGCCAATGCCAGTCACTCGGCCCTGTATCTCCTTTCGCGGAATCACTGCCCCCATCTGCCGCTCTCAATTCTCGCACCCTTGCCCCGGTGACCCGGTGACCTGTCGTGTCGGCATGAGCCGCCGGGAGTTGTTCGAAGCGGGTGGGCGTCGGTCTTGGCCATCGCTTCGGTCTGGTGTCTGCGCGCGTGGCTCGGGGTGCTGTATTACTCTCGGGGTAATACCCCGCGAAACCCCCACAAAGCTGGGGTGAGGCGGGGGGTTTGTTGGCGTTTGCGGGGTTGCGAGGGTTCGTGTGGCTTGCGGCTGGGGCATACGAGTCACGGCCGTCGGATTTTCCGCGTTTGGATCCAATGTGTGTACTTTATGTTTGCCAACTGGTTTTCAGGGATGAAGTAAGAAACATGCAAACAGCCACCCTCTATCAATGCGTTGGTTTGTCCCTTGGCACATAATGGATGTCGATGACGGAATTACTTGAGTGAAGATGTTCAAGAAGTAGCTTTTTCTTGAAGGATACGCGTGGTACCTATCGTAACACTCATCTATCATGAATCCTATTGGATCTTCGGCTGGCTTCGTTGAATTGCTTCGACCATCGTCAGATCATGATACTGACTATTTCAATCCTCTCGACAACACACTCCGTGCATACTTCGAACGCTCATAAGTACAAAGCTACTGTATGCCGCTGTCACTCATGACAACATCGTTCAAGCCTTGGCCAGCTCGACGACTTCAGGGACATCCTTCCTCAACGCATCGATGATGTCGAACCACGCCTTCTTCCGCAGCGCATCGCCCTCTTGCCCGTCCAACAGCGGCGCATGTCTGCTTCCAGCATCAGCTCTTCATCCCCCAAATCCAATGGGTAGAATTGGAAATTGCGGAGAACCACTTACGGCTGTACTTGATCGTCCTTCCACATCCTCCCATGCACCCTCTCCCCCTGCTGCGTCGCACTCACATAGGTCCTAGCGCCCTGCTCCGTCGTCCTAAAAGTCATGAGCAGCAAGAAACCCAGAATGGCCGCAATGATCGGATTAGTCATGTGCTCCCTAGCAATATCACTGAAACAAGGTCCGGGGCAGACAGAAGTAACGATAACTTCCTTGGGATCCACAATCAGAGCCAGCGTCTCGACAACGGATTGGATCAGGACCTTTGTTTTTGCGTATTGCGGCTGGCTTTTGAAAGGGGGGTAGTTGAAGGCTTCGAGAAGGTTTGGGGAGGCTTTTTCGGTGGGGCTGAGGCTTTTGGCGACGGTGTAGATGGAGGTTGAGCTGACGATTTCGAGGACGGGGGTTGAGGCTGCGGTTTTGGAGGAGGCTTTGAGTTTCGGTAGGAGGTGGAGGGCGAGGAGAGTGGTGCTGAGGGTGTTGATTTGGAGGGTGCGCTCCCAGCCGTAACTAGAGGTTGCGTAGGTGGTATGAACGACGCCGGCGTTCAGGACGGCGATGTCGAGACGAGGAATGTCGCGGTCCACGCGTGAGGCGAAGCTGCGTATGCTGTCGTATGAGTTCATATCGAGCTGCCATACTTCAACGACGCCACGTCGGTTGGTGAGGGATTCGATCTTGATTTTTGCGGCATTGCCTTTTTCGATACTGCGGACGGCGAAGATGATGCGGGCGGCGCCTTGGGCGACAAATTTGAGTGCTGCATCCCAACCGAGACCGGTGTTTGCGCCTGTCACGATGATGGTCTTGCCGGAGAAGGAGGCGTTGATCGGGTTTGTGGGAGGCCAGAGTTTGGCTTTGATGCCGTGGTAGAGTAAGGACATTGCGGTGGATTGTGTTTGGAGATGGATTGTAGTCTTGTTCGAGAAAAGATGATGATGTGGAAGAAGTATGACGACGATGAACTTGAGAATGACGATCGGTAAACTGCGAGAAGAGACTTCGGATACTTATATGTTCAGTGCGCGTGGCTGGCAGCGCGCTGACGAATCGTGATGTTGGGACTACGAAAGACGAATAGTTGGACGGGGAGCGACGGAGAGACCGGGTCGCTCTGAGGATATGTCCTTGAGATGTAGACTATCACAAAGCCTGTTTCGGCATGTTGACTTTCGCGTCGCGCACCAGATTAGGAATCGTCGGTTATTGGGAGAGGCCGAGAGACCGAGGCGGGACGGCTGTCAACCGAGCCCCGAAGGCATATGAAGCCATCGAAGCAGTTTCGACGCGTGTCTACGCCGCCAGCTACATAGTTGTCGGAGTTGGCCACATCATATGTGTTTTGCATTGGTGTTGACCTCCGTTGGGCGTTTTATTCACAGCAACAGCGGACGGACGCGGGCGGCCCGCTCGCACGGACAAACCGTGCCTCCGACTGCATCATCAACATCCCTCCAGCTGCAACCACTTGACTCGCCTATCAACCCACGACTTTCCGCTGTTCCTTTCGTGGCCATGGACTGGTCCTGACCGTCTTTTACCTCCCCACGCTCTCTAGATTCCTTCCATGGAGAACCTATCCATCAATGACCCGCCCCCGCCGGCGGGCGGCCAAGAGCCACCTCATCCCGCTCAGCACATGCCGCCAGCCCCACCAATGGTACCTCAACTGCCGCCGCAGATGTTCACCACCGCTGCTCAACTCCTGGATCTTACCGATAGTAAGGCGTGAGCCTCACTGTCTGCGAGGGGAAAGGCTAATCCGCGCGTCAACGCGATCAGAGAAGCTTATGGTAGCCCTCCGCGACGGCCGCAAGCTTATTGGAGTGCTGAGAAGTTGGGATCAATTCGGTGCGCATACCCAGGAGCTTGTCTCGGAGTGGGCGCTCGCAGCTCACACGCCGGATGACCGTAACAGCGAACCTCGTTCTCCAGGACACGGTCGAGCGCATCTTCGTCAAGAACCTCTTCGCCGACATCAACCGCGGCGTCTTCCTCGTCCGCGGCGAGAACGTCACCCTACTGGGCGAAATCGTAAGAAACGAGCAGCAGCAGCAGCAGCAGCAGCAGCCACCAGCAACCTGGCCTGGCTAACCATACCGCAAACGCGTACAGGACCTCGACAAAGACGACTACATCCCCGAACCGTACCAGCCCGCGCCCATCGAACAGGTCTTCGCCCTCCAGAAGCAGGAAGAAGCTGAGCGCAGGAAGAAGGACAAGCGCCGTGCGCAGAAACTCCAAGCATACGGGTTCGAAGGCGAACACGCTGGCGAGGCTATTCTCTGAAGAATGATAGACTTTGCATGAGGTTTGCAAGGGGGGTTTGAGGCACATCCGGCGGATATTGATCGCCGCGGTTGAACGGCTACCGTACGATAGGTCTTGGGGCGGCTATGAGTAAGCAGAATATTGTGAAATGCTTCTCGTATGCGAGTTAGAGAGGCGAGCATAATGGCGCGCATGCGTCATTGTGGAAATCATACCAGTTAGGATGATGCATTACTCAAACAACACAATTTAGGACGGAGCAAATGAACATGGTTGTTCAAACTGCACCAGTGTCAAACCCTCTTCCATCACTGAACATTACACCACATGTCGATTGTCAAGATGGCTAATCAGCCTGACAGCTACTCAGTGATGAAGCGAGTCTTATGAGGTGCTGTCACAGTGCCCATCCCTCGTTCCATATCCCACTAGCCGCATCGACAAAGTCCAGCATTTCGATATCAGCACGCCCTATCCAATTCCCTCAGCACGCCCCCGCAACTCCGCTGATTCGCTTCGACTCTGCGAATCCCCCATCTCAACGCCCCGCGGCTTCGCTTCGAAGCCAGCGAACAAACACGGCACACATCCCATCATTGGTACCCGCCACTCTTGATCTCGTCCACCAGAGAAGAAGTCCCGGTGCCGGAGCACAGGACGCCCGCTCGCCCGCTTGCTGCTGTTGCGGCTACTCGAAGTCTTCCTTGGCCCTTCTTCAAACACGCTTCGACGACCAGACTAATCACAGGGAGATACCCATTACCAAGGCGGTAGTAAGGAAAGACAGCGCAACCCCCCCTCCGTGCCGTGCCCGCTCATCACGACAATCTTGGACTGGTATCTTGTTGCTTAACGCCCTCCATACTCCAGCTCGACCAGCGCACAACAGACGCAAGAGGCGCTTACAGAAAAAAAGAAAAAATCCTCGACCACCACCGTCCCACCCCCCAACACCGCCCACGCACAGCCAAGCCCTGAACAGCTCATCCGCATCCACGCACAGCATCAAGTACCGCATACCCCATTCAGCAGCAGCTCCCCCTCCCCCTTCCAATCCGCATCTCGTCACTAAACCCTCGCAGGGACGACTGCAGTTGTCGTCTTAAAGCATCTCAGGCACGTCCGCTCGTATGTCGCAGGAACAAGGCTCCCTGAGTTGGTAG
Organism: Saccharata proteae CBS 121410; assembly: GCA_010015785.1. Classification (NCBI taxonomy): domain Eukaryota; kingdom Fungi; phylum Ascomycota; class Dothideomycetes; order Botryosphaeriales; family Saccharataceae; genus Saccharata; species Saccharata proteae. The sequence goes on along the minus strand of ML978713.1, from coordinate 380,420 downwards.
CTGGGGCACGCTACACGCACGCTACCCGCGCCCCGTCTTGGCGCCGACACCACCAGATGACGCGACGGCGCCACAGCCGTGGATGGCGGGGGGTTTGTGGCCGGCGGCTTGGCGGGGAGGCACGCACTGCGATTACTGATGGGAGAGGGATGGGGTGGGAAGGGCGGTGATGGTGGTGGTGTTTTTATGTCGGCTCAGGGCTCAGCCGGCGGTGATGGGGGTGGGGGTTTGGGGGTTTTGGTTGTCGGGGTTGTTTGGGGAGGGAGGGTTTTGAGAGAGTGTGGTGGGGTGGTGCGGGTGGTGCGGGTAGGGCGTTCGTGTGGAGAGGCGTTCTTGAGACTGTTTGGGGATTGGTGGTGGGAGTGGGGGTTGGATGCGAGTGGTTGGATCTGGTCGGTTGATATAATTGTTGCCATCGCTTTGGTGGCCAGAGGGAAATAAACTTCACCTTCGATACCGTGAAGCTCGGCCTTTACGGTCAAGGAGATGGAAAAGGTGTAGTCACAGAAGAAGATGATTACATTTCCACCATCGCATCTGCGGTGTCGTGAGCGCTCTCGTCGACTTCCTAGATCCCTTGGGCTCGGCCGGGTATGCGCCTGTATCCCTTGTTACGTAGGCACGTATGCATCGATGAACGACCGACACCAGAACCACCACCACCACCACCACCACCACCACCACCACCACGACAGCCTAAGTTACCCACCCAACACAAAGCCAGAACGCCAGGCCTTCCCATACCCGTTGTCTTTGCACAGCAGAACAAAGACAACCTCAACCAACAAAAGCCCAACGTTAACAAACCGGGCCTCCACAGCCAAAACCACCCACTCCCACCCCATCCATTCAAGCAGGCCCGTCTTACTCGTGAAGCAGCCACAGCACACACTCCGCCAAGTCAGCCACTCGAATCTCAGCCAAGATACGGCGCCCGACGGACGGACCGGGCCCGGCACGCCCATCACGTATCTCGATCGCGATTCCAGCGGCAAGGGACAAGCGATTCAGTCGGTTGATGCCGCACACGCGAGATCCAAGCACGCGGCCTAACTTATCCCGACACAACTGTAGTTAGCCGAGTGGACAACAAGCACGAACTCGAGTCAGTAACGGTTTCGATCAAGAGGCTTGGTCGGTGAATGCCGGCTCCACAGCGGGAGCGCTGGCATCGATGGAAGTTGTGTGTCTGTGTGTTGTGTATATGTCTGTGTGTATGTGTCTGTGTGTGTGTGTCTGTGTCTGTGTGTGTCTGTGTCTGTGGGTGTGTGTCAGGCCATGTGACATCAGCCTCTTCGTTCTCGGGACGCGGCACGAGCACGACAAGCACAGGGATGCCGTACCGTATTGCCCGTACCGTATACCTGCCATGCCTGCCATATGCCTGTCATATGCCTGCCATATGCCTGCCCCGTATACCGTATACCGCCCATACACCACCGCCCAGACCCCCCACCGCCCAACCCACTCCAACCGCCAGCAAAAAAACCGGAAGCAAAACGCACGCACGCACGAGGAAAAAAAAACAATCGAGTCGTTCGTCGTCTTGGCTCGTTGTCGTGGCTCGCGGCTCGTGCTTTCCCTTCCCGACTCTTCTTCCCTGTCCTCGTCTTTGCCTTTCCTCCCCCCCCCCGTCCGCCGTCCCTGCGTTAGCTCCGCGGGACCCACTGGTATGAGAGCGTGGCGTGCGAGTGCCGATGTGATCCCAGACGGGCGGTCGGGGAGCGTTGAGCTTGTTTTGACGGTGGCGGATTGCTTGGTTGGTGCGAGGGAGGGAGGGCTGGGGTGGTGCTTGGAGGGGGGAGATTGGATGTTGGGTGGATGGGGCGGTGGTGGGTTTGCCGGTTGTGGGCGATGGGTGGGAGGTGTGAGGTGTGAGGGGGGGTTGGTTGTGTGGTGGTGGTGGTGGTGTGGATGAGTTGGTTTTGCCTTTGGCGTGTTTGTTGCTTCGATTGTGACGAGAAAGAAAAGCCTTTCCAGCTTCAATGCAGCGCCCATAGTAATCTCCACGAGTTCGGTACCAGTAAAATCAACATGTGCAGGTATCATCATCCGTATTAAACCTATCCTAAGTACCTATCGTTCATCGCTCGTGCTCATGTCGTTGTGTTGTTGGTGTGTCCGTGTCGGGTATCGTGAGCGCCGTAAAGTTGCACATGCCGGTCTATGCCAATAAGAGAAGAGAGAAGTGAAAAGATGAAGCCATCCGTCGCAAAGCCCAAGCCTTGCTGAACACTTCGCGCGAGTTGCACCCCACAGACCGACTTTTCCATCCAAAAGATGCCTCCACACAATCGCTGCTGCTGGTGGAGTGCCAGCCCAATTAGGCGATCGTCTGCTCAAACACTGTGGATGATTTACAGAGCGAAGAGGACAGCCATACCGGCAGCACCGAGGAGCGGGCCGGCAGTCCTGAGGGGAGCAGCGGCACCGCCCGAGGTGGCAGACGAGACGGCAGAAGAGGCAGCGGAGCCAGCAGAGTTGGCGGCGGAGCCGATCTGAAAAATTCGTCAGTACACTTGAAGCGATTGAGAAGACGGAGAGCATGGTGACTTACGGCGCTGGTGGCAGAGGAGCCCTTGGAGGAAGCCTCAGAGCCAATGGAGGAAGCACCGGAGGCGGCACCCGAAGCGACGCTGGAGGCACCGCTGGAAGCAGAGTCGCCGGCGTCAGAGGAACCACCAGTGACGGGTGTGAAGGCGGTGGAGAAGCCAGTCGTGGTCATGAAGGTGGTCTTGTCGTTGGAGATGGTGGCCACGAGCGGGATGGTGGTGACGGGAGTGCTGGAGGCGCCCTCGGTGGTGGTGGAGCCGGCGGCACCGCTGACGGGGGTGAAGACAGTCGACGAGCCAGTGGTGGTCTCGTAGGTGGTGTCGCTGGCACTGACGGTAGCGACGAGCGGGACCGTGGTGACCGGGGTGCTGGAGGCAGCCTCGGTGGAGTTGGAGGCCTCGGAACCACTGGCGGTAGCACTGGCACTGGAGCCCGAGGCGGCTTCAGTGGTCAGAGGAGTGTTGGCATTGGGGGTGGAGACGACAGAAGCGCTGGCCAGGGCGTCTGGGGAAGGTCAGCAGGTGGAACTGGCGTTTCAATGGCGAGCAACATACTGGAGCAGTAGCTGGCGCCGAAGCTGATGACAGCGGGAGCGTCAGAAGCAGCGCAAGCCTCGTTGGCGCAGTCGCGGACACCGTAGCCAAAGTTCTCGTGGTTGCAGTAGCAGGTGAGGTCACCGGAAGCGCAGCCAAAGTCATTCTGGGCGATGGCGATCATGTTGTTGATGCAGGTTTGCTAGCGTGTCGCGTCAGTGAAATTGTCCAGGAGCATGGCGCATGGCGCATGGCGCATGGCGCATGGCACAGGGAATGTGGAGATGCGAGACTTACACCGCAAGCGGGCAGGGAGCTGATGTCCTGGGCGAAGGCCATGGCGGCACCGAAGGCGAGGATGGCGACTGACTTCATGTTGACGAAGAGGTGTGTGGATGGGGAGATGGTTGAGTAAAGGGTGCTCGCGCGGTGTAGGATGTCGTGGCTGGAGTAGGATGGCAGGAAGCAAGGTCTAGGACCAAGGGCACGAGATGTGAGCGAGAAGGATGCTTCTTGTAGACTGCTGGAGGATGGATGGTGATGATGTAGGAGAGACGGAGAGCGGGTGGAGGGCGAGGGAAGGGTGGTATTTATTTATTGAGCGGGCGAGTGATGCAGGTCCCAGTTTCCAAGTTGGACGTACACAGAGCAATGATCTCCCAGTCTCCCCAGAAGCTCGGGCACTAGTTTAAGTCAAGCAGAGATTCCAAGGAAAGCGCCACCCAAGGGCCAAGATGAGGAAGGGGCCCGAGCAAGGCAGGCGCCAGGCCACAGGCCACAGGCCACAGGCCACTCTGCCGTCACAAAGACGCCGACTGCTGGACGCTGCTGGCCGCTGCTGGACACCTCACTCTCTCTCTCCCTCTCCATCAACCGTCATCACCTCCATATAATCCACCTCACCTCACCGCTGCCCACCGCCCACCACCTGCCCACCACCTGCAGCACCACCCACCCTCTGCCACCCTCTGCCTCCCGTGGCCTGACCACCCGCGCAAGCAACCACCAAGCAAGCCCAAGCGACCCTCAGGGTTTCCCCGTGCTCGCAGCCCGCAGCCTCCAGCCCGCAGCCTCCAGCCCGCAGCTCCCGTCCTCCCACGCCCTGTCCCACCGCATCAGATTTGCGTTTCGCACCAATGCAGCTGCGCGCAACCGGAGTGGCTTTGCCCGCTACCCTCTCGTCTCTGCTCTGCGCCCCCCAAGCGCCCCTGCCTGCTACCCGCCATCAAATATGTCGCACGCGGTCGAGAACAGCCCGGCGTGCCAGCCTCCCCTTCTGCCTCCGCAATCTCGCTGCCGGCGGGCGAGCTCTCGATTAGTTCGACTACGGCCGTTTGCCGGGGCTGCCATCCATGGGGCTTCGGCGTCGTCGTCGCGCCAGGCACAGCGCGATTCAACTGGTCTGCAACTGGGATGGCTGGCGTCGGCATAGCCGTGCCCACACCGCGGTCGTGCCTGTAGATATGGTGTGGCTTGTGAGGGCAATCGCTAGTCTGCTCGGATTGTGATGAGATGATGAGATGATTCGGTGGTTCGATGGACCGCCCTGCGAGCTGCTGCTCCCAGATCTTGTTTGCGCTCCAACCTCTAGCCTCTCACCACTTCTCCCCTTTCCCAATTGCATCATTTCCCATCCGCCCAACCACCTTGACCCTGCTCCTCGATCGCTAGCAAACTTTGTTGACACGTCGCTGTGGCTGGCCGCTGTGGCTGCATCTCGCTCGTGGCGCAGCACCTGTCACTCGACCTCACGATGCCAGCTCAACCAGCCAGCCAGCCAACCAGCCAACCAGCCAACCAGCCAACGTGCGCCCTCCCCTTGTCCGCCCACGCCCTCGCCATCTGGATCTTCCACCCAGCAGCCTCCAGCCCCGCCGATCCCACCGACGCCCTGCCACGTCCGCGCTCTACTGCTCGAGCTCCTGCTGCTCCGCCAGGTGCTTGCCCTCTGCCGACGTGATGCACTGCATGTTGGCACCCAGCTTGTTCATCGTCTCCATCCATTCGTCGTACGGGTCCGAGTCGAAGACGATGCCTCCACCCGCCTGCAGATACGCGACCCCGTCCTTGACCATCATCGTGCGCAGCGCAATGCACTTTTTTGTCATCTTCGTTAGCAAGCCATGATAAACGAGTGCTGTACCGGGGCCCACTTACCGTGTCCATGGCGCCCTCTTCTTCCTCACCGTTGCTCTTGACACTGCCGTAGCCGAAGTAGCCCACGGCGCCGGCGTAGACGCCTCTCTTCTCCTGCTCCAGCTCGGCGATCAATTCCATAGCGCGCACCTTCGGAGCACCGCTGACCGTGCCGGCTGGAAAGATCGAGCGGAACGCGTCGAACCGCGTCTTTCCCGGCCGCAGCTCCCCTGACACCTCCGACACCAGATGCTGCACGTGCGAGAACTTTTGGACCACCATGAGTCGGTCCACCCGCGTCGATAGCGGGTCGCAGATCCTGTTCACGTCGTTGCGAGCCAGATCCACCAGCATCACATGCTCGGCCCGGTCCTTGAGCGAGCTGCGAAGCTCTTCGGCCAGCCGCTCGTCCTCCTCGACAGTCTTGCCACGCTTGACCGTCCCCGCGATGGGGTGCGTGATGATACGACCCTGGTCGGCCTTGACAAGCAGCTCCGGGCTGGCACCGACGATCTGGAAGTCCTCGCAGTCGATGAAGAAGAGGTAGGGCGACGGGTTGACAATCCGCAAATGCCGGTAGATGTTGAAAGGGTGAAGTGATGTCGGACGAGCGAACCGCTGGGATGGGACGGCCTGGATGATGTCGCCCTTGGAGATGTGCTCCTTGAGCTTGTTGACATGTCCTTCGTAGCCCTCTCTCCCGATGTTTGAAGTGTACTCCTGGTTCTGCTGTATCGGGACCTGCTCCGGCAGAGGTGTCTCCGAGCTCGTGAGCAAGGCAACCACCTCTTTCAGTTCAGCCTTGGCTTCCTCGTATGCCTGCTCCAGGCCTGCCCCATCCTTCGGCACCTTGACATATGTCACGACCTTGACCACCTGGAAGAAGTGGTCGAAAGCGACGATGGTGTCAAACAACATGAACAGACTCTCCGGCACCTTGAGCACATCCTTCATATCGCGCTTCGTCTTCGGCTCAAAGTATCGCACGCAGTCATATCCCACATAGCCAATGGCACCACCGGTCAACGGAGGCAGCCTGAGGGTCGGGACGGACGCGACGCGGGCTTTCGCCAACTCGGCCTCGAGTTTCGGCAGCGGATCGCACTCCTCGCCATGGCCCTCGCCAGTCTTGAGAACACGGCGGGGATTCGCGCCAACGAAGCTGTACCGGCCGATGGTCTCGGTAGTGGCGGCGGACTCGAAGAGGAATGAAAGCTTAGATTTTGACCTTTTGGCCGCGGCACGTTGTCAGCACGCCATGGCCCCTCACTCCGTCGCATGACTCACTGACTTGGCGGCAACCTTGAGGTATATGGACGAGGGGGTCAAGAACTCGGCAGAGATGGAATGGCAGATGGGAACGAGGTTGGGCGGGTTGGGCGTCTCGGCGTAGGAAGACAGCACCTCGCGCACAGTGTCGAGCGAGGGCTCAATGCCTAACTTGAGGGTGGCGCAACGTGGTCAATATACGGACGGATGCAGTGGCGGAAGGGTGGGGCTGGGATGGAGGAGGCTCACTCTAGACGCCATTGTGCAGTTTTGCTAGCTCAACGGACGCGGGTCTGCACAGTAGACAGACAGCGGAATGTTCATGCAGGGACGGGGAGACGAAGGATGGCAATGACCGAGATGGCGGATTGGGATCTGTGGATGGCGGGGTCTTCTAGATGATGAGACGACGCAACAATTTTCGGCCCATGGCGGAGATCGGCGTCAAACGTCCCGCGCCTTGTGAGTGATGAGTAGTGAGTGTGGCTGGGCATCTTGACGTCTGACAGCTGCTGTACTCCATCACAGAAGAAGTTCAAGGGCAAGATTACTGGAGTATCAGGCAGAGAAGAACAGATCAAGTATGGCACTGCTTCATATGCTTGAATGCAGCAGTCTGACTTGCTTCATCCGCTTCACAGCGAGTATCCAGGCCTACCACGAATAGAATCGAGCTGCACCAGCCTCTGAGTCGAGGTCCTTTTGCCGGAAGTGGCTGACGAGGAGAGCGCAGCTGATGAGGCTGACGGCGGGGCTGGCACGCCTTTGCATCAATGATGGACCTCTGCCGTCAGGCCTACCACCAACGATGCCCAAGTCCTCCAACACCATCGCGCACCCGCTGTCGAAGCCCCTCAACGGTGTCCGCCCTCTCATCGCCGTCCGTGCCTTGCGCGACATGCCCACAAACTCTGCGCGCATCCCACACCGTCTCTTCCTCATCCACAAACACCTCGCCCGCGACAACACCGCCGCCGCCGCCGTCGGCAACCTCCAACACAACCGTCGCGCACCCATCTGCTACCGCCACCATGGCTGAGCAGCAGACCCCCTCTCCGCGAACTCCGTCGCAGTGCGCCGCCGCAGCGTCCTCTCCGCATCCGTCGCCCTCATCCTCCCAGGACCTCCAGGACTCGCCGTTTTCGGATTACTACACCGACCCATCCTATTCGCCGTCGGCGCACCCGCCGCTCAGCTCGATGCAGAAGACGCTGCTGCTGCAGCTGATCCAGGCGCGCGAGCAGCTTCTGCGCGGCGAGCCCGAGTTCCACATCGCCGAGCAGGTGCACGAGGCGCTGAACAAGATCAATGGCATTGCGGCCGCCCCCGATGCTAGGAGTAAGCCTGATCTTGTGGATTCGGGCTTGTTCCTGGATGAGGATGAGGAAGGCTTGGGTATTGCGAGTGGGTTGCAAAAGGAGGCGACAGAGAACGATGACGACGAGGAAGAATATCTTAGACCGAAACTGCTTGATGATAAGCAGTGGGAAGATGTGATCGAGACTATGACTAAGATGTCTTCGGAACTGCGCCAGCGCTATACAGAGCTACAAGTAAGTACATGATGCTGCGCTGCTTACAGTTGATCTTCTCAAGTTTGGTTTTATCGGAGAACAGCTCATGCGCATCCTTTGGGTTTTCGGCTTTGGGATGGAGGGCCAGGCGTTGGAGGCTGCGCTTTCCAAAGCGACACTTCTGAACCCAGCTGGCGTGTACGCTACTTTCATTTGCTCTACTCATGCCAAAGCCGATCACCGGTTCTCTTGAGAAGAAGTCGTTGCTGACATGCATCCTAGGAAGTAAATTCTCTCTTGGCCACGAAACTGGAAAAAACCAACGAAGAAAACCTGACCTTCCGCGCCATAAACGAGTCCATGCGATCAGACTTCCTAGCAGTCCGTTCACAGTTGCAATTCCTTAAGCTGCAGCTCAGGTCACTCGAAGAAGGCTTCGCTCCCTCCGCTAAAAACGACTTCCATCTCTTCGACACTATCGAGCGCTGGAAAGCCGACTGGCGCAAACTCGACCAGCGCACCCGCAAATACCAGGAAGACTACTCAGGAGATGCGCCCAGACAGGATTTGCTGTTCGACACGACCACCACCGACGTCGACGACCTGGACATGGCTTCGGCGGTCAAGGCGATCGAAGCGTCAACGCCTGCATTGGGAATACGTCTGCCGACCGCTGTTGTCGGTCCAGGGTCGATCTTCGCTTCGCCATACCCACCCTCCCCTTCTCCGTCAAGGAGCGACGGTGGGTCGGCGGATCTACATGCGGCTGATCTTGCCCTTCTTGATGAGAGCGTCTCGGCTGCTGATGAGGCTAGAGGTGCCGGTGCCGACGATACGAGCGCTGGTGCTGAGATGGGTGCGCGTGCTGTGTCTGCCACTGATGCTGAGTCGCGCGAAATGGATAACGAGGTCATCACTTCGGCTGCGTTGGAAGACGTCTTTTCCGACGCGGATGAAGGCCATGTGTCAGCTGCGGTGTCTCCGGAGGTGCCTCGACACGACAGCGACGCTATCGCAACAACCCCGTCTGGCATCAGCAACCAGAGCACCTCTCACGAGGCCGACAAGACTGCCCCCGAAACCCCCATCGAGGACTCCTCAGCACCCATCAGCGAACAGTTTATCAGTGCTTCGACCGCCTCTGCCGACCAGCCCGGCTTCCTCTCCTTCCTCTGGCGCAACACCAAGGATCCCCAGACTCCTCGCCGCGTCGTTGTCTCCAAATCTCAGATGGACAGCCCGAGCCCTTTCTGGGACTGGATGAGCAATGCGACGGGCTTGGATGCTTACGACGACTTCTACGATGACTACAGGAAGAAGGGCAGTGATTGAACGGCTTTGCGACCAACGGCGGTAGTTCAAAGTTCTTCAAGACCTCCCTGGTCATTCTTCCTCATGAGCAATGCTTGCATTTCTACACTCTCGGCTCTGTTTCTTGGATCCCCCTTCCCTTCTTCTCAAGGTGCCTGTATGCACTACGGATTCTTAACTGTTTCATGACGGGTACGGTTTCTTTGGGATTGTTTTGGCCCGGTATGGCTTTTCTTTTCCTATCATTTGGGGGTGTCATTGCTCTACGCGGTGTTGGCTTTGGCTATCTGACGGCATCATGACTGGGACGGCAACGGCAATAGCGGGGACTTTTGTAAGGCGGCGATGATATACCCTGGGTCCGGATACAGTACATAGGGATGACTGGCTCGATGAGGATAGGCGCAACGGGGGTGATAAAATTTAATGATACGACGATCCATCAGTGACTTTCGACAGCCGAGTGAGAACCTCACCATCATTCTGTCATGGTTACAACACCTGTCATCCCATCCATCAACCGTCAAATCAGCATGTCTTATTTTGCCCTCCCCGACCTCGAAGCACCGTCGAACCAACCAATCAGCACCCCGTCATATCAGCAGGGCACTCGTCCAGACGACGTCGGACCCGACATTGTCCTGTAGCTCCCAGACGTTCGACTTTGCCCTCCTGCAGCCCCGACGTTCGACTTTGCCCGCTTCCCGCCGCACGAAACCGGATCCAGCCTAGCCCTCCCGCAGCGCAGCGAACCCTGAACGTGGACCGCGGGCAACCGATCGCCGTCATCCGATCTGAGGCGAACACAGCGAACACGGCTCACAACCTCCGCCGACTCCTCAACGGAACCGACCCGCCTCGTCGTCCACTCCCACACACACCAAGTCGCCATGAACAGATCCTCCCCTCTCGTACGGAGTCTCGGCGAGGCAACAAGGATCGGCTCGATTGCCCGCACTGCCAGCAGCGGGAAGTTGAGCGGCAGAAAACTATCTGCCCGCGCCTTCTCGTCCGCCTCGGCTTCTTCTGCTGCAACCTCGACGTCCTCGCGTTCCGGGCCCGCAAGCGCGTCTGCCTCCGGATCCTCCTGGTTATGCGCTACGTGCGCGCGGATACGGCCGGAGTTGCGTAAGCGCTTTGCGCCCTCGCCGACGACTCGACGGAGTGTCGGGAGTAGGGCTGGAGACTCGGGCTCGAGACTGCAGCAACAGCAGAGGCAGAATGTGGCGCCGACTATGGAGCAGCTGAGGGAGCCGTTTAAGGCGAAGAATCGGTCGACTGGGTGAGTTTGAGTTTTGGGATAGTTTGGGGGTGGATGTTGGGGGGAAGGATCCACGGGTGGTGGGGATTGGGTAGATGTCGTCCACGAGCGGGGAAGAGCGGGATTGGGGGACTGTGTGGATGATTTGGGCTGACGGCTGTGTTCGCGGTGGCCAGGTACTACGCGCTCAGTATCATACTCGGGACGGTTGCTCTGTCATATGGCTCGGTGCCTATGTACAAGATGGTACGTCCATCCTGCTCCCAAACCGCCCCATCACCAGCGACCATACATCTAACACCGACCCCAGATCTGCCAAACCACCGGTTTCGGCGGCCAACCCATCAAATCCTCCGCCCACGCCTCCCTCGACCCCGACGCCGACCCCTCCACCCGCCTAACACCCCTCGACAAACACCGCCGCCTCCGCATAACCTTCAACGGATCCGTCTCCGACGTCCTGCCCTGGAAATTCACGCCGCAGCAACGCGAAGTCCGTGTCCTGCCCGGCGAAACCGCGCTGGCTTTCTACACCGCCACCAACAAGTCGGAAACCGACGATATTATCGGAGTCGCTACGTACAGCGTCACGCCGGGACAGGTGGCGCCGTATTTCAGCAAGATCCAGTGCTTTTGCTTTGAGGAGCAGAGGCTCAATAAGGGGGAGACGGTGGACATGCCGGTGTTTTTCTATATCGATCCGGCGTTTGCCGATGATTTGAGTATGAGGGGAATTGATACGATCACGTTGAGTTATACGTTTTTTAGTGAGTGCTGTTCTTTCGTTTTGGGCTTTTTGGGAGAGCGAGGGTGGAGGATGAGTGGGGAGTTGGGGAGGGAACTTGACGGGGAGAATGTTGCTGACTTGAGCTTTGCAGAGGCGAGATACGATAAGGATGGGCATCTGACGCCTGTTCCCATGGGACCTTGAACTTTGACAGAATCTATAGATCACGCAACTCGTTCGGATCGCGCTGAACCACTCCCCACTTGTACAAAACCAAAGGAAAGAAGAGAACAGCAAATCAGACTCCTGCATCAATGGCATTGACGGCGTTCGAGACCGGACGCTTGTATGGATGGAGAAAATGTATGTGATTAGTTAGAAACAGCGGGCATTGTCTGAGGAGGTATGTATGAATAGAGACTTTGTTGACCATGTGGATGAAGAGCGGGCTGGGTCTTGGCAGAAATACTGTAACGTTAATCGGGACTGATATACTGTAAACGGGCCTGACAAGGGTCTTAAGCGATGCCACTATAAACATTCACGTATGTCCTTTCTCCACCTTAACTCGATGGAAGCAGGCCGCAAGGTCACAGCCATCGATTTCTCCTTCCAATTGGCTACCATCATGCGTGACAGTTGAGTCACGGCAGCGGACCTGTTGATCAGCCGACGACCCTGAGGTTCCTGGAAACGCTATTTATACCCGTCGGACTCTCACAGTTCTTTCTCAAGCAACATCGAGCCGCTGCTGTTGCAGTCGGATTCGGAAAGCTGAAACTTATTTACGGTTGAGGGCTTGTTCTTTTGCTGCCTAGAGACTGCCAGATTGTAATTCAACGGCAGCTGAAAGAGCGGTATACCGGTACTGTTCGACCGAGTCGGCTGAAACGCTGGCGCACCTCATCCTCATCATCCGTGGTTGCTCGTAGATGGTTTCGTTCGCTACGGGTTGGCTTTGCTGATGGTTGTCATCGGGCTCGAAATGTCCGGGCCTTCAAGCCGCGCGAGCAGAGAAGGAGCCGTGAACCCTTTCTCTCACGGCGTGGGGCAATCGCACGATCATCGGCTTAGGAAGGGTCGTGAGGAATTACTCTAACGATCGAGATCTTGCCGGGGGAATGTGGCTGCAGAGATCGGTTTTATATACACGTTCACGGGCTTAAGCCGGCGTAGCGAGCAACGGCTCGGGGACGGCGTGGTCCGGCTTCCGGAGTTTCTGCTTGTGCGGGTATAAAGGGACTTCGGTTTTCACAGTTCGAAGACGTTGACGATAACCTCTGTGGCTTTGAAAAGTGCTTGCAAAGGCGCTCGATTGGTATTGGGAGATCGAAACACGGGAGATCAATCGGTTTTCTAGACTTCCCAAAGTTGACTGAATTCGACTTTCCACTTGGCCCTCGACGGTTTGATTGGCCGTGTGGTCACTGACGAGTATCAGAAGGAGTGGAGTGATGGTGGTCATCGTCTTTTAGTTTGATAACGGTGATTGTTATCGCTTTGATCCAACAGCTGCAGGTTCGGATAGCCTTAGCAGATTCAGCCCGGCTGCAACCAAATTACCCCAGGCTTGGACATCTTACAATCGCTACTATCAAGCACAACATTCCTATATACTGCTGTTCTCCATCACCGAACAACTGTCACGAGGCCTTGGTTCCGCAGTTGATGTTTCAGATGATGATATCCACCACCGCGCATTCCCACTGCCGGTGCCAGAGGACGAGATTTCAGGGCAATTCGTAGCTTGTAGCTCCATGAGTATCTGAGTCAAGTCTTGAATGATGGAGGTTATCAGCCACGAGACCAGGACTAAAGAAGAAGGCGGTGAAGAGGAAGGCGGTGAGTTGATGGGCGAGCCTTATTATAGACGCTTTGGTGTCAGGTGAGTGGATGGGATTTGGCGGAAATTTGTTGGAACGATTGGTGGATTCGGCTGGTTGTGGTTACTGAGATTGGGTAATGTTCCGGGAAGCGGTTCATCAGACTGGTGATGTTTTCCGTCCAGGCTGTTCCACGCTTCGCTATGTAATGCCGTGCATCATCGCTTCGTCTCCAAAGAATTAACTCCATCCATACCATGAGATAATGGTGTCGGTCTTCAGTGGAAGAGGAGAGTGATGACAAACTCCACCATCATAACTTACTACGGATTAAACTCCGAGCTGTCCCGTATCGAATGTATGATTTCGTTGTGCGCGAACAATCCTGTATGTGATACAGATTGAGGAAGAGGCTAATGAGTTTGGTTTGTAAGCTGTCAACACGCTCGGAGACCGATGTGCAAGTCCAAGTTGCTTGCTGTGTCGGAGTGGCGGTAGACTTATATATGCCTTTACCCCGAATCAGGCCAAAGACGCACGTGATAGATTCAGGCAGCCAGTAAAGAGATGAGGACAAGTCGGTGTTTGGTTTGAAAAGATACGAAGTAAGCCGTCAACAGTTACCATGATATCCACAAAAGTAAAGACTGCCTAATTACAAACTTTTGGCCGTCGACCAGAGGCCAGGAATCGAACGCACAAAAGAAACCTCACTTCCTCTCCCTATAAACATCCCCCGTCCTCGCGATTTCAAACTCCCTATCCTTCCCCCTCCCCTGCTTCTCCAACTCCCTCACCAACGGCAATACCTTCTCCCCAAACTCCTTAATCTCCTCCTCATAATGCAAGAACGCGACCAACAAAATATCCACCCCCAAACTCTTCAACAACAAAATCCTCTCCGCAATCTGCTCCTTGGTCCCAATCAGCTTAGTCTTGAACCCATCATTATACTGCACCAAATCCTCAAACTTGCTCTGCGCCCACATGCCCGTCTGGTTGGATGTGCTGGCACCCGCGTTCTGGACTTGTTGCCTGAACCCTTCGACGGCTTCGCGGTCGGCTTTGCCTTGGATTTCTCGCAGGACGCGGATCGCTTCTTCTTCGGTGTCGCGGCAGATGACGAAGCCGTTGAGGGCGAAGCCGACTTTGCCTGCGCGGCCGTTCTTCGCGGCCCGCTCTTTGACGTCTTCGATCTGCGTGATGAAGCCTTCGAGCGTGTTGCCGTTCATGAAGTAGTAGTCGGAGGCTTGGCCTGCGTTCTCCCGAGCGTCGAGGGAGTTGCCGCCTTGGAAGATTTCGGGGTGGGGACGACCGGGAAGAGAGAGTGGCTTTGGCTTGAGCGGGTACTCGTTGAATTGGTAGAAGTCGCCTTTGAAGGTGTACTTTTCGGACGTCCAGATGCCTTTGAGGCACTCGATAAATTCGCGGCTGCGGCGGTAGCGCTCCGCGTGGTCGAGCCACCATTGGCCGATTGAATGAAACTCGGCTTTGAACCAGCCGGACACGATGTTAACGGCAATGCGGCCATCGGTGTAGTTGTCAATTGAGGCGATTTGCTTGGCCGCGATGGTGGGGTTCCAGGGGCCAGGCAAGAGCGCCGCAATGACTTTGAGGCGTTCGGTCGAGTGCAGAAGTGCTTGAGAGAAAGTGACGGGCTCGTGCTGGTTGTCGGCACCGTAGCCGGCCATGAAGCGGATCTGGGTCAGGGCGTATTCGAAGCCGTAGCGTTCAGCTGTTTGGGCGTAGCGTTTGTTTGATTTGAGATCCCAGTTGGTGCGTTGGGGGATTTTGGAGATGACAAGTCCCTATTCGATCGGTCAGGGGTGCACATTCAATGAGGACTAACGGTAAGTACTTACTCCTGATACGTTTGGTACCCAGTACGCAAACTTGAGACGATTCGGTTCCGAATTCAACTTGTCGGCGTAGGCTAGATCATCGCCGCCACCGTTAACTGGTCCGTGGACACCGTTCGGTACGCTCGTGGAGTTGCTTCTTGAGGATTCGGTGCCGACTGGAACAACAATGCGCTTCCCGCTGACAGTACCGCTTCGCAGCTTGTCGAGTGCATCGTTGATGCCAGCAAGACCGCCTTCAGCTACCTCGACCTCGGGCATTTTCAAGATATTCGCGATCAACAGTTGCTCCAACCACTCCATTATGGTCTCGCCGATGCTGGGCGCGGTGTGGAAGACCTTGATTGGCACATTGTGCTGAACAACATTCGGAACCTTCTCTTTGGGCAAACCAGTAAAGCCCAGAAGATGCCCACGCAGGTCGCTCGTGGAGGTCTTGAGGAGATCCTGGAGAGCAGTGGCAGACTCCTTGCCCGTGACATCGACAGCGAATCTCAGCTTGTTACCCGTAATGCTCCGGATTACATCGACCGCCCGCTTCTCGTCGAGCCGGTCAACCAGCATATCGGCACCAAGGTCGACGAGTCTGCTGCCGTTCTTAGCAACATCTGCAACCGCAATGACGCGAAGTCCAGCCAGCTTTGCGAGCTGCAGAGCCATGATGCCCGTAGTCGAAGACCCTCCCCAGATGGCCAACCATTCACCAGCCCTGGGCCTTTCATGCTCAGGTATGCTTTCGAGACATTCATGACGCACATCCTCGGGGATCTGGTTGTGATTGACATATCTCAATGCTTCGGGAAGATTTGGTCCGCTCGGTGCACTGCCTAGTTTGCCGAAGTCCACACCAAGAGAAGCGCCCAAGCCTATGGCAGCAGCGACGAAAGCAACACCAATGGCGGCGCCAGTCTTGGTCGAAAAACCTTGAGGGATCCTGGCAACGTTGTAGTCGGTCGTCACCACATACTCCTGGTATGCCGCTTTTCTGACGTCTCTGTAATCGGTCGAAGGACCGAAGACAACGTCGCCGCTGAGAATCCGGCTCGGCTTGCGAGGTGGCCGGACAACGATACCGGCAAAGTCTCTCCCATTCACCCATGGGTATGAAGGCTGCCCAAAGCCATAGTCGGGACCTTTCCAGTCTACTGGGTTGAGGCCAATGGCAAGTACTTGTACGAGTATCTCGTCATCGCTCTGGAGGGAGGGTATATCCTTGGCTTTCTCTAGCGAGTACTTCTGACGCGGTCCATGTAGCAAGAGGAGCTCTTGTTGAGGACTCTCTAGGCGGAGAAACTCGTCGTTGTGAGGGGTGTGCGAGGCACCATTGGTGTGGCCGTTGGTGTACCCATTTCCGTTGGGGTTGCCATTTGTGCTTCCGTTTGTATGACCATTGACATATGGCAACGTCTTGCTGGGCTGTTGGTCAACATATCCTGATCGTAGCGAAGCAAAGGGCGCCGGAGACGAGCCCGGGCTCACGGAGCCATTCGCATGTCCATTGGTCTCGGCCGCAGTCTCTGAGTGTCTCCCACAAGTGGGGTCAGGTCTGAGCGATAAGAAAGGGCTTCCTGAGATAGCCGAAGGCATGATGAGCGAAGACAAGGTGAAAGCGATGGAAAGGCTGATGCGGAAAATGAGATTGATGCAGCAACGACATATGAGAAGGACGAGGGGAGGCATAAGAAGTCTTAACATGACCCATGGTGTCAACGAAAGATGGAGACGAGAGTTGATGCCATCTCTCACGCCGAGGAATTTGGTAGCATGATTGGAGCTGGGCAAGGATTGATCTGCGAGGTGTCGCAGTCGGCTTGCCTTAGGGTCGATTGCGTGATGGGCTTTTCACGAGATCAATTCTGAAGGTCTGTCTTTTCACCGTGTCTGTATCCAACCCATTTTGCCCATCGTTGGAGCTACGGAAGTCTGGAAAGTTTGGTGTATGTTTATCTGGCAGTGTCTCGAGTGCGCCATGCAGGATCGATCTTGCAGAATACTCGCTTACAGAGAGCATCATGCTGCGCGAGATGTATTCCTGGTAGACAAGTGATGCGGGGGTTCAGTGAGGTGAGGACAAGGTATCATAGCATTGCCCGATGTCGTGATGGCGATCGTCTTGGTCCGCTTCGTTCGGGAGCTTGAGCTTTCCCCGCAACGGATGCCCTGGACTGGGATGCAAAGGTGGGCGATCCACGTGAGAAAAGCGATTGAGATTTATGTAAAGAAAAGACTCGAGGGGAAAGGAAAACTCGTTGCTTTTCATTACTGATTTACCTGCAGACACCGGACTGGATCGGATAATCCTGCTTTCGTATCAAATCACGTGACCGTGATTCGTCATCCATCAACGACCTCTCCTGTATCGTCTCCGCCAGCAGATTCAAGCCGGATGGAAGATTGGCGGAGAGAACATTTCCTCGAGCAGTGCAGGCTTGTCGCGACCTCAAAGCTCGATCCGAGGGCACCCTCGTCCTGTCTTCGAGACTTTGGCGACTTTCCATGCTTACCCTGGTCTTCCGAAGACTTTCAAGGACAAGCTCGGGGGACGATCAGACAGCATGGCTGCACGCAAGCCGGCGATTTTCCAGGCGCGTTTCCCGGATCTTGCAAAGGAGGCTGGGTCATCGGAGGTTGCGAGCGCTCGACTTCTCCGCCTTCTCCCATGCTGTAGATTGCTGAGAGCATTGACAAACATAACATATGGAGGTAAGGTACAAATGAAGACGGCGATAATTGATGAGCTTCGGCGCTGTAGCTCTCTCACCACAAGATTGCTGACTTCTCCAGATCTTCGCGGATGCTGGACGAGATCTTCCACGCCGCCGGTGCTGGTTAGACCTTCGAAAAACCTCGCACGTTCGTATGCCCAGCCTGCCATTGTTGAATTGAGAGTTGGGCTCAAAGATACCCGCACGGTGGTGGTGATGGCCACGAATCCACGGTGTTATGTCCTACGCAGGAGGAAAATCCGCAAGCGACTGCTGTGGGGCTGGGTTCTCCCGCGCGCCTCAACGCCTCAACGTCCCCTCTCTCGTCAACAACCCCGTTGCCACATTGTTTGCATGAAACAAGCGAGCAAGAACGAGCAAGATCGCCGGCAACGGAAATCCCTCCAGAGCTTGGGGCATCCAGAGAGTGATGAACGCCTCGCCTACGGGATCGCCCAGCGTCGTTCTCCTGCATCTGTCCGCCGGCTGATCGGTCCTCATCATGGTCACTGGGAGCGAGCGTTTACTTGACCCAGCCGACTACCTGCCTCATACGGCCCGGTCGAGTCGGGTCTGTATCGGAACTTGAGGATAACAGACTGAATAATCGCAGGATTGGCATTCAACCTGCTGCCAGCATCGCTGCTCAAGTATGGCGAAGTATTACAGTTGGGCTCCCTTGATATACTGCAAGTATCCGAGGTCCTTCCGTGGACGTGAATCGAAGTTATGCAGCATTGAGACCTCCCCGCTTTGCTGCAGGGTCCTTTGCCAGTATCTGTCCGTCCCTCCTCTTTAATTCCACCTGCCTCTCTTGATATGAGCGTCTTTATCATAGTCTCTCTCCTATACTTACCTTTCTCTTTTCTATAATCAAACTCAAGGTTCTGCTTAGAATGTGCATCCATCTCTCCCCCGCTCCAAGTTCGTGGTCGGAGAGGCCCAAGTAGGACATACATCCGGCTGGCGGCGTACCTTCTCTGCACGTACGTCGACCGGGCTCCAGGCCTTGGTCTCTGTTTCAGGACAGGAGCGTAGTCCGTAAACATGTACGGCACGACGTCAAATGCTACCATCTGTCTTCTGGAAATACCCCGTCCAGTCCAAGTCTCGCGTTTGTAATACCCTGGACGCCGTTTCTCGGCTCGAGCACGAGGGGTTCCAGATGTTCGATTGATTGACCGATCATAGACTGTTTGGAGAACATACCGGTTGTCGGAGGGCTGGAGTTATGGTTGATCATCGATGACATCCGCCAATCACATCCACCTTCCCAGGGACTTCCCGTTCGCCCAGCCTACATAGATTAATACCTGTTGCCACTTGAGCCAATGGATTCTCCTCGCTCTTAAGCTCTTTACTCACATTCTCCTATCCCCAGTTCGTGTTTCTCGCTTCTTTCTTTTTTTTTTTTCTTCCTCAAGATCCATGGGAGTTTCGAACTGTGCATTGGAGCTGTTTTCCCAAATCTTGAAAGCGCCATCTTCAGACACCTTCAACTCACGTGCACCAATGCGACCGACAAGATGGGCATTCAAACACACGTCGACGACCTGGAGCCGGTCGCCTGGGCTCTCATGTCTCTGGCCATAATCTTGGCTGTTGTCAGGCTGATCGTTCGCTACCTCGCAACCCGGAATCTTGGCTTGGAAGATATTATGATTGGAGTCGCCACGGTGAGCCAGGACTTCTGTGGCGAATCTCTCAAGAAAGGCGAAAAGTACTGACATTGTTTCGCAGCTGATGGATATTGGCGGGACCATATCTTTATCGCTGGCCGTCACCAACGGACTGGGGCGACATGCCATGACTCTGACACCACAGCAGAATACCGAAAGATCAAAGGTAATAGCCCATGCATCGTGGCGCAAGAAGGAGCAAGGAGTTTCTGGAGTCTTTGAGATTAGTTCTCTGACCAAACATTCCAGGACAACTATGCGCAACACCTGCTGTATATCGCAACGATCGCCACAGCAAAGCTCTCCATGACAGTCTTCTTCAACCGTCTGGCCGTTCAGAAGGTCTGTCCGCTCTGTGTGCCTTTTCAATGATCGACGTGTCCGTGCTGATGAGACCTGATCTGCGCAGATCCATCTCAGGTGCATCTGGGCCCTTGCTGGGATAATTACTGCATGGGCCGTCTCGTCCTTATTCATCATTGCCTTTCAGTGTCCGATGCCCGAGCCATGGAATCCTACCTTTGCTCCGCCCGGGTCTTGTCTTACAGTGAGTATACCCTTTCCCTCAGGCTTCGGTGCTTCCCTTGCTGTCAGCTTCCTTCCACGAGTTTCTGGATGATCCTTTCGAAGCCGCTTTGGTGTTTGTCATTGATGGCGAACAGTCGTTGCAAGAGACTCATAATGCAACGTCAGCATTGTTCCAACTGACCGGCTCCGTAGCAAGATATCTGGATATACATTGTTGGCATCGACTGCCTGACCGAAGCGTTCATCATGGCTCTGCCCATCTGGATCGTGTGGCGTGTCCAAATTCCTTTTAACAAGAAACTTCTCATCCAATTCCTCTTCTCTATTCGCGTGATGTAAGCGTTCCCACCCTCAATCTCTTCCCTACCTTTGTCCCCTTCTCCATCTCTACCATTTTCTCTGCCAGCCTCCTAACAACACCCTCAGCGTCATCGCCGCCTCTGTAACCCGCTATGTAGCCTCCCAAGCCCGCCCAACCAAGGGCGGCTTTGACACCGCCTATGACCAATCCGGCTACTGGCTCTGGACGTCCCTCCAATGCACCCTCGCCATCATCGCCGCCTGTACTCCCGCCTTGAAGCCTTTCCTCGAGTACTCAGCCTCCCGCATCGGCGACTTAACAGGCTTCCAGCGCAGCACCGGCGACTCCGGCCACAAGTACTTCAACGGCTCCGGCAGCGGCAGCGGCAACAACACCTTCCGCCTCAAGTCCTTCGGCGGAGGCTTATCTGGAAGCGGCGGGAGCCGCGTAGCCATCGGCGGCGGTAGCAGCGGCGCTAACGGTGGTCTGAGTAACGGAGGCAGGAGGCATCACAGTGCCGTGGTCTTCAGCGACGCGGTAAAGGTGGGAGGAGGGACCGGTATGGCTGGCGATAGCGGCGCGGGACTGGGTCACCAGACGCGCATTCAGGGTATCGAGAGGACGGGCAGTAGCAGCGATAGCGTGGATACGGAGGCGAGCGGCGCGATGATTATACGGCAGACGACGGAGTGGGATATCGATTATGATGGCGGGGATAGGGACGGCAGGACGGACGCGAGTAGTCGGAGTAGGACGAGCGAGGCGGCGTCGCCGAGGTTGGGTATGGGAGAGGACGAGGCGAGGAGGGTTGTGGGAAATCATGTTGTTTGAGATGGGGTTTCGAACATGCCGTGCATGTAGCAAACATGTAGGCGATCAAGCAATGTATGGGCGCGTTGGCTGTACCTGGCGGAGTGTCCTTGATGCCGGTGGTGTTCGAGAGGCGCCCCGGTGGATCTGGCAGCGCAGAAGACGCTCCATGTCCGCAACGCCTGCAATCCATGAAGGTGTTGTAGGTATATGCAATGCGCCTTTCTTGTACCGAGATGCGTTAGACAAACATTGTGCTGGAGGCTTTGCAGCAGAAGGGCTATGCTGAAGGGAGGCGCTGCGCTTGAAAGTGAAATGGGACGCATGGCCTGTGGAGGCAATTGTAGTTGGCTCAAGGCTCTCTGTGCAGCCATCGGGCGTGGCCATAGACTGCTCTTTGTATCCAGCAGGTTCCAGGCAAGGAATATGTAAGCTGAAGGTGTTGGAGCACACGCATGATCTGTCTGTAGGGTCTATCGCCGGTCATTCCGTCTTAAACGTGTAGGTGGATAGCCAACGCAAGCACAAAGAACATGTACCAGATCCACTGAAAGATTCACAGTTCCTGGAATTCGATTGAAAAAGCTACCAGAATGTTTGCCTTCCCTATCATCCTCATTTAGCCCGGAGCTTTCGTGTCAAAGGGGGCGTCGGGGCTAACGCAGCCACCTTTCCCGAAGTATGGTCCAGACGCAGGAGCCAGAGTGTGTGGTGTTTCGTATGCCATCATTCCGTTTGCTTCAGTTTCAAAGGGAAGCAGGAGGCTTCTGAGAGTTGGCCCTCTGGTGGTAGCCTGTCCGGGGGCGGATTTCACATCATGGTGATGCGCGGGCGAGTTGCTGCAAGGCGTCGCAGAAGTCTTTAGCTGATAGATGCCTGTAATGGAAAAGGGATCTTACTCACGGTGGCTTGTTAACAGTCCGCTGCAGCCCTGCATTCAAGTGCGAGGGCGGCCTTTGTAACACCAGGCAAGCTGGGACTGCGCGGCATCTTCAGGAGGCGCTGAGCACTCTGTCCGGCTTGACGTCTTGAATGCACGTTCAAGTCCAGCTGCTGAATCCTGCAAGATGCAGCTTTGTATCTCTCCCTGCTGCCGCAAAGGTTGGCAGACCTCGCAGCAAGCTCACCATCTTCCCGTTGTGACTGTAGCCCAGAAAGGAGACAGGGTGGCCGCGTGCCCAAGGGCTTCAGCGCCCGTAGCAGAATGTAGAGCATACTGAGGGAGTGTGAAGACAGGGAGGACAACGGTTGAATGTCAGAGAATGGCTGAATTTGGAAAAAGCCTCCTGGATGAACGGTAGATAGGAATGGCACACAAGGAAAGCTCCCGGCCACTGCCTGCAGCGAGGACAGAGCTGCGTGCCCTATGATAGCTGCCCGGTGGGGCTTGGCGTGGCTGGCTGTGTGCGCTGGTGATATTCCTCTCGCTGGTGCCCTCGAGCGTCGCACCTTCAACCCCATCACCAATATCACTCCCCCCCTTCTACACAACCATTTTTATCCGCACACTCTTCTGCCATCCAGAGAAGCTTACCGCATGGTGTAGCAACCCCCTGATGGCTTTTTTTGACCTCGCTTGCACTCCTGGCGGTCGCGCTCTGCGCGAGAAAGGTGTGATGGGCTCCGACAGGACCCATCTGCCTTTCTCCATCGCTGCGCTCAACCAAAGGTGCCTGCGACTCCTCTGCCTCATTGCGGTCAAGTCTATCGACCTTGCTGATCGTTCTGGAAGCCTTTTCAGAGTGCTCAGCGGTTTGTGGGCGGATCCGCGAGTGTGGTTGGTGTCGCGACTCTGCCGGTCGCTCACCCAACCCTCTAATACCGCGCCACCCACAACGCCTCCACGCAATCAAGGGGCATCTGCTCAACTTCGAGAGGCATCTTGAAGAGCAGCGCCTGGTCGGCAAGTATTTTTGACGGTGCGAACTCAACAGCAAGGCGTCAGAGTCCAGTCACCCTTGAGCTGCCTTCGGCTTCTGGGTCGGCACCACACCTGAGCTCACTCAAAGGTCATTGAAAAGGCTTCAGTCAAGTACCAGTAAGTCTCCTGTCGACGTGCGATAACTCTCTTTTGTGTTATAGCTGACTTGAGGCGAAGTAGGCTCCATCTGTGGTGAACGGGGGCTCGAGGTCTCCGCATCTCGCTTCGGTCAATGCCCAAAGACAAGCACCTCACACCATCTCTCTCCAGAGGCTAGAAAGAGCCAGTGCCAAGGTATGTACCGACTGTACGCTTTTATTTCAGTGTTCCATGGTAAAAAGATCTTCGCCGACTGCGCGACAGCTCGACCAGACGGTCACAGATCTTGCCGTCGCTTTGACAGCTCCTTGACACCCATTCCTGGGATCAAGAGCATGGAAGCATGCATGCTGGAAGCCTCGAAGATTGAAGTCCACTGGCTTGAAAGACTTTTACACTGACTCTTGTACGGTCGAGTCAGAAGGCTGGTCATCCCATCATCACGACCGATCGCTCGCCGCGACCGTCGAAGATATATGCGAAGCACACGCAAACGCATTTTGTAAGTCTTCGCGACCGTTTCAATCCTCATCAGTACTGACTTTTGCCAGGACGATTGAGCGATCGGTGATCCGCGCCCTTGATGGGCTTCGCCCTCAACCGGAACGACATCGACTCTTCTCTTTCCAATCTTCAACTGAAGCTTGACCTGCAGCTTCGTCTGCGGCTTCTTCAGCGTTTGGCATTTGGGAACAGCACATTTGAGGGGGGTAAGGCAGGCCCAGCCATGTCGGAGGCTGCCTGTGGGGCTTTGTGCAACCCTTTCCCCATTCTTGAAACAGCTGATTCTTCTTCGCAGTATCTCCGCCGCCGCCGCCGCCGCCGCCTCAATGGTCAATAGTGGGCATGAACGTGGAGGGGCCTACACCGGGTAGGGCGGGCTTCGGCCTGCGGGGCCACGTTCAAGGGTTTGTTCCTTTCCAGCTTTTCAGAAACCACTGATCCTTCTTCGCAGTCTTCTCCGCCGCCACCGAAATGGTCAATGGGAAAAGGGCGTGGAGGGGCCTACACCGGGTAGGGCAGGCTT